>CM076571.1:129149427-129386547 GCA_034641835.2 Pinus albicaulis | reverse complement strand
CAATTTACCCAAACGGGGCCCATAGTTTTGGCGCTTCATCTCCTAGGGTTAGGGTTTTGGCTGTTTAGGATTTCCCATTGTTTCTAAATGATAAATAGGCCCTCGAGCCTCATTGTAACTCGGTTCAGAGGCCTGTAGCCGCCACATCTCTTCTCAGAGATAGCTACCAGCGCCCTAGCTAGTTTTATTTCCATTCTGTCTGTAAGCAAATTTCAGTTCTTTGATATTAATGAAATGAAGTGTTATTTCCACTGCATCTCTGTATTTATGTTTATATGTTTATTTTGTTGCGTTCCTGCATAAATCCGGATCACACTCTTTGTGTTATGTATCCACGCCCCTACCCCAGCAGTTCTTCTTGTGCAGGACCCATCGAAATTCATTTCCCACAGGGACTCATTCTCGTTTTTGTTATCATTCATTTCCCTACGGTTGGGTTCGCCATTCTATTGCGTTATAGGGTTTGCACTAGGATGTGGGCTGTCTAGTTTTTCGTTATGGATGTGGAAGTCAAATAGGTAACTAGTTGGCTGATTGCATTCTGTTTCTGGTTCATTTTGTGTTGCTGTTTCAGTGCACTGTCCAAGGTTTTCTACGTCTTCATCTTCTGAGTCTAGGGTAGCCCTTATGTTAAAATCCATTGGCTCTATTTCATCCTGCGTACCTTTACTTGTACCTACGTTTTCAGATTCTCATTCCCCCAAAGATTCATCATTGCAGAAGATAAAGGAATCCAAGTCTGTATGTACAGAGTATAGAGGATAATTTTCAGGCTTCTCAGGGCTACTAACCAAGAATTTCATTTGGGCTTCCCTATACAGTCTTATGAGTTGGCCAAAGATTGGGATTGTGGCATAAGCCCCATCCATCTGCATTGTTCCTTGCAGCTTGGCCCCCCATGATCTTGACAATAACATGCCATACTTGGGTGGCACATCTGCCACAACAACATCCATGACCATACACTTGGTGGGAATTTGAGTAAGGCTTGCACACAAATCTTTGATCAGGCCAAGAAACTTTACTCTACTAGAGTCAAAAAAATATAGGCCTTTATAGGGACAGGTTATCTCTAGGCCTAATCTTTCCATTACCACTTTAGGCATAAAGTTGTGTGATGCCCCAGAATCATGCATTGCATTGTGGAGAATCTTATCATGGATATTAAGACTGATATAAAAAGGGGGTACTACCCCTTCCTGAAACTTTCCTTCTATCTTTGGGCCAAACAGAAGGGCAGGTTGATCATCACTCAGATTTACAGTGTCACTGTGCTCACCTAAATTTAATGCTTTCAAAATTTGGCCTTTATATACATCCTGAGTGGCCAGCTCAGAGAGTGGTACAGAGATCTTAATATTTGCAATATCACTTTCCAATTTGAAAAAGGACTGACTCTTCGGAATGTTCAACTCTGTTTTGTTAGACACTGCCTTAGTGGCTGAATCAATGTGTTGATTCTCGTTATGTACAGTATTTGTGACAGTTTTATCAGGAGCACTAACTGCAGTGCTATTGCTGCTTGTTGGTTTACCTTGTGTATCAGTGTTTTGATTGTTTTTTTCTTTGTCCTTTCCAGAACTCTCAACTGCTGATTTGTTACTTTCAGCAGTTGCTTTAGAAGTTTTATCAGGTCTTTTCTTGATGGAGACCTCAAAAGCTTTTGGTTTGGTATTTTCTTGACTCTTTTTGCTTCTAAGTTCATATTGCTCTCTGACCTGCATCATGGCATTTTCAAACCCTAATATGTAATCTTCAGATTCTAACCATTCCTCCTCCCAACCAGAGGGTGAGGGCTGATCTTCTTCTGAGTAACAGTTATGGATTGAATCTTCCGTTTCAAACATGTTTATTTTGTTCCCTTCAGACTCTTATATGATTCCCTCATATTCATCAAGAAAGTCCTCTTGGAATGGGGGAATAACTTTTTGATCTGACTCTCTTTGCCTGTTGGGAGTGGCATTTTTCCTTCTAATGTTTTGGTTTTGGTTTTGATTTCTATTTTGGTTACTAACTGTGACAACCATTTTTTCCATCATTTGCTGTAACTTCTCCACATTTTTAGACAATTTATCATAATTTTGGTTAGATGAGGAAGCTACATTGTCATCTCTGTATGTTACCCTCTTCTTAGATCTCAATCTTGCTCTTTTCTCAATCATATTTGCCTCTATGTTCACTGCTCCTTTCTGCATGTCCTCCAATGTGTTGTACTCTTTATCCCTAAGCTCATAGGCCATGTCAACATAAAAGCCTTCAGGGTATTTTTCTAAGGCCATGCCTTGTGGAGGTATCATATGTCGAGGGAGGGCATTGTAAATGCTGTTAAATATTGTTGTGTAATCATGGACACTCTCTCCTACTTTTATTTTAAGGCTCATGTATTCTTCTAAGAGTTGGCGAGGGTTAGCCTTAGTTTCCCATTGGTATATGAAAATCTGATATAAGGCTGGAAGATCATTGATGCTACCTGGAGGTAGGCCCTTAAACCATTTCTTCACATCACCCCCTAAGCTCTGGAAAAAGATTCTCATTTTGACTGTATCATCATCTATTTCCATGTAGTAAAAATAATCTTCCATCTTATCTACATGATGCTGGGCTGTGATGGACTCTTTTGTAGTGAAGTGTGGGATCTTTGACTGATAATCATTTGGTAAGGGTACTAGAGGTTGGGGTAAGACTAGAGGTGCATACCAGGCTGCCATGATGATGTTCTGGTGAGGTAAAGGATTGACTTGGGAAGCTGGTATGTGAATGACAGGGATACTATGACCGGCAGAAGACTGATGAGTGGATCTAGGATGACTGAGCCCCACGTTTTGTACGAAATGTATATAAGGAGGTGTAGAAAGAGGGGTATGTCTATTTCCAAGGTGTCTACCACTTTGGGGTGGTGAACCAGGAAGTTCAGGGTCTGGCTGGTCTAAGATACTAAATGACCTAGTTCTAGGTAATCTATTAGGTAGGTATAGGTCAAGGTGAAAGTGTGGTAGAGCTGTAAGATCTCCCGGTGCAGAGTTAGCTCTATGGATGTGGCTGGAAATAGTTGGTCTTTTAGGTGTAGGAGCCCCCTTGAGGATGCTCTCAGGGTTGTCAACTATTTCAGGCGGGTCTGGGTTAGGATAAGCTCTTGTATGAATGGTTCTAGAAGCCAGAATGTTGTTTCTCGATCAAGAAGCTTAACCCTATTTGTTACTTCTACTGTGGTTGATGTTGTGATGGAGGTTGGTCTTTGAGTGGAGTCTAATGTGAACCAAGATAATCAACAGGCCTACTAATCACCAGTGGAGTCTTTAAATCATTTAGGAAGCTTGGAGTTTCCAGGTGGAAGGTTCAGGATGTTTTTCGAGGGTAAAGTGTCCACCATAGTGCTTATGAGATGTCCCGTTTCAAGGATATCTTCCAAACATAGCAAAATCTAACCAGAGATTGACTGGGAGGGCATTTACCAGATATGTCACCTCTGAAAGAGTGTGAGATCTAGAGGCTACCTGGCCCTTTCCAGACTCTGTCCAAGAATATGGGAGAACATAACAAATGGTATAGAGGTTGATGTGTGAATAGGAGTGTTTAATTTCCAACCTAACCAGAGATTGTAGGTTTCTGAGGTTCTTAAGATGTAGTAGGATGGGGAGTATTTCAGAAAGTCCGCAGCAGAGTCGCCATTATGTTGGGGTTCCCATGTTTTGGCCAGTTTGGCAAGAACAAAAGATGAGACAACATCAAACCACTTTCAGACCTCATGATCTAGCCCTCCTTGGTCCAGAGAGAGATATCTCTATGTTATATCAAAGGTGTATATGTCTTTGAATCTCGAATGTTAAGATGTTAGGCTAGTTCTAGGCACAAGGTTTGTTTGTTTGATTGTTTGATTTGGTTGCTGGTTATCAGGAAAGAAGCGTTCAATGTAAGACAAGGATGAACAAAGAGGAAAAGGGGTAGAGGTGAAATATTCCAGGAAATATTCGCAACCATTGGGCAATGGAGTCAGGAAAGGATTTGCTTGCTAATCAATCGGCAGGCTTTCAATTGGGCTAGTCATCTAAAACATAGGATCTTAAATATGATTGTGTGATATGAAAGGTAGGAGAGGAGGAGATAACACATATTCAGAGCACAAAGTTAAAGACCAGGTGGTCGCACAAGGATCTAGTGGACAGGGCTAACTCTAATCCCCAATGTTCCCAAATCTTCCAACTAAATCCATAACAAGAAACATCTAAGAACTGAATTCATTTAATTCATACATCAGAGAGCAGGCAATAACATCCACTACACTGGTTAAACCAACTAAAATCATTTCTTAGATAATACATTCAAAAGAGAAACATTAATGGCAAGGAGAGCAGAAACATAGGGTACCTAACAAGGGTAAATCCTATGCCAATATTCTGATGCAAGCCAATAGAAACAAAATGAAATGAATGTAAATACAAAGATAGGAAAACATCACTGCTGCTTCAGATCAGGATCCAAAGAAATGTGCTTGTTATATTAAAAAGCAATACCAGTCAAGTACAACATTTCCAATAGCTGAATACTCAGCCTGAAAACATCTCCTTCAACCTATCTTACAACTTTACACAGAGACTGTGTCTCAAAAGAAACTACTTGCAGTTCTATGAAAATTGATTGACAAACTTTTACAATGAGTTTCTTTCTGAATTTATAGCTCTAGAGGAGAAGAGGAGGTAGGTGAAGAACTAAATGCAGTATTAAAACTTCTGAAAAGAAAGAGGGCCGAAGCCCATTCTGTTTGAATTCAGAGCATTCAATTCCTGGTGTTATTTGGGTGAATGAATGATATTCTTTAGACTACAGATTACTCTGATATGAATCTGACGTACTTTGATTGCAGCACTATGTAGCACTCTGCTGTATAAACAAAATGACTGAATGGACTGCCATGCTTGTGAAATAAATGCTTCTGATAGCTTTGGACTATGGTTAAGGCAGAAACCTTCAGGAACACAGTAAATAATGAGATTGATATGGGTGCTTCGTCCTTTGGGAAAATATACTAATGTGAAACCCTGATATACATGAATTTATACGTGTTGTACCTTCGGCATGATCCATGGGATCACTGATCTAGTGCTTGGCCTCTAAGACTCTGAACGGAAGGCTTAAATATCTTCATTTGTGTGCCTTAAGCTCTCTGCTTCTTAATTCAAATTCTGGCTGCAGAATCTGGGCTTTAATGGTGCTGGATAGATTTCTTCACAGAGGTTGAAACTGTCCCTGGGTGATATTTATGACGCTGCTGCCTTTCTGAGTTTTTCTATAGTACCAGCTTCCAGACTTAATTCTGTCTACGCAACACGCCATTGAAGTAGTACATATGGACCATGGTGGTTTTTCGCCTCTGATAACCCTGAAAAATATGAACACAGGTTAAGAAAACAATGGCGGGTCGGATTATGTGGATGACTGTGAGGATGACAGTGGGACTGCAGATGAATGGCGAAAAAACCCTGAGGAGAGGTGGAGAAGTGCTCTGGTGGAAGGTTTGCGGTGCGTAAAGGAAAATTAACATAAAAACCTTAAAATTGACCCTTTGAATGAATATATATATATAACAGGAGGGGCGAATGTACGATGAACACACATGGAGGTGACGTGGCAGGACCGGGCGGCGACGGAAGAGTTAGCAGTGGGGAAACAAATCTGGACCGTCGGATCTGAGAGGAGATCAACGGTTGAACATGCGGCTGAGGATGAAAATCGGTGGGCTAGGAGTACGGAGACTATGGGTTAAACCCTGCGCAAATTTGTTGAGCGATGACCGTTGGATGGGCAAGGGTAGATTTGATGGCTAATATGAATATCGCTGCACATCCTGTACCAAAAGATAATGTGCGATGAGCAAGCGGTTTTGGAATCATACAGGAGCCACACGTCGACTATTGTATGGAATCGCTGGGCAATGAGAGAATACCACCTACCACCCAAAAGCGGTGCGATAGATACCACCGAGTTTAAGGATAGTGCGCGACCGGGACCACAGGGGTGGGTACACTCTGAACTGTCGATCTGGTGGGTAAATGAACGACAATGGCGCGATCGGGGGAAACATGGACACTGTGGAGTTAACGATTGCCACCCAATCTATAAATATCGACGGCTAGGAGCGCCCCCGATATACGTTGGAGATTAGCGCCTTTCAGGCCAGCGCTCGGTCATAGCGTAGGGTTCAGTGGGGGGAAGGTGCGGGGTGTTAGGCCGAAAGGGGCTAGGCCCAGACTATGAAGAAAATATGATTTTTGGCTCATTTTTAAAGCATTTTAAAGCTAGCCAAGGGCAACGATAGGGGAATGAGGGGGAAATTGGCTAACAAAGGGTGTAGGGATGTTTTAGAGGGGATTTCTGGGATGGAAAGGGGGAATTTAGGGGGAAGAACAGGGACTTTGAGAAAAGGAACAAAGGGGTGAGAGTGAAGCATTTTTCAAGGGTATAAAGGGTAGAACAAAGCTTTTAGGGGCATAATTCCTTATCATCAAGGCGTATTGACTCAAAACAACAGAGGGAAATAGTCACAAGGCAGGGAACCTAAAAAGGCTGCAAGGATGATGTGTTTTCAAGGGAAATGCATTCCTTCCTGGCTTATAAAAAAAATTAGCCCCTTGCTTGCTTTGTCAAGGAATTTATAAGGGGCTAATAGTTACATTGAGAAATATGCATATGATAATGAATTTCGAGATGTGTATGCAAGCATGAGTCAAGGAAACCAAATTGAAGAGTTAGATTACCATGTACATAAAAAGAAAATTTATGACTTGGGAAAGTTATGTATTCCATAGGGAGAAAGAAATAATATAATAAGGGAGGCACACACTTAATTGACTGCTGGGAATTTCGGTGTAGGCAAGATGGTAGCGAATCTCAAAATGTATTTTTATTGGCCACACATGTCTGATAGTGTATCTCGTTTCAATATAGGATTTTATTTGTTTGCAATAAGAAATCGTAACAAAAGGAAACTAGGATTGTACATTCCACTTCCGGCACCTTCACGTCCATGGGAGAGTATCTCAATGGATTTTGTAGGAGGTATTCCATTATCAAAGAAAGGTCATGATTACTTGTTTGTAGTTGTAGATAGGTTTAGAAAGATGTGTATTTTGATGCCATGTAAAAAGAAAATTACAGTTGAACAAACATCTCATCTTTTCTTTCAAAAATTTTGGGTTCATTTTGGTCTTCCTACTTCTATTGTGAGTGATCAAGATTCTCGATTTGTTGGGAATTTTTGGTCAAATTTGTGGGACATGATGGACACTAAGTTGAAGAAAGGTACAACCTTTCATTCTGTTGTACTATAAAACACTCCCCATTTATTTAAATAATAAATAGGAACCCTTTAAAAAATAAATAAAAATTTATGAGCATGATTTCATTTTAGAAGAAGTCTTAAAACTTTAGGAATAAAGGTTTTTTTCCTTTCCGCTTTGATTTCAAAGCAGTCATCAAAAATCACATAACTTATAAGCCAGTTAAGTTAAAACACATATAATATTTGTGAATTGTGATATGTGCTTCAAATTTTTTTGAATTATATAAAATCCCTGTTGAAAAAGCTTAAAAATCCCTTTAAAATAGAATTTGCATCGCGCCTTTTTAAAATAAAAAACTTATAACATTTCGGAAAAGTTCTGATGAGTCGGATGCAACGAAACAATAAAAGAACCATTAAAAGTTTCCAAAAGTCCGATAAAGCACAACAACGTGATTCTAGACGCATTTTACGTTTCGTAATGAGAAATCAAATGAAAAGTTTTATACATCACCATAAGTTGTGATGTGAGATTTGCACAAATTGCATTTTGGAAGATTCATCAGCGACGAAAACATAACTATTGGTATATGTTAAAAGTTTCGATGTGAAATATAAACACTTAGTATTCAAGTGCGTGAAATGATTCTTATTTAATCAGTTTGTTATAAGATCTAATGACATAGATCGTTAGATTAGAGATATTTTGTAAGGTGTGTAAGAGATTTGATAGAAAGAGTTATGCGTTATTAAGGACATTTAATGGGTGCAGGGTTCAAAAGATTGATATCTACTTGAAACGTGTTTTAAATTTAGAGTGCCAGATTTTGATTATGACTTTTTAACTATATTCTCTATCCTTCTCCCTATTCATCTCAGATCAGAATTTACTTGTTTCACCTGAATTCAGGAAACCACGTAATGAAGTAAGAATAACTGGAATGACAAAGAAAGGCAAAGAAATTTCCCAAACATCTATTGTAGAAGACACAGACATGCCTCCACTGTTCTCAGACACAATGCACAATAAGGATTGTGGGATTTTTTCATGGGATGCAATGTACAACCTGTTTGAGAGAGAACAACCAAGAGAATTAGTGAAAATAGTAATAGAACATGGGGTAGTTTCATTAGACCCATCTTACCTTGAAGTTGCATGCTCGTTTCTTCACAGAATAGCGACGAGGCCGAAGATTTTACCATACACAAATATGGTAAAGTGGGTCATTGACAACCTTAACATAGAAGACAGATCATTCAAGTGGCCATGGATAATTAATTGAAAAATGTAGCCTCAAATAGAGAAATTTGTTAAAGAGGCACTTGAATGGAACAAAAAATTAAAGCAGCAACAAGAATATTTTTGGCATAAAATGTCAGTTACAAGTTCATACTACGATACAAGAAATATTTTGATCCAACAAGTGGCTAACAGTAGGCTACAATGTGAAAAGATCCAAAAGAATATTTCTAAGTTCACCCAATGGCAAGAGTCTGATGAAGGAAAGAAAGTTGATCTCCCCAATATTGATAAATTTCACAAAGATATCATATTCAAAGATTGGGATATGCAATTAAGATAGGCAGGGAAGGAAACATCAAAGGCAGCAAATTTTACCAATGAGATCATCGAATCTGTTAATGGACAACTTCTAAAAGCCGAACTTATCAAAGAAGCTACATCTGAAGTACTCCCAGAGCTTAAACCATTAGAAGCATTGTGGAAGGAAATCACATAAATACAGTCAGAATCTATTAAAAATATAACTAAGTTTGATCAGGAAAATTACTGGAATTTTCTGATCAAACCATATCATCAGTGCCAAACCCTACAGTCATTAACTCATTCTCTAAAGAAATCGCTGCCATCACTTTTGAATGCAGTGTTTAAAGGCCAGGTCAGATCAAGAATTACATAGCCAGCTCAACTAAATCCAATGGTAGATATTTGTCATATAATAGATCAAATGCGCAAAGAGGATGAACCCACCTAAGCATGTTGTTATTTTTATTTCCTAGATTGTAGTGTAAGATTATTCATTACGAGGAAGGTTGTTTTAAACCTCCTCCAATTTATATGTAATACTCTATTTTAAACATATTTATTTTAGTATTTAAACCCTTCTCATGCATTTAGAGAAGGGTCCATAAATTTGTCAAAAAACATTTGCAAAGAATGCACTTCTGTAAGTTTGTGAATGCCTTGATAAATTAATGGAATGAAATATGCTATCTCTTGACATTGAAGTTTTTTAACTGAAGTTGCACTATTGTACTAATTGAATTGCTTTAAAGTGAAGAGGAGAAAGAAAATATTGTCAGTTTGAATGAGTATAACCTCGTATATATGGTACTTTTACATGTTATATTAATTTTTGCTTCTTGAATTTACAATCATATTTTTATATGTATTATATATGAAAGTTTTTATCATAAGTGAATGTTAAATGCACTTATATATTAATATTTGTGTATGATTACTTATCTCATATACAATCAAACATATAAATACGATATATATTTCACAATCCTTTTGATTAAACTATTTTGTTAAAAGAATTACTTTTACATAATTTTCATCTCTTTCAACTTTTGAATAATCTTCATTACCAATTGTTGAAATGTATCTTTCTAGATCGCATAAAGGAATGAACACTCCCGGGTATATAGTAAAATATATATTTAGTTAAATTCATATGATATATTAAATAATTTTCCATTTGAATGTTATAAACAAAACCCACCCTCATCATCCTTATTGGGAAATTTGTCCCTTTAACCCGAGTCAGAGCCACCATACCGAACGGAAAAGGACTTGCTCTAAGGTCCGGACCGGGTGGCTTCCCCCATGTTGTTGCAACGGAATTCCGAGGCTTCAAAACATCCGTAAACAGATGGTCAGACTAACGTGGTCAACAGGACAATCATTCATCTTCTTAGAGGATATTGCAACAAACATTCCAAGTTGTGGGATGAATAGTTGCATTACATTCAGCATGCATACAACAGGGAAAAGCATTCTTCCACAAACACATCTCCATTTGAGGAATGTCTTAGGTACTTCCAAGATCGCCATGTGACTTCATCTCGGAGAAATATGTTTCTATTGATGGTCATAGCGACATAGATAAAGCAAAGAAGCTCATTGGAAAAATTCAGTTGATACATTATACAGTGCAAGAACATCTTGAAAGGAGTTAAAGTAGCTACAAGGAAAGGCATGATAAATATTGTTTCAATCATAAATTCCAAGTTGGTGACAAAGTTTGGTTATATATTAGCAAAGGGAGACTTCAAGGGGAAGGTAAGAAGCTTAAGCCAATCCATTATGGACTTTTAAAATTCTGGAAAAGATTGGTAACAATGCATTTAAGCTCAATTTTCCTCCTTATAGGAAAATATACTCTATTGTTAATGTTGAGAATTTGAGATTTTTTGAGCCTCCATTGATTCATGATCAAGGAGAGCATGTTCATATTCCATCAATAGATGATTTATTTGCATAATATCTTGATGAACTTTAGCGAGACCTCATACTTGACAGAAGAACTAGAACTTTGAGGAGAGGGAATGTCAAATACCTTCGAGTGGGACTCAAGGGACAAAATCCTTCTAAGGCCAAATGGATGGAGATTGATAAGGTGAGGGAATTGTACCCTCACCTACTGAGCAATTGATATTATCTGTTGGGGTCCAAAAGGCTTCTAGTGGGGAGGAATGATCAGGTGCTCAATGTTAGGATAAAAAATAAAAGTGCTTAGAATCATTTGGAACCTGAACGACCATGAATTTCACATCACCAGGAATCCGACGCACCTCATTTCATCAAAAACCGACTCCATATGTGAAAGTTAGAGCATGTTTTTTGTTTTCAAAAACAACTAAAATTTGTGCAAAAATGACAAAATGGTGACTGGGTTGCCTAGTGAGAAAAAAAAGAATATTCCTGGAATATTCCTTCAATTTTCCTAATGACACTATTACAATTTTCACTTCATGGTTGGTTGTTGAGTTGGGTGACTTGTTACATTTTCATTGGTTTTGGAATGAGCCAATGGGAAGAGGACATGTGGTGCAGCAAAGGGATGCCACGTGCCCTCTCCCAAAGGCCGAATTGAAACTATGTTCAAAGGTTGAATTTTATATATGTTGGAAAAATTTATACTGGCGGAAGGTCGGAGGTCGGGGTCAAACCCATGACCTCCCCTACATAAAAATAATTTCTTACCACCATACCCACATATCAAATCTTAACATATATTTTTGTTTGTATATATTTATACTAACACAGTTGGACCGACGAGTAGCGGAGGGGGCCAGCCCCGCAGGCCAACCCCCTCACAATAAAACCATTGTGTTACGACCATAGCAGGAGTGCTCAACTAAACACTCTTAGTGTGCATAAAATTTACATAATTTCCACTTAAACCACACTTATCTTAGCGACAGAGTTGGTGGAGTCTTCCATTTTCGGCTGAACTCCAAAATTAGTGGAATTAACTGGAGTTCTCTCCAGTTTTGGAGGAGTTTTCCTAGGCCAAATTGATTGAGCCATAAATTTTTCAAAATTAGACCATTTTTGGCTCATAAAGAGTCTATCCTAGAATATTTCGACATTTTGAGCATGTTGGAGCAGGTTTCAGGAGCAGTAGAGGATTGCAAACAATACTTTTTTCCACTTTGATCTAATACAGAGGCCCAAGCCATGGAAGCTGGAACAAGGATATGTAGCCTAGGAGGGGTGAACTCCTTCATAAAAATCCTATGTTAATGGATCATTTGATGGTTTTCTAAAATTTTATTGTTGTTGTTTAGTACTTTGTTTTAATGTTAAAATTATCATGAATTTAACATAAAACTTGACACAATTACATGTTTAACACTCACAAATACCACAAGGGAACCTATGCACATAAAGAAAATGATCTTCAATTGTTTATAATTCTAAAAAAGAAATTATAAAAACAAAACTAACATTCACATTAATATCACTCACTTGATTGACCTATGAGAACTATAGGAACTAGAATTATGAAATGGTGCGGGGAATTGAAATCTACGCACATATTATCCTTTTCAACATTCTACAATATTTAATTCATAGTCATAGGCTAGATCTAGTCGCAAACATTCATAATATCCATGATATAGGTAAAAAATTATCAAACTTTAAATGGATACTTCATTTCCATATACGATGAAATAACAAACATTTAAACATTCAATGGATTGTAAACTACTCAAAACTTTACCATAATCTACTAAAAAATTAAAAAAAATAATGTATCATGGGACCTTCACATAAAACACATGATTTGAGACAATCTAGCCATCAACCATCTTCAATTAATATTTAAAGGAGCTAAGAGAATCATTACGACATTAACATTTATACCCTAATTCGACTCACCAATATATTGAGAACAACATTACGACATTATAATAGTAATCATCCATAGGAATCTCCCAACCAATTGTTGGTAGCATTGTGTTGGAATTGATGTATACCATGGTAATTCATCCAATTTAGCTATCCCATTGATGTCAAACATATGTTAATGATCGTGCACGTTGATATACTCATTTCAAAGGTTTGTGAATGTTGTGGTGGTGTGTATATGTCCTAGAGGTGCCTAGAAAGTTGTGGAAGAAAATAACAAAGTTCTAAGACAAAGGGCTTTGGATTTTCCTTGATTTGGAGCAATGGTTCAATATGATCATGGTCACAAAGTGGCATTGACTTAGTGTTGTCTTTTTCCCATTTTTTTCCTACGTAGTTTGGTTTCAGGCTACTCATTTTATACCGGTGCAAATCGCTATAGGTGTAGAAATCAATTTCCATGAGCATCAAACCACTACTATATCTTCCCATGGATTTGATAGGAAGGTTTGAATTGATTTATTCCAATGATATGGTCATTGATAATGTGTGAATGCAAGATCCTATATGTAGTCGAACAACTTTGTTGAAGGAGTGGATCGACATTTTGTTAATGGGCTGGGTTTGGTCATGATTACCTGTCGGGATAGTGGTGTGATTAGGTCATCTACGTCATGCGAATGCATTGAGTACATTTATCATTGGTTAGTTGTGGATTTGGTTATTGAATGAAGAATAACACGTTAGTGGTGTTATTTGTTCTTTGTATATATTAATGAAGTGAATTATTAGCCTTTATGTGGTCATGATGATCTCGTATGACAATGAAATATTACATATGTTGATCTACATGAGCTCATATGTTGAGCTACAGTTCAATTCCAAGTTTATACCCTATGCTAATTAGAGGTTATATGATTTTAAAAGTGAAGAGGAGTTTTCATGTCCCACTTTATTAATGCTCATGTGCATATAAAATGATGAAGGAGAAATTGTGTGTATAGTGTGTTTGCAGAAGTGATGCTATAGAGATAGAGAGCTTAATATAGACCCATGGTTGAATGAGGTAATATTTGGTAGCTTTTCCACATACTTGTACATGTATGGTGACCTGGTGAAATTGTGAGGGTGATCTGATGCATGTTGAATTTGTTTTGGCATTGAATGAGCACCAGCATAGGTCAAATAGATATAGTGGAATGCACATATAAAGATATGTTTTGTGCATGTTAGAGAAATTCTCTCCAAAGGAGTGTGCATGGACTGTGAGTAATTTATTGCATGAAAAAATGCACATGGGTTAATGGTTGTTGGTGATTAATTCAAATATAAGATGATACCAATAGTAAAGTTTAATGCAAATATCAATGGCTAGCATTGACAAAGTGAGTAGCTATTATGTCTGGTGGGTTGGAGACCTATAGTAGAGCATTGGATCAATAAAAAAGAAGCCCATTTGCTTAGAGTTAGAGGATTCCTATATAAAATGATGTGATTATGTTGCGGCATATCAAATCAAAACATATTTATTTGTTACATTTTTTATGGCTAATTTTTTTGTTTGAATGGTTATTGTTGAGGCTATAATTCTATGCATAATTCATAAGTATTGTTGGTTCCATGTCATACTATGATGTGATAGGTCCCCATAATACTAGTGTAGCCCCATTATTGTTATTTTTGTGCCCATGTAGTCTCCATATTTTTATTATTGTGCCCCATAGATGTAGCCCCATTATTGTTATTATTGTGCCCATGTACTCCCCATATTGTTATATTGTGACCCCTTAGAATCCTATATAAATAAGGTAGGTTCCCTCATTTGTATCATCCAATAATTTTTCATTTATGTAAAGTAAAGGAGGTTTCCCCCACAAAGAGGCTGATTTCTAAGTCGTGATCTATATTTTCTTCTATTTTGTGAGCTGGTTGCATAACATTTGGTATCAGAGCTTTAGATTCAAGGGCTTCGCTACCGCAAAATTGTCATCTTGAATTTTTTGCTATAATGTTTTTTATACGAAGGTTCAGAAGCTGGAATTTTTACCACAAGAATTTGAAATCCTAAGGAGCATCGTGCAAACATTTCAGATCTTGGTTTGCTATATTTTCATAGATATGATATGAGGAAGTTAGGGTTTTTGTAGGCTCAAAATTTTCATCTCAAATAGGTGGTTGAGTTAAAATCGTCATAACTTTCATTTTTGACATCGGATTGGAATTATGTAAAAAGTGGCTAAAAGTGCATGGAATTTTTTTTCTTTTATATAGATTTCATAGCCGAAGGTCAAAATGGTGACATGAGGTACTCCATACAATTTCACTCTACTGAACGATCCCATAATTAGGTCATTGTGTGAGATTGTGCATAAATTTATCTTCAAGAATCCAAATTAGGTTTGACACATGGCATTGGAAAGAAGAATCATAGGGATACCATAGGGAAAATTTTTAGATGTTGGAGATCTGAAATTACAGAGTTATAATCATTTCAAGATTGAGCTCCTAAAAGCAAGAAAAAAGGTGTGTATTTAAAAAAAAAAAAATCATAATTTTTGTTTGAAAAATCAGTTTGAAGTGATTTGAAGGGAATATTGAAGCATATATAACAATATTGAGTTCTAAAATACCTCCAAAAAATAATTCCACAGCCATTAATCCGTAATAAATATCTACTATGATACATGAATAATAAGAATTGCAACATGATATCTCAAAATTACAGAACCAAGTGCAACAAATTTCACTCTCACATAGAAAAACCAAAAATGAACTAGAAGCTAAGATGTATTATTTGAAGGATGGCATGAATGGCATGGAATCTAAGATCGATTGATCAGGAGTTCATAATTTTTTCTGAAATTTCAAAGTTATAGGATTGGGTTGAAACTAGGATTGTTACGTAGATCTCATCTTCCTGATTCCAGCGCTGTGAACGGTTCGAAAAATAGATGTCGTATGAGGGAGATATCATGTTCTAGTCAAAATGCCAAACAGGTAAATTTGCAACATTTTGACCAAGTTTGAATGGGATGCACAGTTAGCAAAAGGAATATTCCTCAGAACCAATTGGGGTTTGCCAAGTTTTGCTTCTTTATTGGTCGAATGAGTTGCACGTTTTGTTTGAAGAGACAATCATAGGGTGACACGTAGCCAGCCCTGAGGCCACCACGTGTCCCCGAAATGACATATCAAAATTTTGTTTGGAGGTTGCAGGAATGGACTATGGGAACTCCCACTTGGCACGCACAAGACTTACCGACTATTCTTCGCAATGTTTCTTAACCATTTAGTTGTCGGGTTTAATTTAAAGTTCATTGCAGTGGAGTTGGGGGTTGGGGACTGCTGGCGGTCCCAACCCGCCAGTGGTCCTGGAGGAGTGTTTCTATGGAATATGTTAATTTTAACATAAATCTAATGTAAAATGTAACCTCCAACAATTCAACATCCCACTAGTAGTTTCAACATATTTCACATGGCAATGTTACACCACGCGATTTATACAACGGTCAAAGCTAACCAACCATCAAACCTGGAGTTCCAACCTTATCACCACAGTTAAATGCTGTGGGTTCTGCCGATCATTACAATTAAGCTGTGGGTTTGGGTTGTGCATGTGGCCACCCCAACCACTATCACTTTATGTTACAGTTTAAAATGGCGAAAGTTTGGCCAACGTGCCCAAAATGGCGGAATTTCCTAATTTAACTCCAGATAAGTGGAGTTCTCCACTTTTAGTGGAGGTTGTCTAGGTGTAACTGGGAAAAAGAGTAGGAGACTCAATTTTCGACCATTCTGAGTGAATGAAGAGTCATTTTTGATTAATTGGAGCATTCTAGAGCGATTGGTGCAGAGAAAACAACCATTAGAGCACTGCAACTACATGCATTTTCAAAATTTTGAGCATAATGAAAGATGGACATGCCATTCAGAATTATACCAACACATGTAGCCTAGGAGGGGTGAACTGATTTATCATTCATGCTGTGTAAATTTCATTTGGTGACTTATTTATCCATTTTACACTGTTGTTCAGTGTTATTTAAGCTTGTTTTATACTTCTAATTCACCTAAAATCATCTACAATTCATGGTTAAAATCATTAATCCTTATGAAAACTAATGAACCAATTATGCACATGTTGATAAACTAAAAAGACACTTAGAATAACAAAACTAATACATTCATTTCATATCAGATTGGTATCAGAGCTAGAGTTTATTCTCTGGTGTTGTTTAGTGCAAAGAATTGTTTAACTGTTTGCAAGTTTTTAGATGCTTACTAGGCTCAAGCTCAAAAGAGGAGAAGGCAAATTGGTGGAAGCAGAAGTTTCTCAAGAAGAGATAAAGAAAAGGAGAAAAATATTTCCAAAATCTCCACCACCTAGTTCACCTCCTAAAGAAGCAGAAGCTACATTAAGTATGCCTCATGAGGAAGGAGATATCCATGAAGAAGTTGATCCAAAAGAGGAAGAAAGAGTGTTGAGGAAAGAATTCCTTGACATGACTGATATGGTTAGAATCCTTTATCATGAAAGGAATGAGAGACTAGAAGGAGAAGGATCTAAACTTCAAAATAAAGGAAAAACATCTTCAAGAGGTCACAATGATGAAGATAAGTCAAAGAAGGGAAATGGAGGAAATGAAGGCAATGGAGAGCCATCATCTTCACCCTCGTCATCATCATCCTCTACTTATTGTCCAGTACATCAACCACACAAGTCAAAGAACACTGGTAAAAGTCCTTTTTTAAAATTTGATGTTAAGTTTGAATTTCCAATGTTTAATGGTGAAGTCAATGCATAAAATCTTGATAGTTGGATTAGGAAATTAGAGGTCTATTTGAAAATCCCGAACCTTGAGGATGATGATACCAAAATCCAATTAGCTTCATTTAGAATGGAAGGTGAAACACTTGTTTGGTGGGAAGCTAAGAAAAAGGAGGAGATCAAGGAACATAGTAAGATTATTTTATCATGGTCAAATTTCATTACTGCTATAAAAAAACATTTTTATCCATTAGCTCATATGCAGAAAGCCATAACGAACTGGAAAAAATTTAGGCAATTGAAAGGACAAAATGTGCAAGAATACACCCAATAATTTAGGAGAAGAGCTCTCTTATTAGGGGTATATTTGCAGAGCCAAGATACTTTTCTCAAGTACATAGGAGGCTTACATAGCTACCTAAAACATACTATTCTCATGTTTAACCCCACCAGTCTAGGATAAGTATTTGCTCAACGCACACATCTAGAAGCTAGAGGGAAGAGATTTTCTGAAGAGGGTAGAAAGAAAGATTTTAAGGGTAAATCCAAAGAAAATACCTCAAAAGGTAAAAGAAAAAAGGATGCATCTATTAATAAAGAGGGAGAAAAGGTGTTTTGTAAACATTTTTCAACATAAGGACATGATGAAACTCATTTTTGGAAATTACATCCTGAAATGCTGCCAAAGAAACCCAATAACAAAGGGAAACAAAAAACTGCTACTAAAACTCAACATGATTTAGGATCTGATTCAAGTGATGAATCTAAGATTAAATCCATGGGATTGAATACCATGAAGGGAAAATAAATTGAAACTAAACCCAGTACCAGTACATCAACCTGTCACATAAACATTCCTAATGAAGAAGAAAGAATAGAATTATTTCATGTGAGGGTCATATCCAAGCATACCAAGATTGGAACATTGTTTGACTGTGGGTCACAAGAAAAATTAATCTCTGAAGACTTGGTCAAGAAACTTAACCTTGATACCATACGACGTCCAAAACCATATCCATTGGGTTGGATTTGTAAGGATACAAATTTACAAGTTTCAAAGAAATGTATATTGTGGTTTGCAATCACTACAAATTTTGTTGACACAGTTGAATTAGATGTGGTTCTGCTTGACATAACAGGTATTGTGTTGGGGAGCCCTTACTTGTATGACAGGAAAGAGACCTTCCATCTCCATGAGAAAAAGTATCATTTATTCAAAGATGGCAAGGAGTTCATTGTTAGAAAACATCACAAGAAGACAAACATTGCTATGGTAAATGCTGGACAGGTAAAGAGGCTGGTAAATTCAAGTAAGAATTTTGTTCTTCTTATGATTAAGCCTAAAGCTGATGTTAATCATGAGTCATTTGAGGGATGCGATCCTATGTTGAAATCAGATTTATATGATGTAGTTAATGCACATCATGAGATGTTTCAGGAGCCAACAATATTGCCTCCAAAAAGAGAGATTCAACATGAGATTACGTTGCAGCAAGATTGTCCTCTTCCAAACATCAATATGTATTGCATGTTGATAATGGAGAATGCTGAAATAAAGAGGAAAATCAAAGAGATGTTGGACAAAGGAATCATAAGGCCAAACATCTCTCCATGCAGTTCACCCACATTCTTGATACAAAAGAAAGATGGGACTTGGCGCACGTGTGTAGACTTTCGAGCTTTGAACAAGATTACGATAAAGAATTGTTACCCACTCCCAAGAATAGATGAATTTCTTTATTATATGAAAGAAGAAAATTTTTTCATGAAGTTATATTTACGAAGTGGATATCATCAAGTAAGAATTGCAGAAAGTGATATATGGAAAACTGCATTCAAAACCAAACAAGGACTCTTTGAGTGGCTAGTTATTCCATTTCGTTTGTGTAATTCACTGGAAACTTTCATGCATGATATGGATAGTGTTTTGCATCCATTCTTTGATAACTTTGTGATTTTGTACTTAGATGACATATTGATTTTCAGCAAAACAAGAGAACATCATGTCTTGCATGTGACTAGAGTGCTTGATATTTTGAAGAAAGAGAAATTGTTTCTTAATATGTCAAAGTGTGAGTTTGGAAAGAATTCTTTGGTATATTTGGCACATATTGTAGGAGGAGGAGAATTGAGAATTGATCCTTATAAAGTGGAAGACATTTTGAATCAGCCCACACCCAAAACAATAACTAAGGTAATAATTTTCTTAGGTGCAGTTCGGTATTGGAGAAAGTCTATTGCTAACTTTTCTTCCATCGCAACTCCTATGCATGTAGTGACAAGTGTGAATAAAGTATTCCAATGGGGAGACAAACAAAAATGAGCTTTCGAAGCTTTAAAAGACAGGATTATTTCATCTCTAGTCCTAGCATTACCAAATTTGAGACAACCATTCGAGATACAAACAGATGCTAGTGATTATGCCATGGCCACTGTACTTTTGCAGCATGGTAAGCCTATCAATTTTCATTCTGAAACATTTAATGGTGTTGTGACAAATTATCCTACATATGAAAAATCACTATATGCGTTCATACAAAGTTTCAAGAAGCAGAAACACTACTTGATGGGTAATGAGACTATTGTGCATACCGATCACCAACCATTACAGTACTTGCAGTCAGAAACAAAATTGTAGCAATCAAGACATTTCAGGTGGATGGGATTTCTTCAACAGTTTCACTTGGTTATAAGGTACAACAAAGGTACTTTCAATAAAGTTTCAGATATGCTTTCAAGACCAATCACTACTGCATCTACTTTACTCAAAAATTATTCTGTTGTACATGAAAGTTACATAGAACAATATGCACATGACATTTATTTTCAATATGTGTATGCTAGTTTGAGTGAAGGGAATCGAGTTGAAGAAAAATATTATCACATGCATAACAATTTGTTGTTTCATTTGGGCAAGTTGTGTATACCATAAGGAGAGAGGCTAAGTGTCATGAGAGAAGCTCATTCATCTCCTATGGTTGGACACTTTAGGGTAAGAAAAACAGTGGCCCATCTACAGAGGTATTGCTATTGGCCTTGCATGATAGATAATGTGTCACATTTTATAAGAGGTTTTTCTATGTGTGCAACAAGTAAGCCTAATAATAGGAAGCTTGGGTTGTATACGCCACTAAAGGTACCATCAAGGCCATGGGAGAGTGTCTCGATGGACTTTTTTGGAGGCCTACCTATGTCAAGAAAACAACATGATTATATTTATGTAGTCGTGGATAGATTCAGTAAAATGTGTATACTTATGCCATGTAAGAAAACCATTACTGCTAATCATTATTTTCAACATGTTTGGGTTCATTTTGGATTGTCAACTTCTATTGTTAGTGACAGGGATTCCAGGTTCATTGGGAATTTTTGGTCAAATCTATGGAGAATGGTGGACACAAAGTTTAAAAAGAGTATTGATTTTCATCCACAAACAGATGGAAAAATAAAGGTGGTGAAAAGAATCGTTGTGCATCTATTGAGAGGATATTGCATCAAACATCCTAAGTTGTGGGATGAACAAATGCATTACATTCATCACGCTTACAACCGGGCAAAGCACTCTTCAACACAGACATCACCTTTTGAAGTATGCTTTGGGTATTTGCCAAAATCACCATTAGTCTTCACATTTGTAAAGGATGTTGCAATTGATGACCATAGTGATATTGACGAGTCTTGAAGGTTCATTGAGAAAATTCAGATTATCCATCAACAAGTTCAAGAATAGCTTGAAAAAATTCAAAGAAAACACAAAGAGAGGCATGATAAACATCGATTTGATCAAAATTTTGAAGAGGGAGATGAGATATGGTTGCACATTAGCAAATAAAGGATGCAAGGGGAATGTAAAAAGCTCAAACCAATTCGCTATGGTCCTTTCAAGATCATAAAGCAAGTTGGTAATAATGCATTTCAACTTGACTTTCCTTCTTATATGCAAATGTATTCAGTTGTTAATGTTGAAAACTTAAATTTGTATGAGCTACCTTTTATGGATGATCAAGAAAGTGATGTTCAGCTACATTCCATTGAATATTTCTCTCCAGAATTTCTGGATGAGCTCAAAGAAGATACAATTCTTGACAAGAGGACAAGAGCATCCAAGAGGGGAAGTGTTGACTACCTTCGAGTTGTTCTCAAAGGCACTAAACCAAGCAAGGAAAAATGAATGGAGGTTGGAAATGTGAGGGAGATGTACCCTCATCTACTAAACATGTAATCAAGTCTTTTGGGGTCCAAAATCTGCCCAATGGGGAGGATGGATCAGGAGTTCATAATTTTTTCTCAAAATTCAAAGTTACAGATTGGGTTGAAACTAGGATGGTTGCATAGATCTCATCTTCCTAATTCTAGCATTGTGAATGGTTCAAAAAATTGATGTAGTATGAGGGAGATACCGCATTTTGATCGAAATGCCAAACACCTAAAATTGCGACAGATTGACCAAGTTTCATTGGGATGCACAATCAGCAAAAGGAATATTCCTTTCAGTAGAACCAATTTGGGTTTCACAAATGTTGCCTATTTATTGGTCGAATGAATTGTACATTTTTTTTTAAGAGCCAATCATAGCGTGAGACGTGGCCAGCCCTAAGCCCACCACGTGTCCCTGAAATGGAATATAAAAATTTTGTTTGGAGGCCGTAGGAATCGACTGTGGTACCTCCCGCCTGGCACGCACAAGAATTACCGACTATTCTCCACAATGTTTCTTAACCATTCAGTTTTCGAGTTTAATTTAAAGTTCATTGCAGTGGATTTTAGGGGTTGGGGACCGCTGGCGGTCCCAACCCACCAACGGTCCCCGAAGGACTGTTCACATGGCATATGTTAACGTTAATGTAACTCCGACATAAAACGTAACCTCCGACAGTTCAACATCTCGCCAACAGTTTCAACATAAGTCACATGGTGATGTTACACTGTGCGTTTTATACAACGGTAAGAGCTAACCAAACATCAAACTCCGATTTTTGACCTTATCACCATAGTTAAATACCATGGGTTCCACCGACCGTTACGGTTAGGTTGCCGGTTTGGGGTGCGCATGTGGTCACCCCAACCACTAGCACTTTATGTTGCATTTTAAAATGAAATAATTTTGTCCAGTGCACCTAAAAAGGTAGAATTGCCTAACATAACTCTAGATAAGTGGATTTCTCCATTTTTAGTGGAGTTTTTCTAGGTGTAACTGGGAAAAAGAGTAGGAGACTCAATTTTCGCCCATTCTGAGTGAATGAAGAGTCATTTTTGACTAATTGGAGCATTCTGGAGCCATTGGTATAGAGAAAACAACCATTAGAGCAATGTAACTACAAGTATTTGAAAATTTTCGAGCATAATGGAAGATGGACATGTCATTGGGAGCTAGACCAACAGATGTAGCCCAGGAGGGGTGAACTGCTTCATCATGCCTGCTGTGTAAATTTCATGTGGTGAATTCTTTCTCTATTTAACACTATTGTTCAGTGTTATTTAAGCTTTTTTTATGCTTCTAATTCACCTAAAATCATCTACAATTCATCGTTAAAATCCTCAATCCTTATGCAAACTAATGAACCAATTATGCACATGTTTATAAACTAAGAAGACACTTAGCACAACAACACTAATACAATCATTTCAGATCATCGATGGTATAGAAGGAAACATGGAATATTTTAAGAAAGACATGGAAGGTTTGAAGGAAAGTTTGGCAAAGTTTCTACAAGGAAAACTTCCCAATTGCGAAAAGGTAGTAGAGGAAACTCATGATGAGAAAAAAATAAATGTTATTCATGATTTCATAGACTCTAATGTTGGATTGAAAACCTACAATATTCGAAGTATCGATATGAGGAGATTTACTGGCAAGGATCCCATAACATGGATACTACAGATGGAGTAATACTTTGATATCCATAATGTGAAAAACATGCAAAAGATATGCATTTCAAATTTATATTTAGAACCCAATACATTTGTATGGCATGGATGTCTTTTCTCTCCTAAAAAAATGGTCACTTGGTCAATTTTTAGGAAGGAAATAATAACACATTATGGGGATAAAAAGAGCAACACGTTCTTTATCCAATTGATAAATCTCAAACGAAAGGGCTCAATGGTGTAGCACATTTAGGACTTCTAAAAATTCAAGATAAGGGTAACTGATATTCTAGAGGAGCAGAAGATTGATGCCTTCATAGGGAATTTAAAGGATAATATCCAACATGAGGTTCACCTTTGGGAAACTGATTTATTAGAGAATACATTCAGGTTGGAAAGAAAAATTGAAAGAAAATTTATGGCGACAAGGAAGCCTAACACTCGCAGCTATTAAGATGGAAGTGTTATTACTAGACTTCCACAACCTGCAATTTTGGCACCACAACAATGGTAAGAGAAGAGAGAAAATGGCCTTTGCTATAGTTATGATAGAAAAACAATTAAAGGTCATAAGTGTGTTGAGAAGAAATTATTTTAAATAGTTTGTGAAGACGAGGAAGAAAGGGAACAAGAAACTTCAAAATAAGAGGATACACACCAGGAACTAACCATAGAGGAAGAAGAAACTAATCCGACCATATCTTGTAATGCATTGGCAGGAATTACCACTCCTCAAAATCTCAAGATAGAAGGACATATCAAGAAGAAAAATGTAATAGTGCTGATTGATTTGGGTAGTATCCATTATTTTTTTCATTGTAATGTAGCCAAGGAATTGAATTTCTTCCTATACCCAGCACCAAAGTTTCAAGTGATGGTTGCAAATGGGCGAACTATAAATTTCTCTAGAAAGTGCCATAATAGCAAGCTAACCATGAGGGGATATTTATTGAATAGTACAATACTCTCCATTCCAATGGGTGGTGTTGATGTTGTACTGGGAGTACAATGGTTACAATCTTTGGGGACGATAGAGATTAATTTTCAATAAAGTTTCTTGAATTTTTTTTTAGAAGGAAAGGAATTTGAATTACGAGGTATCACAGGGAAGCCAAGAAAGATAATCATATCTAGTGTCATAAAAAAACTTCTAAAGAAAGAAGAACAAGTATTAATTGCATAATTATGTTCACTAGAGGTTCAAACATCAAAATCATCTATTTCTCTAGATGTCCAAAAAGTATTGGAAAATCATTCCAAGGTGTTTGGGAAGCCCAAAAAACCCCCCCTTATTCGTGATCATGATCATGCTATTAATTTGATTCCAGGAAGTGTTCCTCCAAACATGAGGCCTTCCATATATCCTTATGCTCAAAAGAGTGAGATTGGACATATTGTTGCAAAAATGATAGAGGTTGGTATAATTCAACCTAGTCAAAGTTCTTTCTCTGCTCTAGCAGTATTGGTGCACAAGAAGGATGGATCATCGTGTATTCATCTGAATTATATGGAGCTCAACAAGCTCACTATCAAATATAAATCTCTCATCCCCGTCATTGATGAATTATTGGATAAATTAAATGGAAAAATTTACTTCACCAACTTGGATCTTCATTCTGGATATCATCAAATTAGAATGAAGACTGAATACATTTCAAAAACAACATTCAGAACTCATGAGGTTCATTATGAGTTTTTGGCCATGCCTTTTGGCTTTACTAATACACCTTCCACATTTCAAGGTTTGATGAATTCCATTTTCAAACCCTTCCTTAGAAAATTTTTGTTAGTATTTTTTCATGATATACTAATCTACAAGAAGTCTTGGAAATATGATGTTCAAAATGTTAACAGGGTGCTCAAATTATTGGAGGAGAAACATTTATATGTGAAAACCTCCAACTGTTTCTCTGGAGTGTAGGAGGTCAAATATTTAGGCCATATTGTATCTCATGAGGGTGCTAAGGTAGACCATAACAAAATTAAATCCATTAATGGATGGAAAATCCCCACAACAATAAAGCATCTTCGAGGATTTTTGGGGTTAAAACGGTATTATTGCAAGTTTGTTAATAATTATTGGAGAATGTCGGCACCTCCAACATCACTACTAAAGAAATATGCATTTTATTTGACTCCAAAAGAAACTAAGGCCTTTGAACATCTTAAAGAAGTAATGTACCAAGCACTTGTCTTCGCTACGCCAGACTTCACTAAAACTTTTATTTTGGAATGTGATGCCTTGGGAAATGGAATTGGTGTGGTTTTAATGCAAGAAGGAAGTCCCATTTCTTTTGAAAGTCGTCCAATCAAAGGAAATTATTTACAAAAACATATTTATGTGAAGGAAATGTTTGGATTACTAAATGCACTAAAGAAATGGAAAGCTTACCTAAAAAAATATCATGATACTCTTAAATACTAATTGGAACAAAGATTATCTTTAGAAGAGAAAAAAAATGGCTCACAAATATGTTGGGTTGTGAATTTGAAATCACCTGCAAAAAAGGGAAGCAAAATGTGGTTGCAGTTTCACTCTCAAGAAAGGATGAGGATTTGGAGGCATTTATTTATTCCATTTATATTATCCAAACTGAGTGGATAACTGAAGCAAGGGAGGAACAAAAGAATGTTGAAGAGGTGTGGACACTCATTCAAAATTTGTAGCAAGATCCCAGTACATATGAAACATTTAGCCGGAAAAACATATCTTTGTAAGAATTCCCAACTCAAAAAAAATATTATTTTAGAATTGCACACCTCTCCATTTGGAGGGCACTTAGAATTTAAAAAAAATTAGCACAAGGTCAAGAAGGAATGTTTTTGGGATGGCCTTAAATATGATATTCAAAATTTTGTGGCAAATTGTTTGATTTTCCAACAAAACAAAGTTGAGACAATTAAGACCCTGAGTCTGTTACAACCTTTATCCATTCCAAGTCAACGTTGGGAGGAAGCTTCAATGGATTTTATCACAGGTTTACCCAAGTTCGAAGGAAAGATTGTCATAATGGTGGTAGTTGATAGAATTACCAAGTATGCACACTTTTTTGCATTATCCCATCTATTTAAAGCTAGTACAGTTGCTACTACATTTATAGAAAGAATTCAAAACCTACATGAAAACCCAAATATTATTTAAGCGACAGAGATCCCATTTTTACAAGAAATTTTTTGACAGAATTATTCTCTTGTTTGGGTACTCAATTAGCTCATAGCTCATCATATCATCCTCAATCTGATGGGAAAACTGAGATAGTGAACAAATTTTTGGAAGGATATATTCGTTGCTTTGTATCTGATAAACAATCATAATGTGTCAAGTTGCTACGTCTAGCTAAATGGTGGTATAACACTTTCTTCCATATTGCATAAAAAATGACCATATTTAAGGCACTTTATGGATATCATACACCGTCCATCACATCATATTTTTCGAGCATCAAAAACAAGTTCTCAAACTCTTAAAGGATAACCTCATTTTGGCGCAAAAGTGAATGAAATAATAGGAAAATCAACTTTGCAATGAAATAATATTTGATGTAGGAAATTGGGTATTTTTACGGCTAAAACCATACAAACAAATTTCCCTCAAGCAAGCTAAGAAGGATGATAAATTATCACCAAACTATTATGGTCCTTACAAGGTGTTGAAAAATACTTGCAATATGGCATACAAATTGGAGCTTCTTGCATCTTCCCAAGTGGACCCAATTTTCTATGTTTCATACTTAAATAAGGTTATAGGTGACAAGCTCCTTATTCAAACAATATTTCCATAACTTGACTGGGATGGAAAAATAATATTAGAACTTGAAGTAGTCACGGAAATAAGAACTCAACAACTATGGAATCGATAAAATTTCAGAATATCTCATCAAGTGGAATAACTTACCCGCTAAATATTCAACATGGTAGGATTAAAATATTATAAAAAAGCATCCATAACTACTCAATCATCGGGGATAACACTTGTTTGAAGGAGAGGGACATGTTAGGTCCCCATAATACTAGTGTAGCCCCTTATTATTTTCAGTGTAGCCTAATTATTGTTATTTTTGTGCCCATGTAGTCCCCATATTGTTATTATTATTCCCCATAGGTGTAGCACTATTATTGTTATTATTGTGCCCATGCAGTCCCCATATTTTATATTGTGACCTCTTAGACTACTATATATAGAAGGTAGGTTTTATCATTTGTATCATCCAAGAATTGTTCATTTATGTAATGTAAAGGAGGTTTCCCCCTTGAAGAGGCTAATTTCTAAGTCTTCCTCTATATTTTTTTATATTTGGTGAGCTGGCTGCAGTGACATGATGTCTGAGTTTTGTCACTAGGAGGTTCAGTTTGAATTTTCATTTCTATTCAAATGTGCTTCTAAAAGGGAATGGTGATAATGTATATGGTTGAGTGTGATGATATTTTGTATGAGTAGAGTATTGTATTTTTGAGAGACAAATCTAATTGATTGTGAGAGGCTATTGGTGTTGGAGAGCATGCCTATAGTCAACTAATGAGGATAGAATATTTAGTGGGTATAGTATGAAAATGAGATGAAAAGTGGACTAATTTGTTTGAGTTTGAGTTAGGTGGGTCCTATTATTAAATATTCTGAAACGAGGTCCACAAGAGTATCTTGAAGGTTGGGTACTTGAATGAGGCAAGTGGGTGATTGTAGATTCAAGGTGTAGTGGCATCCTTTAGGTAGTGGCTTAAGAACTTGGGAGTAGTGGGTTATGTCTAGTGGTGGATATATATACTATTATGTTTTGGGTCATCCAACAATTGGTGGCCTTCAAATTCATGGGAGTAGTAGCTTAGAGTAGATGGTGGTCTGTAGAGTTTAGGAAGTGGCGAACTTCAAATTCGTGGGAGTAGCATCTTAGGTCACATGGTGGTCCGTAGAGTTTAGTAAGTGGCAACTTCCATCATATAGTGACCTGAAGAGAGGGTTTCTTGCATGATTGGAAATTTTTGGCTTGTGAACTGGTGACGGTGATTGCATATGTAAACAAGATTTTTATTAATGAAAAGAAGATGAAGTAGAGTATAAGAAGATGGTTTGTTTCTCCCTTTTGGTTTCCACGTTACATCTTGTTTCTTGATGTGTTTATGTGTTGATTTTCTTGTACTGTGATGTTTATATGATGCTTATATTTATAGCTACTCATATGTTTTACTTACTTATGTGATCTTCTTATGTGCTGTGATAGTAAACTAATGCATAGTTTTCCATCACTAAAATAATGATATACCACCCCTATCATTATTTTCAAGCTTCCAAAAATTGGTATAAGAGAGATTTATTTCAATTGTATCTTGTGTTGGGTAAAATTATTTGCTTAATAAAAACAAATAGTCACTTAATCATTAATTATCAACCAAGGAACACCTTTTATTTGAAGACAATTGCCAAAATATATGCATAACAAACACCAACAACTAACACTAGTTCTATATGATTATGTTCTACACTATCAAGCTCATTCAAAAATAAATTAAATGTATGAAATGAAAAAAAATACTAAATCTCAAAAATAGAAAGTAAATGACATGAAAATAGTTATGCTAATCACATGACTTGAATCAATACCAAATTAAATCACACATTGCTAAATTCTAAATTTAACCTATTACACTCAACATAATTCAAATGCTAATCTAGAGTACCAAATTAAATGAAATCTAGAAATTGCAAGAAATAACAATCTGGAAAATGAAGAAAACAACAAATCACTTAAATGAAAGGAAATATAATTTAAGGAATGAGAATTGAAATTCAAATAAACAAGCACACAACTAAACCACTTTACATGTTCAAGGCAGAACCTCGTCCAAGGTAATGGGCCCAACTTCCCAAGACTCAGTTCTACCTTGAGAAATAATTAAGATCAAATTACAAGTATTAGATGTAGAACTCAATGGATAGCTTCCTTCATTAAGATATATGAGAGAAATAATTACAGCATAATGAAGTTCATAGCCTTGCCTCTAATTCAACAATTGTACATCTCTCATCTCTCATATCTCCTAATTATTCCTTTCTCTTATTTCCTAATTATCCTTTCTCATTGATCTTTGTTTTCATTTAAATACATAGAGAGAAAAGGGAAGTTACAACAAAGTTGATTTACAAAATTATTTCCATTATAATTTTAGATTGATTAAATAATCTCAATAAACAAGATCATATCTGAAAGATATTCCCATCATCATTCAGCAGAAACAAGTCAAATCTTGTATTGCAATTGGAATAATTTGGAAAATGGCCACAACAAGAAACTTGAGAAAATCGTCTTGAAAGAACCTTGTGTTTCTCTTAATACAGACTGAATTTTGGAAAACTACTCATGTGAAAAATAACTTGGTCTGTTCTGCACAAAACCCATTTCTTGGATTTTCAAGATTCATCTTCATTTGTTTGAAAATTCCAACAAAAAACTGCACTTCTTATTCCAGATAATTTCTGAGTTGGAATATTTGATTATGAGCTGGAAACCAAAGTTGTAAACTAGAAAATATCTTGGAGGCTAAAATCATGAGTGATGATATAAAATATCCATTTATAAACCATCATTGGAAAAATAATGCATAATAATCTTCAATTTATCAAAAATAGATAAGAAAAAATAGTATTTATCCATAAGAGCACTATAAATAATTATAAAATGGAATTATGTGATAAATTGTGATAAATTATGATGAATGATATACATATTTGTGGCCCAACATACCCCCAAACTGAATATGTTGCATTTCCTCATGCAACCCAAAGGCTCTATATTAACCAAGTTTTAATACAATAATCAAAATGTTCACCCCAAATCATTATATTGATGTAACAAATGACTTCTTCCTCAAATAATAAATATTCAGTTTTAATGATGTTGGTGAAGGCATAACAATTTTCACATTGACTTTCAACCATATGTATATTAAGTTACAACAAAATACGATACAAGGAACTACAAACTTCATTAACCATTTTCTCAAAAAATACAAACGAGATTTTGCTGAAATTTTCCAAGAAGATTTCTACTATATTAATGCTTCTCTAATCCAAAAATAAGATCGTTTTGATGCATGGATCATGAGATATAAGCAAAATGGTTGTAGGTGATAGTGCATGATTTCTGAAATTTTACAAACTAATTTAGTTTGAAATTTTTTCTGGGTTTGTGTATTTTAAAGATACCTCTTTGTTGTCCAAAAAGCACAAGAATTCAGTTCATAGTTTTAAAGATATGCACAAATCAATTTCTGCACTATATAAAAATAAAATTATATGCCTTAAATGAGAAATAAATTATAAAAAAACATCATGTGTAGAAATTCCTCCCCTAAACTAGAGAATGAGCATGCCCTCATGCTATACTAGAAAACAGATTGAGGTAGTATCTACAATCGTTATGTTTGGTGTAAAACAATATGGAATAAGAGAGGTTTTGAGAATGAATAAGGAGATCGATGGATGATGCCATGGTCATAATAAAGAATTGAATGAAAGTAACATTCCCCCAAACTGAAACCTTTTGTATCTCTGAAAAGTGGGAAATGGTAAAGAAGTGGAACGAATGAAGATAAATAATGCTGAGTGGGTTTTCATGAAATTCTCCTAAATTTTTAATAAATCAGAAACTTATTCTATTTTACCTCAAGTTTTAGCTGCATAAAAATGTTGAATGGCATGTATGGACTGGCATTTGTTGAAGCTGATGTAGGTTGAGCTGATGTTGAAAGTGATGCAAAAGGTGGAAGCCTTGCAAGCTGAAAGTAAGTACAAAGTGTGGCAACGTGTTTTTCCCTCAGGCGTCGACGACCATAAAGCATGGGAAAAGAGGAAAGTTGTGGATTCATAAATGTGGAAAAAATAATAATGAGAGTAGAGTACATATGGTAGAAACGGTCAGATCAGTAAAAATCATAAAGATGATTAGGAATTGACCAAAAAGAGTAAAACATAGATTTAAGAATTATGAGAAAAGATTTTTCCTTTGGTGGCAAGATATGATGAAATCATGACACACAATGTATGATGACGACTGCTGATATCATTTGATCAGAATTTTTTTAATATAATTCATACAAAAGAATAGTTTTCCATCCACATTGGTTAATATAGATATAAACGTTGTTCAAATGGTAAATTCGTCTTTGAAAATGAATCAATGGAAAATATTGGGATATAGAATAATTGGCAATGTAACATAGAAATTCAATACCATAAGCATAGCCACTGCTTCCAGCAGGTTTTCATAGTCTCGACAAGGGATTAAAATATCGTTTTTCATTATCATTGCCTTCAAGAATCACTCGATCATAAATTGACCTCCTTTATTCTCCCGGGACCTGCAAAAAAACGAGCATCTACCTGCAATAAAACATGAAACCATGGAAGAGGAGAGGTGATCGGGCTCTCATAATCCAAAAAATATGAAAAAAATAACAATTTTTTAATTTGTAAAACAAATCCACAGAAAAAAAATAAGTAAAGTAAAATTAATTTGTTACCTACGGGGGAGCGGTGGCCAACCATACTAACCAACAATATTTTAATCATAACTTCTTATTTTTTTTCCGATGTGAGTGATTCCAAAAGAAAATTAAATGGATTTCATAGGGATATATCCAAAATAAATAGGCTTTAAAAAATCCATGAGATGATATGTCAAATTTACTTATAACAACCTGCAGAACAAAGTCATTTTTTATTTCTCAACTTATACCAACAGTTGGTATTTTAAACATAACTTTTTCGTTTAATGACGGATTCAAATGATTCAAATTGGAGATTAAAGTAGATTCATTTATATATCTCCAATAGAAACATATTTTGAATGAAATAATAATTTATGAGTCAAATACGCAAGTGAGCATCCGGAAAAACAGAGTTTTAAAACTGCAGATTTACGATAGACAGTCAGTATTTTGGTCATAAATTCCTCATACGCTATTGAAATTGAGTGATTCAAATTTCATTTTAAAAATATATTCATAGGGGTATATTCTATAGAAACAGGTTTAAAATATATAGTCATTTAGGGCTCCAAAATCTGACTGTCCCAACTTTGTCCTTGAGCTCCCAACTAGACACCCTGTTAATGTTTTGGTTATAAATTTTTTGTTTCAAATCCAAATTGAGTGATTAAAATTGGATTGAAATGTATAAATAAAGTGCTAATTAGGATAGAAATATGTTTTAAAAATATTCCCTTTTTGTCCCTCAAAACATTACTTTCCCGATTGTGTTTTCACAATGTTTATCAAGTCCGCAAGCCAAAAGATATGATATTCAAACAATTTTTCAAAATTGGTGATAAAATTGAATATGAGTGTCTATAGAAACATTATATTAAATATAATACATCTACATGCATAAACAAATTCAAACACCACCTATGTTGATCTCCATAGCGTGTTGCAACAAAAGCAACTATTTTTATTTTTATTTTTACAAATAAAGAAATTTATTTATTTATGTTCTTATTTATTCTATTTTATACAATAAACTACTCTACATTGAAAAATAAAACATACTTACATGTAAGAGTATTTCCAATGAAACCATTTTCAAAATAGGGCCTCAATTATGTGCATACCCAAATTTGAAAAATACATGTTAATAAATAATAGGGTATGAGATACCAACTTCCCTTGAAAATATGGTGTTAAGAATTTCTGAAGTATGGAATGTTGTTGCAAGAAAATGATGGAGTGAAAATAGTCTTCAATATAGAATTTACTCTCTTGATTTCCCACAGTTTTCATTTCTTGAAGTTCTTAAGTTTCTAATGCCTTATTGATCTCGACAGCTTGTTGATGTAGACTAGAAGAAACTTCGCCTTCTTCCAGAACTTTTTCATTTTTTTGATTTGAATCCCTTCCAATATCAATATAATTTTGTTGTAATTGTACATGTGATATAGAATTGGTGGGAAGGGTGGGTAAATTTTTCATTTCAACATTGTAAGCATGTTGTATTGGTTTGTTACTATGAGGGTGTGGAATGGATTGAGTAGGAAATTGTGTAGGGCATGGAGGATTTTGATGATGTAGTTGATTAGGTTGTGTGGATGATTTTGATAGGCAAGAAAGGTGTTTTTGAAGAGCTAGAAAAGAATATGGATGATATTTTTGTGCTACAATATGTGGAAGAGTATTCATGTAATCATAAGATGAACCATGACAAGATTGTGGACAATATTGGTGACGGTTATATTGAGATTGGCATGGCTGCCCTCACACAGGAGTATTCCATAATGGATTATGCAAGTAATAAAATCGAAAGGAAGTGTTTTGAAGAATACATATAGGCTAAGGTTTCCATGGTTGTGAAATTGTTGCAGCTTCTCCATCTCTTGGATACATTGTTTTCATCCCAAGTAAGAAAGAGCAATTATCCATGGGATGCTCCTTTTGGCAATCAGGACAAAACGCTTCTTCAAATTCTGTCTAATTTCTCTTAACCTGCAAAACATGCAGTTGTGAATTTATAGAGCTAATAAAATCAATTTTAAAATGTTCAAATAAATCATTGATTTGAACTCTTATATCTCCTGTTCTTGTAGTATATTTGGAAATGAATGAAGAAAAATCTCTAGAATTCTTACAAACCTTGGATATTACTCTTGAATACCTTATGCATAAATCCCAAACATCATCATATGATAGCTGAAAAACATCACATTTTCCTATCAAATTTAAGAGTTCTAAAAATTCATCGTTGATTCCTTTGAGAATGAGTGTTTTTAAGATCTCTTTTTCCAAATTCTTATGCTTTGATTTTTGAAGGTTGTGTTTGAATTGCTCCACATAGTCCTCCAAGATTTCATATTACCCTTGTATCATATTGAAAATATCTTCACTGGTCTTGCAATAGTCTTGGTACTTCTTCAAGAATACATGTTACACAACAATTTGTCATTGTCCCTGTATTCCCTGTTCCTTGATCCTGGAGGACCCATAAAGTGACCCTTGTGTACTTTCCAAGCATGGAATACATACCCCTTAACCATATTTTGTCTACCAAATCATCTCCCTTTACAAATTTTATGGAAGATCCCTATAAAAGCTTGGTTTTCAAGGTCGGCGCTGTCTCTTAGTGTCTGACCCACACCGATAGCATAGATTTACACTGAGGCCCGTGCCGATCGACGCTCTGTCTTAATGTCGGGATTGCGTCAATCCTCTTTTGGAAAGTTATTTAAAGAGAAAGGAAGCTTCCACGACTAGAAGCTTCACAAGGCGGTGCGCTGGAAGTTTGTTTTGAGGATATGGTCGAGGAATTTCCCTTTGGGCTTCTTGTTCCAAAGAAATAGGAACTACTCCAAAGGATAAGCTCTTTTCCCATTGTTTGAGGGCCCATAACCTTCTCCTCCATTGTTATATAAGGAGACCTCCTTTAGCTCTACAACCTTAGTGATGATAGAAAGGAGAAGTAATTATAGCTTCGAGAGAATAGTGTAGAGTGTGATTGTTTTTGTGTGTTGGGAACATAGTGAGATATTGGACCTTTGTGTGTGAGGGTGTTGCAAACGTGCTTGGATATAGACCTACCCAAGGAGAGCTTCAACATCAAGGCTTGGTTGTAAACTCCCCTTGTCTTTGTCATAATGAAATTCATTTGATGTTTATCTTCCACTCTTGTTTACATTTATAATGATATTTCTAGCATTCCTTGATTAGTTAGATAGGTTATGATTGTTTTATGTTTGTCATGATTTTATGCTTGTCGTGGTGTTTTGGCTGTCTATACAGGTAATCGAACGTTGGTAGCAGCGTGTATCGAGCTTGAGGAGAGAAACACATCAAGAAGCTTCGAGAGAAGATGAAAACATAACATCAGTACAAGGTAGGTCATATTCCTTGCTCTTAATTTTATTTACAATCTAGGAAGGTAGATTTTAGTATGTTCCCGTAGTTGCTAGACCCACCCTAGGGCTAGAGGGATCACCTCTGTCCACAGAGGGTATTTACCTAGAAAATAGATTGGTGATTTCACTGGGGAGTTTCCTTTGTGTTTGTCACTCTTTGAGGTCTTTGTCATTCGACGAGTTTAGTTGAAGGACCATTTCCCTATTTGTTCCTATGTTTTTCATCAATTATGATCTTTTAGTTTTTGATTGAAGTGGTGAGTCTAGTCTTGGTTAGGAGAAATTATTTGTTTTTCTTTTTCAGGCATTGGTGCTTTTATTTTTCTGATATTTGTGCCGATTGGAACTAGTTGTCAATTAGAAATCCCCACCAATGGGCCATTAGTCTAGTTTCAGCCCCTAAAGTCGCGCCAGTTGGCACTAGTTTCAGCCACTAAAGTCGTTCCAATTCCAGGGTGTGTGAAAAATTAAGATTTTTTCCCTAAGTCCTTCCCCACTGTGTCTTGCCCTTCCTGTCCTTTTCTCTGTATCATTTACACGTTCTCCCCTTTACTTGTTCACTTGTGAGCATAGATTACATTGCTCATTGCTCAATTGAAAAGTCTTCTTTCTATGATTTCTTGATGTAAAAGGGAATGAATGCCTTGTTTTGAGCCCATGCTTTGGAAGTCCTCTTTGTGCTTGAACTTATATGTCTTGTAGCCTTTTGAGGACTTTCGTTAGAAAGTGTTTAAAACAACAATTGCGTTCTTAGAGTTTGTTTGTATCCCTTTTGCATTCACCCTTCCATTAAGGAAATTTGTGTTCATTTAGTTTTCGTCTCAAAGTTTTCTTTTCATTAAAATGAATTAGATCAAGTTACATTGAAAAGTCATGTTCGAAATTTATCATTGAACTTAGATTACATTGTTTAATGATTGAAAACTAAAAATCGTAGTGGGTTCATTCTCTTCATTAAAGGCATGCATTAAGTAGATTCTTATTTCATCGAAAAATGCATTGAGTGCATTCTTACTCATTCAATAGAAAAAGGAAATTGTGCATATATTGATATTGCATAGTTTTCAAAAAGAGATTTTTCATAGATTAGATTGCATAATTCACATCGTTGAATGTTTTAGATTACTTTTGAATAGTGAAAGTCATCTAGTTAGGAAAAAGCTTTGTTTGCAGTATTATTGTTTTTTGCATCATTTTTTGAGACTCTTCCCATAACTAGATAACATTCATCAAATTGAACGAGTTATTTTCTCATATACCTGCATGTAGAAGATTCAGATGACAATGGTAGGGCCTTGGAATTGAAACATTAATTTAAGATCAAACTTAAAATAAATTCAATTAATCTAAGGAATCATTGGAACCTAACAAAACATTTTTAGAGGTCTAGGCTAGTGACGTGTTCCGGTGTCATTAAACCTAGTAGCAGTCATTCGCCATCTGGCATTAGACAACAGTAGTATGGACTTGTGCTCCCCATACCCTTGTATATATAAGGGATACCCTCATAGGTTGCAATCCTTTATCCATAGGAAGCCGATTCTACCACCTTGTAATCATGATACACCGAACACAACATTCGGGGAGACTACCTGCATATACACCAAGTCCTTGGTCATTTCTCTTTCATCTGATCACCAAGGTGTATTTGGTAGTTCACGAAAACTTGGTACATGCTCTTGCTTAGATTACCTGAGTAGTCATTTTGATATTTTTGTGACTCTCTAAAAGTGAAAAGATCATTGAGATATTGTTCTTTCACACTCTCTTAACCCTGAAAGTGATAGAGTCACCTTTTTTCTGTTTCTTGAATCTTAAAATATGAAACATCAGAGTTTTGTTTCAATGTCTTAAAATTAAACTGCCCATGAAATATTCTTAGTTAAAGTTATATTCCTTAGTGATTTTTTGAGGGTTGTTTCCAATGGCAACGTTTCCGGAGTTTGCCAACCAACGAATCCCCTCCAAAGGGAATCTTGGTCCTTTTCTTTCTTTTGGGAATGTTGGTGCTCCTTATATGGCAACATTGTCCCTTCGTGGATTAACTGTTGGTTTTCCCGTATGGTTATTTTTGACCTCGGTGGTCTCGAGTGTCCCAACCTCTATTCTACCATCTCCTTCACCTGAACAACATCCTGTTGATTCTAAATTTTACCCCTCACCTTCTTCGCCTACTTCTTCACCTGGTTCTTCCTCTTCACCTGGCAAAAGTTTGAATTTTAGTACCCAGGTGGCTAATAATAAGAAGAAGGAAAATAAGCTAGGGGGGAAATCAACAACTATTGCTACCCATGCGGCTAATATCGAGAAACCTCCCACTCCATCTCGGAGAGTCAAATTCCCTTGAAAGCTGTGCAAGGGTGACCATCTTCTTCGATATTGCCCTAGAATCCCCAAGGTGCTTGAGGCATGGTCCAACGGCCGTCCATTGTTGTCCTTGGCTTATCGAAGTCATGTTGGTGACACATCTTTGACTAGTACTGATAAGACTCATTAGGAACAGGGTAAGATCACAAATCCCTGTAGGTCGTATGAATGACATCATCCCATTCACCTTTGTTAGTACATGGATGAAACCACAAGAGTGTTGGAAAATCCTACTATTTCTGCAACTTGCCCTCTGGTCGGTTACTAGAAGATTTTTTTGAGTCCTCCACTAGTTGATCAACCAATCAATAAAGATTCATCTTTGGTCAATCCCACTCCCCCAGAAATTCAAAATCACGAATCCATTCCTGACCAACCATTGGTCATGGAATTATATCTGCTATTGCCCAAGGTTCACCAGATATTTTCCATCGAGAGTGGGTCACATACCCCTCACGTTTTTATTTTTTCTTCAGATTCCTTGGACTTGGAAAAATATTCTCCCGTCCTTATGGTTCAAGAAGTTTCTCCTCCAGCTTCCATGATGGAGGCCCCGGAGGATGCTCCTCTTGCTCCCGTAACACAAGGTGATGACCATTCCATTCCTATGGCGTCCCCTCCGAGTAGTTTGATCGCTTCTTTTGATTGGATTCGATTCACAGGATAACATCTTCCTTCTTACATACCTTTTGAGATTATAGTACAGGCCTATGATGTGGTTTTACCTAGCACAATTATAGATGAATGCACATCTTCGACTATTTTTCAAGTGTTAGAAAATTAAATATTACAGAGCAATAAAACACATAAAATATGCAGAAAATAGAAGCACAAAAAACACATAAAACTAGAGAGACACAGATATACGTGGTTCACCCAGTTTGGGCTACGTCCACCCCGAACAACCAGTCCTTCCTTTCTATTATCCAGTAAAAATGAAGAGACAAAACCTACAGTAGATCTGCTGTAATATCTGTTAGAGTCGGTCTGTCCATCCCTCCGTCAGAGATCAAAATCTCTTTTGTTGCATTTCATTTTTAGGTGTCTCATTCAGTTTAGTCATTTGCATTCCATTAGGAGCATCCATATTCTGAAGGAAGGGTTGTGTCATTCATGCCCCTCATATCATGTACCTGTTGGTCTGTGTCTATTCATCAAAATCAATTTTAAAGTCATTTACAGTCTTGTTTTGGTCTCTTAATTAGCAAGAGCCATTTCATTCATTGGGTCTAGGGTTTTGCAAATTTTGTCTTCAAAGTGTCCAATAATGCCAGCAGGCCAAAGGGAGGTTCAAAATAAGTTTTCAATTCAAAAATTTCATTGTTATAATGTAATAATTTGACTTTTCTTCAAAACTCTGTTTTGAAGAAAAATCGTCATTTCGTCTTTTGTAATAAATGCCATGTATATTGTCAAAAAATTTCAGTTGTCAAATCTTCAAGCGCAGCCCCGGTCGCCTTTGCCAAAATTCATGCTAGTCATCCCTGAAAAAAATTGACAAAAGTTTCATCATTCAAGTCAAAAAGTTCAAAATGGAAACAAAAACAGAGTTTGTATTAGAAAGTGAAAAGTGCCAAAGCCAAAACATAAGAAAGTGGGTTTTAAAGAAGCAAAAATCAATTTCTACACTATATAAGGTAATTCCATTGTTTTCTACAACCCATTTGCATGCCAAAAACATCATTAAGCAGATTCAAAGTTAGTGGAAGAGCGAAACAGTGGTATGAAGGTCGAGCAGTTGGTGAAGTTACTTGCGCAACGCGTTGGGTAAGGGTCACGGTGCACACAACGATTGTTCACTGTGCAAAACACAATGTGCGTGGCGCACAAGGAGATCGCGACGCATTGGGTTATGCGCGCGGCGCATAGGCCTGAGACCGAATTTTTTTGTCATTCTTCTCCAAAAACACATTTTTCTTGGTTGCTCCATGCCCAAGTAAGTTTATACAATTGCTCATAGCTGGTGTTTGGATTTGTTTGAAGATTGGTTTGAGAAATCAAATGCCAAACATAAACCCTATCTTTTTATCAGAAATTGCTCCTTAGGGTTTGGATTTCAAGTTTTAAAAGTCTGATTTTTGTGCCAAGTATTGCAAATCCCATTCTCCATTTGTGGTACCCTTCCCCATCATTTTCATATCATCATACAATGTCTCCCATTTTCCCCTATGTCCCAAAGCCACCCATATCACTTGTTCCCATTTATCCCTATCCCTAAACCCTATCATCCCCTATTACTATCACTCTCCCATATCATTTGCAAAAGGTTCCTAAATCCCATTCCCCAAACATTATCAAGTGAATGTCGTCACATTATAGACTTCACTTGATTGAACCTTATTTTTTCCATAGTCCACTATACTCACTGTCCCTATTTATCACAGTCCCTTCCCACTTGGCATATTCTGGCAATTGGAGGCAAAATGCACCAAAGTTTTATTTCCAGCTTACACAGATCATCATACACTTGACATATACTTTGCAACATATTGGAGACGGACACAGATTCATCTTATGAGCAAGACAATGATTCTACCACAGAGCTTCATGCACCAAAAAGGCCTCGTAAAGGAGGTAAACATGTGAGAGAAGAACCCACCTCTTTGACTCAGTTGCAGGCTTGCCCACTTGCCATGGCATGTTTCTGAGAGTAGTCATGCTATCAGTATTGTGAGAGGATTGCTCAGATTCAGCATCATCAAGAGTTAGCCCGATTGTTTATTTTACATTTGTGTGATGTTTAGGTTACTGTTGTTGGTGTAAACTTCACCTTGACACCAGAAACCATTACTCAGGCCACAAGAATACCGAATGTAGGTGAGGAGTGGAACAAGAGACAGCAGGTGGACAGAGTGCATTACGAGCCATACATCAGGTCTAGCTATGTGAGGCAGCTCAGTTGAGTATTCCCATTCCGGTTTTTGAAGGAATCTCATGCACCAATTATGAGACTCATTATCCGATACTTTAGTTGTGAGGGCCGTTTCTCACGTCTCTATGCATACCACATCAGATTATTGATGCATTTCACGAGAGTGAGGATGATGAACATATCGTATTTCATGTGCCGAAACATCGAGAGGATGACCACTCTTGTGCAGAAGAAGACTCCCGAGAAGCAGCATAACAACATTTATCATTATGCGCTCATCAAGATCATTGTGGTACATCAGCTTGGATTGCACGTCATTGCATGGGAAGACTTCATTTTCCGTGACTTCTTCATAGCCCCTCAGCCCCCTCCGGAGATTTTTCATGATGTAGGTGAGCCTTCACATCAGTTTGAAGGTCCCGAGATAGAGCCTATCGGTGTGCTAGTGTATGTCACTTATCAAAGAGGCACGAGAGTATTGTTTGCAGCAGCCCGACGAGTACTATCTCCACCCGGGGTGGAAGGGGTCTCGTTGTCATCATCAGCATAGGTACAGGTACAAGATAGAGGAAAGAGGCCTATGCAGGAGGAGGACCCTTCAGGAGGCCATGATACTGATTTCATATTGCTTGATGAGGATTTGAGCTCTCCAAGCTCAAAACGGAGGGAGATCATTCAGGAGCAGAAAAATGAGATCGACACATTGAATGACAAGTTGCATAGAGCTCAGTGGATCATAAACTATATGGAGCAGTGAGATAAGTAGTTGGAGGATCAGAAGATGATCATGGAGTTGCAAAACATCCGTGAGAACCGACAAGCTGCCCGAAGAAGCCCATCCGAGATGACACCTATGAGCGGGAGATTGAGGATGATAGGGAGACTTGGCTTGAGAGAGTCAACATCCATCTCGAGAAGCTATTGGAAAAGGCGAATAAGGAGAAAAACATTGTCCGGTACATGAAGAATCACTATTGGGCATGCACACATGTTTGCAAAGTGAAGATCAAGATCCTGAAAGCGAGGCTAAGGAGGGAATTGAAGTGTCGAAAAAGACATGATAGGCTCCAAATCTTGGCCGAAGCTTCTTTGGCTGAGCATAGAATTCTATCAGGGACCTTCAACCCAAATTTCAAGGAATTTGGAAAAATTTTTGTCAATTTTTATTTTTTTGGTCACAAAACAGGTTTTTCTGCCCGACGCATAGCGCCGCCTTGCGTGCGCTTATGATTGGGAGCTCTTCAGAGGGAAAACTTTGCATTTCTGAGTTTTTTATGGAAATTTATGCAAGCTCAAGGATTACCTATAGATTTCATCAAGTTCTGGGTTGGCTAAAGGGTCAAAAACACCCTAAAATTGGCCTTTCTGCCACCTTTTGCACCTACAGGAAGCAGTGTTGGGAGATTGAACGTCTGGAGGGGCAAATGGACACCAAATCCAGAAATTCCACTTGGGTTGGAAATTAGACAGGCAAGGATTTCTAAAGAGCTAGCATGAGCTCAATTTTGACCTCAGGAAGTGCCTCAAAGTCAGCTCCGAAGTTGTGCTACGCATAGAGATTTTGGGCGCAGCGCATAGAGAAATTTAGCCTATTTTTCACTCCAGAGCTCAGAATTTCGCCTAGTTTTGACCAGTTTCACTTTTTCATGTAACTATTGATCTATTTTGATGTAAATTCATGATCATGATGTAATTTTGGCACATTTTTACTTGTTCTAGAAGATTCATTCACCAAAAGGTGAAATGTGAGTGAATGGATCAGTTTCCTAGCATATAGAGGCAAGTTGTTTCATGGCCTATTTTCTAGTTCCTAGTTTAGATATTGTTGAAACAGCTCCTAGAATGACGAGCTAGACCCCTAGAGGCATGGGAATGGGTTAGGTTTGTCTGTATGATGTATTTTCTCAGTCATTTTTAGGGTTGGACATTTGGGATTGCTAGCACTTCATTGTACATTTCATTCTGCGATTTTGGCAAAGGAATAAACTAGGGTTTGCAGCCCTCTTTGGGATCGTTGTGGCTCTATGTTTTGATGGTGTTTTCCTCTATGTATTTGTAATTTCACTGATTTTTATGTGTACCATTTTCATTCTTCTTTCTTCTTAAACTGAACAAACAAGTTATAAAGGTAGAACTCATTGGTTTGCATTGCTCTTCCTTCATTTTTGTTTAGTTTTTCATGTTTTCATCTATTTGAGGAGGACTCTTGAGACCCTCTTGCCCTCTTCATATCCTCACCGGTCTGATCCATCCATCCACTCAAGCTAAAGCATCAAAACTATTGCCTACCTTACCCCAATCAGAACTCTGCAAAAACTAGGCCTAATCCCCACACCCAAAACTGCCTTTCCCTTGATCCAAAAAAAAACCCCAAAAACCCAATCAAAGTCCTTTATTGATATACCTAGCCTAAAATTAGCTTTCATTTTAGTCAGTGCAAGCCCTATTGATTACTTTTCGCTGAGATTGACCTGGAGAGAGCCCTCTCCTGTTCTGGTAGGGCTAGCTACCAGACTAAGCGTGGTTTGATGTTACCCTGAACTCTGCCTTCCTTCAGCCTAAGGTAGATTTAGGCAATAACATAGTGGCGACCATACTAGGGATAAAATGGTTTGCTTGTTCGTGTTAATTGTTTTATAAGCTACAGACGGAGCCTGTAGTTATGCCAGGTAGCCTTCGAAACACTTTTTCTTTGCATTAGCAGAAGTAGATAAATATTGCTTCAGTTAATCTCTGGTCTAGCTTGTGAACGTGACACTTGACTTGTGAATTGCCCCAGTATATCAGATCGTTCTGGACTTTTGGGTGATGAGTCTAGAATTTGATAGGCTGAAAAAATTGGTCTTGTCCCTTTGATTTTAAAATTAATCCAACACACTAGCTTCCAGAAGACATACTAGAGCAAATCCGTATCTCGATCCACCTACAGTGTATGAGAATCCCAATTTGATTTCAAGAATCCTTCGTCGAGAAATTCCCGTGATTCCTCCTTTCAAATCTCATTCATGTCCCGGTGTGTTCGAATATCTTGAAGATATTGAATTTGACGAGAAATTTGAGTTGTCGTTGTTTGAAACTAAGTCTGAAAGTGCGATTGGTTCTACTGTCATAAATCCCGAGTTTATCAAGCATATTGAAATTGATCAGGCTAATAGATCCATCGATAGTTAAATTTTGAACATTCAAAACTCCATTGTTGCAACAAATATTCCTAAGTTTATAGAATCTGCATTTGAAACTCTTGGGCCATCAACAGTTACGTCTGATGCACAAGTTCACACCGAGCCTTCGTTCATTCCTACTATTCTCGTGCAACCATATATTTCTGATCAAAAATATGCAGTAGTTTCTCTTCCATCCCCACCACATACACCTCATACATCTACTGCTCCTACTCCACCCGTTTCTCCAAGACAGATTATAAATCCACCAAGAGCAATGGCTGCTAGATTCACACCCCTTGTCTTGCCTCCAAACTTGGATGTTATGCCTGCTGATTATCAAAGTAAGAACGCATTGTTTGATGGAACTCCTCAAATTGTTCTTTCTCGGAAACATATTGACAGAATGGCAGAATTCTTTTATCTTCATGAAATTGATGAATAAAATGTGACTATGAGATTGTTTGTGCAAACTTTTGGAGGTGAAGTACGTAAGTGGTTGAGAGCTTTGCAGCCTAGAAGTATTGCTAAATTGGCTGAGCTGCAGAGACAATTTTTAGATCGGTGGGAAGTAAAGAAAGATCCTCTTCAAATCACTTCTGAATATACCAAGATCAAGCGCAATGCTGGTGAGTCCGTCCAAGACTATTGTGTTAGATTTAATGCGGTTTATAATGTAATTCCTGATGATTTAAGGCCATCTAAGAAGTCATCTTTCCTTAAGTTTCCAGATGGTTTTGATCCAGACATGGCCTATTCATTACGAGAAAGAGATCCGCCCACCCTGGAGGACATGAAAAAAATTGCAGTGAGTGTTGAAGCTAATCTGAATGACAAGAGAGCTAGATTGAGAGCAGAAAAGAAAGTCGCAATAAAGGAAGAAACTTCTACTTCAGAACAACCGCTTCGCAAAGTGGAAAAGATGTTTGAAAGAATGACGCTTGATAAGCCCGAACCGCAGATCAGAAATCCCAACTTCCGTGGACAACAGCAACCTCAATTCAGGATTAAACAACGAGAGCAGTGAGCACTAGAACTGCCAGCACAACAGCAGGTAAAGACTCCTTTACAACAGAATTTTGCTGGCCCTAAATCAGATGATGAAGACAATGTAATCAGAGAATAAAATCACTTTTTTACACCTGATGACATGCCAAAATTTATCACTGAAGATGAGGAGTATGCAGAAAGTTTAGCTGTACAGAAAGATGAGGATTTTATCTTGGCAGATGAGACAACTCTTGAAGAAGAGTCAGATGAGTATCAGAGAGGTTATATGAATGCTTTTTCCACCCAGAAGAAACAATATTCACTTAGAAATAGAGATGTGCCTATCAACCCAATCCAAAAGAGAAAAGAAGTTGCAGCACCAAAAAATGATGTACCCATTGCACAAAAGAAGGGAAAAGATGTAGTTGATCCTACTGCAAGCAAGTCTCCAGCAGCAAGTGAAAGATCAAATTAGCCAATTGTATCGAGGGAGAAAACTGAGAAGAAGGATGCTCCAGTCAAAGAGGTAGAAAAGACTTCAGATTTTAGCTTAGAAGGTGAGATTGCTAAGTTAAAAGTTTCCATTCCTTTGACCAAGTTGATGAGAAATAGCAGCTACAAGGGTCAACTATCTAAAATTTTGAATTTCGATCCAATGTCTGATATGGTGAATGTAGAAGATGATCAACCTGAGTTGATCTTTGGTCCAGAATTGGATGGTGAGTCTCCCGATAGTGATGTGCCACCTTTTTATATCAGCCTTAGATTGCATGATTTTGTGTTACATAATGCCATGTTTGATTCTGGAGCTTCTCACAATCTCATGCCGAAGGCGATTATGGAGAAATTGGGATTGGACATCACTCGGAAGTATCATGATCTGTATTCTTTTGATTCCAGCAGAGTAAGATGCATTGGGCTTATTAAATATTTGGTGGTAAGTTTAGATCAGATTCCGGCGAAGAATGTTTTTATGGATGTGGTTGTGGCAGACATACCTCCAAGATTTGGCATGCTTCTTTCCAGATCTTGGGGAGCGAAATTGAAGGGAACATTACGACTTGATTTCTCCTATGCTACCATTCCTGTGTTCGGTCAGATGAGAAAAATATATCGGGAACAGAAGATGAAGTATATGATCACCAGCAAGGAGAAACCGGTAAATCATCCGGTAAATTATGTACATACAGATTTAGAGTCTTTTGTTTTGTATTCAGATAGTTTCAATGATGTAGATAGTGAATTAGTTGAATCAGAGGACATTCGGGAGATCATAGAAAATTTCAGAGAAGTTTTGATGAAAGAGAGACAAGAACCTGAGATTTCCGCTGAACAATCAGCCTTCCAAAAGCAGTAGAAAGTCGAGGGACAACAAACAGAAATAACAGAGCAAACAAAATTTCAGTGCTTGGAAGAAGATGAGGAAGGTTTATGGACTATGGATTTCGATGGTGCAGTTGGGAGTGATGGTGCTGGAATCGGAATTTGGGTACGCAGTCCTTTTTCCGCCCCAAATAAGGTACCTAGTAATGTGAGGGTTTGTTCTTACAAATTAGCATTTGATTGTTCGAATAATGAGACAGAATACGAAGCTTTGATTACTGGTCTGAAAATACTTAGGAAGTTGAATGCTAAGAGGATTGCAGTCTATGGTGACTCCGAGTTGGTAATTAAGAAAGTGAAGGGTGAGTATCAAACTAAGCATCCTCGAATGCGGGCTTATCGAAATGTTGTTCTTGATATCTTAAATTTATTTTCAGACTATACTTTAACTTGTATCCCTCGCATTTATAATGGTATTTCGGATGCTCTTGCTAAGGCAGCTAGTAATTTGAAGATTCCAATGAACTCAAGTAACAAGTTCGAAATCCATGTGAAACATCGTCTAACTGTCCCAGACAACCAAAGGCATTGGCAAGTATTCCAAGTTGATGATGAGATTGATGAGTTTCTGCAAAACAAAGGTAAATTCAAAGAGACTTTAATTGACATGGAGCATGATGATGGTGAGACTGATGTGAAAATAAATCAAATGGAAGTATTGCAGCTGAAAGATAATGTCATTCCTAAGGGTTTGATACCTTTAGAAGAACTTTTTGATCAAGATGACGTAGCTAGAAAACCAACCTTGCGGCCAACAGAAAAGGGAGTTGAAGACGTGAACATTGGAACAGCTGAGAATCCAAAGATGGTGAAGTTGTCTAAAGCATTGCCACTGGAGGTAAAAGAAAAATATTTGAGTTTGTTTTCTTCTTTTGCTGATGTTTTTGCTTGGGATTATTCAGATTTAAAGATGAATGATACCAATATAATTCAGCACACCATTCCTATTAAGCCAAATCAAAAGCCTTTTAGGAAAAAGTTGAGAAGGATAAATCCAAAGTTGCTGCCCTCAATTGAGAAAGAGGTGAATTGATTATACAAGGCTGGTATCATTGTTCCTATAATATTTTCAGATTGGATTTCCAATTTGGTGCCTGTTCGCAAAAAGACAGGTGAGATTCGTTTGTTCATTGATTTTAGGAATCTGAACAAGGTTTCTTTGAAAGACAGTTATCCATTGCCCAAAATGGATCACATATTGCAGCGAGTAGTTGGAGCATCTCGTATGTCACTACTCGATGGTTATTCCGGGTATAACCAAATTCTGGTCCACGAGGATGATAGAGACAAAACAGCGTTCACCACTCTGTGGGGAACTTTCCATTACGCTAAAATGCCTTTCGGTTTGAAGAATGTTGGTGCGACATTTCAGCGTGCAATGGACATGGCATTTGCGAATGAGAAAGATGTTTTCCTAGTTGTGTATCTTGATGATTTGACAGTGTTTTCCAATTCTGATGAAGAGCACCTTTACCATTTGAAAAAAAAATTTCAGCGACGTAGAAAGTATGTTGTGTCACTCAATCCAAAGAAGAGTTTGTTTGCCATGGATGAGGGCAAACTTCTTGGTCATATCATCTGAAAATATGGCATCCGTATTGACCCAGCACGAGTTAAAGCTATTTAGAAAATTGATCTTCCCCGGAACAAGAAGGAGATTCAGTCTTTCAATGGTAAGATGAACTTTTTACGTTGCTTTGTGCCTAACCTTGCTGAACATATAAGAGAGATTACTGACATGCTTAAGAAGGATAGTGTAGTAAAGTGGTCTGAAGAGGCGGTAAAATCTTTTAATATAGTGAAATTGGTTCTTTCTTCAGCTCCTGTTTTGATCAGCCCAGATTACACTCATGATTTTATTTTATTTTCATTTGCTTCGGAGCATACTATGGTAGCAGTATTAATGCAGAAAAGAGATGGACATGAAAAACCAATTGCTTTTTTCAGCCGTACCATAAGAGATGCTGCCCTGAAATATAACATAATTGAGAAGCAAGCTCTTGCTCTTGTAAAGGCATTAAAATATTTTCGAGTATATATTCTGCATTCTCATATTATTGCTTATGTTCCTAATGCTGCTGTGAAGGATGTTTTGGTGCAAACAGATCCGGAAGGGAGGCGGGGCAAATGGATTGTAGCCTTGTTGGAGTATGATGTGGAGATAAAGCCCACAAAGCTTATCAAAGGACAAGGGCTGGCAAAGTTAATGGATGAATCGAATTTGCATGCTTTGGACATCAATCTTATCGCTTCTATGTCTGAAGATAATGAAGAATGTTCATCAGTTCAGGTATCAGAAATTTTTGTGACATCTCCTTGGTATTCAGATATTGTATATGTGCTTCAAAATTTGTCACCACCACTCGACATGGCTAGAAACAAAAGTAGAACTCTGAAATTGAAGGCTGCTAAGTTTTGTGTTTTGAATAATTCACTTTATTGGAAAGATCCCGGTGGTGTTTTGTTGAAATGTTTGGTGGAAGAAGAAGCAAAGCGGGTTATGGAGGATTTTCATAAGGGAGATTGTGGCAGTCACCTGTTTTGGAAAATAACAGCCAATAAGATTTTGAGAGCGGGATATTATTGGTAGACATTGTTTGCTGATGTATATAAGACTGTCAAAAGCTGCCATGAGTGTCATATTTTTGAAGGAAGACAGAAATTACAGCCTTTGCCGCTTAAGCCATTGAGGTGAGTGCTCCGTTTCAGCAGTGGGGTTTGGATTTCATTGGAAAAATTCATCCCGCTTCTTCAGGTAAGCATAGATGGATCCTAACGGCGACAAATTATTTCACAAAGTGGATTGAAGCAATCCCCAGCAGGCAAGCTACACATTCGGTAATAATTTCCTTTCTTGAGAATAATATTTTGTCTCGTTTTGGTTGCCCGAATAAGTTGATCATTGATAACGCAACATATTTCAAATCAAAAAATATGATTGAGTTTTTTGAAAAGTATAAAATCATTTTGGGACACTCAACTACTTATCATCCGCAAGGCAACAGATTGGTGGAGTCGTCCAACAAATCTTTGGTCAACATCATTAAAAAGTTGCTGGAAATAAAAAAGAAGAGTTGGCATAAGAAGCTGGTCAATGCACTATGGGCTGATCGAGTGAGTCAGAAGAAATACATTGGTATGTCCCCCTTTGAGTTAGTTTACGGAGTTGATACAGTGTTCCCTACCTCTCTCGCAGTTTCGGTGGTCAACCTTCTACAAGACGCTGGCAGTGAAGAAGATCATATGCAAAGAAGAATAAATCAAATGATCCATTTGCAGTAGATGAGGGAAGAAGTTTTTCAAAACACATTCAAGCCGCAGGAGAGAATCAAGAAAATCTATGACAGAAAAGCAAAGGCAGGGAAATTTCAACTAGAAGAAGTGGTGCTGAAATGGGATGCCAAAAATGAGGAAAAAGGTAAGCACGGTAAGTTCGAAAATCTCTAGAAAGGACCCTTTAAAATTGCTGCATATCGGGGTCAGAATGCTTTTATTTTGAAGGAGATGAACGGGGAACATTGTCCAAGAGGGCCGGTCAATGGTCGGCTGCTCAAGAGGTACCATTTCTAAGATGTTTTCTGCTGATTACATCGTCATTAAATATATACTTTTTATTTCAATTTCATCGCAAGGGTGCACTTTGATCTTTTCTTCAGTTTGGGGCCCGAAGTGAATGCTATAATTCTGAAGAATTATTTTATTTTTGGTTGAGTTTGTTGAGTCGGTTTTTTCAGTCATTTCAGTTTCAAAGTTGAGTTAGTTTCAGTCGAATTTTCATTCAATAAATCAGTCAACAGTCTTGTGTTGATCTGTCAAATTGTGGACTCCATAGCCCAATGGATGAAGGAACTATCTGCTTTCCAAAGATCTATAGTTCTTGGCACCTCCAAGGAGCTACCATCCCCATTGGAGCCAATGTTAGAGTCGGTCTGTCCATCTCTCCGTCAGAGATCAAAATCTCTTTTGTTGCATTTCATTTTTAGGTGTCTAATTCAATTTAGTCATTTGCATTCCATTAGGAGCATCCATCTTCTGACGGAAGGGTTGTGTCATTCATGCCCCTCATATCATGTACCTACTGATCTATGTCTATTCATAAAAATAAATTTTAAAGTCATTTACAGTCCTGTTTTGGTCTCTTAGTCAGCAAGAGTCATTTCAGTCATTAGGTCTAGGGTTTTGCAAATTTTGTCTTCAAAGTGTCCAATAATGCCAGCAGGCCAGAGGGAGGTTCAAAATAAGTTTTCATTTCAAAAATTTCATCGTTATAATGTAAGGCTTTGACTTTTCTTCAGAACTCTCTTTTGAAGAAAAATCGTCATTTCGTCTTTTGTAATAAATGCCATGTATATTTTCAAAATTTTTCAGTTTTCATATCTTCAGGCATAGCCTTGGTTGCCTTTGCCAAAATTGATGCCAGTCATCCCTGCAAAAAATTGACAAAAGTTTCATCATTCAAGTAAAAAAGGTCAAAATGGAAACAAAAACAGAGTTTGTATTAGAAAGTGAAAAGTGCCAAAGCCAAAACATAAGAAAGTGGGTTTTAAAGAAGCAAAAATCAAGTTCTCCGCTATATAAGGTAATTCCATTGTTTCTACAACCCATTTGCACGCCAAAAACATCAATAAGCAGAGTCAAAGTTAGTGAAAGAGTGAAACAGTGGTATGAAGGCCGAGCAGTTGGTGAAGTTACTTGCGCAGCGCATTGGGTAAGGGTCGAGGCACACACAGTGGTTGCGGTGCACACAACGATTGTTCACTCTGAAAAACACAACGTGCACGGTGCACAAGGAGATCGTGACACATTGGGTTATGCACGCGGCGCATAGGCCTGAGACCGAAATTTTTTGCCAGTCTTCTCCAAAAACGCATTTTTCTTGGTTGCTCCATGCCCAAGTAAGTTTATAAAATTTCTCATAGCTGGTGTTTGGAGTTGTTTGAAGATTGGTTTGAGAAATCGAATGCCAAACATAAACCCTATCTTCTTATCAGAAACTGCTCCTTAGGGTTTGGATTTCAAGTTTTAAATGTCTGATTTTTGTGCCAAGTATTGCAAATCCCATTCTCCATTTGTGGTACCCTTCCCCATCAATATCATATCATCATACAGTGTCTCCCCTTTTCCCCTATGTCCCAAAGCCACCCATATCACTTGTTCCCATTTATCCCTATCCCTAATCCCTATCATCCCCTATTACTATCACTCTCCCATATCATTTGCAAAAGGTTCCTAAATCCCATTCCCCAAACATAATCAAGTGATTGTCCTCACATTATATACTTCACTTGATTGAACCTTATTTTTCCCACAGTCCACTATACTCACTATCCCTATTTATCACAGTCCCTTCCTACTTGGCATATTTTGGCAATTGGAGGCAAAATACACCAAATTTTTATTTCCACCTTACACAGATCATCATACAGTTGACATATACTTTGCAACATATTGGAGACTAACACAGATTCATATTATGAGCAAGACAGTGATTCTACCACAGAGCTTCATGCACCAAACAGGCCTCGTAAAGGAGGTAAACATGTGAGAGAAGAACCCACCTCTTTGACTCAGTTGTAGGCCTGCCCATTTGCCATGGCATGTTTCTGAGAGTAGTCATGCTATTAATATTGTGAGAGGATTTCATAGATTTAGCATCATCAGGAGTTATCCCAGTTGTTTGTTTTACATTTGTGTGATGGTCAGGTTACTCTCGCTGGTGTAAACTTCACGTTGACACCAGAAACCATTTCTCAGGCCACAGGAATACCGAATGTAGGTGAGGAGTGGAACAAGAGACAGTAGGTGGACAGAGTGCATTATGATCCATACATCAGGCCTAGCTATGTGAGGCAGCTCAGCAGGGTATTCCCATTTCGGTTTCTGAGGGAATCTTATGCACCATTGATGAGACTCATTATCCGATACTTCAGTTGTGAGGGTCGTTTCTCACGTCTCTATGCATACCACATCAGATTATTGATGCATTTCACTAGAGTGAGGATGATGAACATACCATATTTCATGTGCCGAAACATTGAGAGTATGACCACTCTTGTGCAGAAGAAGACTCCCGAGCAGCAGCATAACAAAATTTATCATTATGCGCTCATCAAGATCATTATGGTACATCAGCTTGGATTGCAGGGCATTGCATGGGATGATTTCATTTCCCGTGACTTCTTCATAGCCCCTCAGCCCCCTCTGGATATTTTTCATGATGTAGGTGAGCCTTCACATCAGTTTGAAGGTCCCGAGACAGAGCCTATCGGTGTGTCAGTGTATGTCACTTATCAGAGAGGCATGAGAGTATTGTTTGCAGTAGCCCGACGAGTACTATCTCCACCCAGGGTGGAAGGGGTCTCGTTGTCGTCATCAGTATAGGTACAGGTATAGGACAAAGGAAAGAGGCCTATGCAGGAGGAGGGCCCTTCAGGAGGCCATGATACTAATTTCATATTTCTTGATGAGGATTTGAGATCTCCAAGCTCAAAACTGAGGGAGATCATTCAGGAGCAGAAAACTAAGATCGACACATTGAATAACAAGTTGCAGAGAGCTCAGTGGATCATAAACTATCTGGAGTAGTGAAATAAGCAGTTGGAGGATCAGCAGATGATCATGGAGTTGCAAAACATCTGTGAGAACCGACAAGCTGCCCGAAGAAGCCCATCCGAGATGACACCTATTGAGCGGGAGATTGAGGCCGATAGGGAGACTTGGCTTGAGAGAGTCAACATCCATCTCGAGAAGTTGTTGGAGAAGGCGAATAAGGAGAAAAATATGCTCAGGCACATGAAGAATCACTATTGGGCACACACACATGTTTGCAAAGCGAAGATCAAGATCCTGAATGTGAGGCTAAGCAGGGAACTTAAGCATCGAAAAAGACATGATAGGCTCCAAATATTGGTCGAAGCTTCTTCAGCTAAGAATAGCATTTGATTAGGGACCTTCAGCCCAGATTTCAAGGAATTTGAATTTTTTTTTGTCAATTTTGATTTTTTTGGTCACAAAACAAGTTTTTCTGCCCGACGCGTAGCGCCACTTTGCGGGTGCTTATGATTGGCAGCTCTTTAGAGGGAAAATTTTTCATTTCTGAGTTTTTTATGGAAATTTATGAATTCTTAGGGATTAACTAAGGATTTCATCAAGTTTTGGGTTGCCTAAAGGGTCAAAAACACCCTAAAATTGGCCTTTCTGCCACCTTTTGCACCTACAGGAAGCAGTGTTGGGAGATTGAACTTTTGGAGGGGAAAATGGACACAAAATCTCGAAATTATACTTGGTTTGGAAAGTAGACAGGCGGGGATTTCCAACGAGCTATCATGAGCTCAATTTGGACCTCGGTAAGTGACTCAAAATCAGCTCCAAAATTGTGCTATGCATAGAGATTTTGGGCGCGACGCATAGAGAATTTTGGCCTATTTTTCACTCCACAGCTCAGAATTTCGCCTAGTTTTGACCAATTTCACTTTTTCATGTAACTATTGATCTATTTTGATGTAAATTCATGATCATGATGTAATTTTGGCACATTTTAACTTGTTCTAGAAGATTCATTCACCAAAAGGTGAAATGTGAGTGAATGGATTAGTTTCCTAGCATATAGAGGCAAGTTGTTTCATGGCCTATTTTCTAGTTCCTAGTTTAGATATGGTTGAAACAGCTCCTAGAATGATGAGCTCGACCCCTAGAGGCATGGGAATGAGGTAGGTTTGTCTATATGTTGTATTTTCTCAGTAATTTTCAGGGTTGGACATTTGGGATTGCTAGCACTTCATTGTACATTTCATTCTGCGATTTTGGCAAAGGAATAGACTAGGGTTTGCAGCCCTCTTTGGGATCCTTGTGGCACTGTGTTTTGATGGTGTTTTCCTCTATGTATTTGTAAGTTCACTGATGTTTATGTGTACCATTTTCATTCTTCTTTCTTCTTAAACTGAACAAACAAGTTATAAAGGTAGAATTCATTGGTTTGCATTGCTCTGCCTTCATTTTTGTTTAGTTTTTCATGTTTTCATCTTTTTGAGGAGGACTCTTGAGACCCTATTTCCCTCTTCAACTCCTCACCGGTATAATCCATCCATCCACTCAAGCTAAAGCATCAAAACTATTGCCTACCTTGCCCCAATCAGAACTCTGCAAAAACTAGGCCTAATTCCGACACCCAAAACTGCCTTTCCCTTGATCCAACAAAATACCCAAAAAACACAATCAAACTCCTTTATTCATATACCTAGCCTAAAATTAGCTTTCATTTCAGTCATCTCAAGCCCCATTGATTAATTTTCGCTGAGATTGACCCGGAGAGAGCCCTCTCCTATTCTGGTAGGGCTACCTACCAGACTAAGCATGGTTTGATGTTACCTTGAACTCTGCCTTCCTTCAGCCTGAGGTAGATTTAGGCAATAAAAATATCCTCTGTTCTCTCTCACAGTCTCCCTCTCTGTTTCTCGCTCCGAGAGTACACATACAATACACAGCCGCAATACAATACCCTCATATATACAAGGGGGTTTCCTTCTAGGGAAAAAAACCCTAAACTAAACATAACTTCTACCATCAGATCATCTGCCTATGAATGGCCCAGATTGATTAGAAATTACTATACTTTTACACGAAAATTTTACATCTATTTTTAGCTTCGGGGGCGCTGCCCCTAAAACCCCCGCCAGGGGGGGGGGCTCCCCACGGCAGCGATTAATTACGGGCGGCGTTGCCTCCCCTTTTTAAGGTATAGGGGTCCAATGTTGTCATACAAAGTAAACAAGATAATCAAGCTCCACACCCAACAATCTCCCACTTGGAGACTAATTTTAGCAACTCCACCGCTGCTTCATTTTTTGGACAATGACTCCTGTTTGGACTTGGATATTTCTCATCTTCATCGTCATCCTTGAAGACCAATTGAAACTGAGCATGTTCTCAGTTTCTCCCTGGTTACAACTTTTGTTAGCATATCTATAGGATTCTGGCTAGTGTGTATCTTTTCCAGATTCAACTCTCCATCTTCTAATACTAACCTTATGAAATGGTACTTGAGATGTATGTGTTTAGTCCTAGAATGAAATGTTAAGTTATTTTCAAGATGAATGGAACTTTGGCTATCACTATATAGCATGCCCATATCATGCTTCTTACCCAATTCACCCATAAACCTTTGTAACCAAATCATTTCTTTACTAGCCTCTGTAGCAGCAACATACTCTGCTTTTGTTTTTGAAAGTGCAGCAACACTTTGGATTTTTGAAACCCAACTAACAGCTGTTTCACCTATAGTAAATACATATCCTGTAGTGCTCCTCCTGTTATCTCTGTCACTTGCCATATCTGCATCAACATATCCCTATAGAGCAATGTTTGAGCCCCCAAAGCATAATTCTTGATTTGTGGTACCTCTCAAATATCTGAGAATCCATTTTACTGCCATCCAATGTTCTTTTCCTGGATTATTCATGTATCTGCTTAAAAACCCCACTGCATGTGCAATATCAGGCCTTGTGCAGACCATTGCATACATTAAGCTTCCAACTGCAGATGCATATGGAGCTTTAGACATATAATCCATGTCTTCTTGGGTCTTTGGGCATATCTCCTTACTAAGTTTGAAATGGCTAGCAAAAGGTGTACTAACTGGTTTTGCATTATGCATATTAAATCTTTTCAACACCTTTTCTATGTACTTATTCTGATACAGTGTTAATTTACGATTTTTCCTGTCTCTAGTTATCCTCATACGAAGGATTTGTTTTGCAGCTCCCAAATCCTTCATTGCAAATGAATTTTCCAATTTTATTTTGATCACATTTATTTCCTGCATGTTAGATCCTGCAACAAGCATGTCATCTACATACAATAACAATATAATATACCTTCCATCATTTTGCCTTTTTAGATAAACACAATGATCAGAGTGACATCTAGTATAACCTTGTTCAGACATAAACTTGTCAAATTTCAGATACCACTGCCTTGGAGCCTGTTTTAGTCCATACAATTTCTTCTTTAACTTGCACACCAATTTTTCTTTCCCTTTTACCTCATATCCTTCTGGTTGCTGCATGTATATCTCTTCCTCCAAATCTCCATCGATAAATTTTGTCTTTACATCTAACTTTTCAAGATGTAAATCTTCCACTGCTACAAGCTTAAGATAGTTTTGATTGAATTCATCTTAACAACTGGAGAAAATATTTCATCAAAATCAATACATTTCTTTTGTGCAAACCCCTTCACCACAAATCTAGCTTTGTACCTCTGTTTTCCTCCATCCTCTTCCTTCAGCCTGTAAACCCATTTATTTTGCAATGTAGTTTTACCTGCAGGAAACTTGACTAAGTCCCAAGTCTGGTTATGCATTAAGGAGTCCATCTCTTCTTCCATGGCTAGCTCCCACTTCTTCCTACTTTCAACCTGCATTGCTTCTTCATAACATTCAAGTTCACCATAATCACTCAGTAATAAATAATATAATGAAGGAGAGTATCGTTCAGGGGGTCTACTTATCCTGGTAGATCTTCTAACACCACTTTCAGGTGTTTGAGGTGCCTGTTGCTGTTGTGGTGGTTGCTGTTGTTGTGGTTGTTTATTATTATTATTTTCAGACACCTTTACTTTTTTAGTTATCTCATCAAGAACCGTGTATTCCTTACTTTCTTTTTCCTATTTCTTTTCTTGCAACTAATTCTTATACAAGACCTTTTCATTGAATATTACATCTCTGATCCTAATGATTTTTTTATTTTCATAATCATATAAGCGATAACCAAAATAATTAGCACCATATCCAATAAAGGTACATTTCTTTTATTTTACCTCAATATTTGTTCTATTTTCTTTATTAATATGGACAAAGGCCTCACAACCAAAAGGCTTTAAAAAAGAGTAGTTTACCTTTTTACCTGTCCATGCTTCCTCTGGAATACCACCATCCAGAAGTTATGAGAAGCCTATGTTTATTAAAAAACGATGTCTGGCATACTTTAATTGTGACGATCACCATGCAATCCTGTGCAACATGCTCATGATTATTGTGTCCTTTACGACTATTTTTGTGGTGTTCTGGTGCCCCTATTCTCTCTCGAATTCCATGCTTTGGGCTGATCTTTAGTATAAACTCTTTGTTGCAATATTCACCTCTGATAGCTAAAGTCAGGAGAGCAGCCCAGCTTCTTTCTGTGTGTCAATCTCAACCTTAGCTTTTTTTTTTTTTTTATTGAAAGTATCAAATACATCAGATTTATTCTGAATACAATAAATCCATGTTTTTCTAGTTGCATCATCAATAAAAGTAACATAATAATGAGAGCCACCGAGAGATGATACCTGACCAGGTCCCCATACATTTTTACACACAAGCTCCAATTTTTCTCTCTTCTTTTCTTTCCCAACTCTGAGAAATCTGACTCTCTTCTGTTCTCCATAAATGCAATTCTCATAGAAATCGAGATCAACATTCTTCAAACCTGGCAGCAAATTTCTTGAGTGAAGAATTTTCATTCCCTTCTCACTCATGTGTCTGAGCCTATGATGCCATAATGATGCATATGCTCCTTTGGAAGTTAAAGCATTAACAGAGTTAGAAATACCATTGCATAAATATAATGTACCAACCTTTTCACCTTTTTCTATTACCAGGGCTCCTTTGGTGACCTTCCAAGTTTTATCTGTGAAAGTTGTCACAAAACCTTCACCGCCTAACTACCCTGTTGAAATCATATTTTTCTTCAGATTTGGAACATGCCTTACCTCCTTTAGTAGCCATTGGTTTCCATTATGTTGTTTTACAAGAACTTTACCCATTCCAACAATTTTATAGGGTTTATCATCACCTAAACGAACTTGTCCAAAATCTCCTTGAACATAGTCATGAAAATATTTCTTATCAGGTGTGGCATGGAATGAAACCCCTCAATTTACAACCCAAGAATAAGTAACATTTTCGAAAGAAAGAATCAAAGCATCTTGTAACACATCACCTGTCACATTTTCTTCATGATTGTTTTCTTGCTTTGCGTCTCCTTCTTTTCCCTTCCAATATCTACAGTCTTTCTTTAGGTGTCCTTTCTTTCCACAATTCCAACACACTATCCCTGATCTAGACTTGGATCTACCTTTCCTTGATTTACTGCGATATCCCAATCTCTTTCCTCTTTCCATTCTTCTTCCCCTAGACTCTGCACTCAAACCATTACCTGATGTCTCACCGGAGATTTTCTGTCATATTTCCTCCTTAAGGATAGCACCAACAACATCATCAAACTTTAAAGTAATAGATCCAGAGATAGAGTTACTAATGGCCATTACTAAACCATTCTAACTCTCTGGCAATAAGCACAAGAATAACAGAGCTCTAACTTCATCATCAAATTTTACCCCTACAGAACTTAACTGACTGGTAACTGTATTAAATTCATTTAAATGGTCTGCAACAGATCCACCTTCCGACATCTTCATATTAAATAGTCATTTCATAATAAATACCTTGTTTGAGGCCGAGGGTTTTTCATATAGTTTCGCCAACGTCTTCATATTGAAGGCGACTGACGCCACAAGACACAACCGTACTGTTCTGAGTGCCTTTCTATTGAGAATGTTCCATTCCACATCTGCCATGGCCATCGGCTTCTTTGTTTTTCTGGTCAATGGTAGGTACAGATCTTTCTGATACAGATAATCTTCCATCTGCATCTTCCACAACAGAAAGTTTTGGCCATTAAATTTCTCGACCCTAAACTTACCGTTGTCCGCCATTGCTCCCACTCAAACCAGGAACCCTTCTTTCCTGCGAGTTTATCAGCAAAATATACCTTCGGCTGTAATACCAGTTGTTGGAAAATTAAATATTACAGAGCAATGCAACACATAAAATATGTGGAAAATAAAAGCACACAAAACACATAAAACTAGAGAGACACAAATATACATGGTTCACCCAGTTTGGGCTATGTCCACCCCGAACAACCAGTCCTTCCTTTCTATTATCCAGAAAAAATGAAGAGACAAAACCTACAGCAGATCCACTGTAATATCCTCTATTCTCTCGCATAGTCTCCCTCTCTGTTTCTCGCTCCGAGAATACACATACAATACACAACCGCAATACAATACCCTCATATATACAAGGGGGTTTCCTTCTAGGGAAAGAAACCCTAAACTAAATCCGCCTATGAATGGCCCAGATTGACTAGAAATTACTATACTTTTACAAGGAAATTTTACATCTTCTTTTAGCTTTGGGGGCGCTACCCCCAAAACCCTCGTCAGGGGGGGGCTCCGAAAAGCGCTGTCGCGCCCCCTAAACCCCCCATGGCCGTGATTAATTACGGGCAGCGTTGCCGCCCCTTTTTAAGGTCCGGGGGTCCAATGTTGTGATACAAAGTAAACAAGATAATCAGGCTCCACACCCAACATCAAGCTTTTGGTTCTCCACTGCTTGTGCCTATTACGCAGAATCTGTTGGCTTTTAATGGAGGAACCAGTCAACCGTTAGGGATCATTCCAAAGTTTCCAAGTACTTTTGGAGGGAAAACTGTCTATATAGATGTAATGGTGGTCCAAGGTCCCTTGGATTTTAATTTACTCTTGGGGTGTGACTATTCTGATTCCATGGGCGCACTTGTCTCCTCCCACTTTCGTGTGATTTGTTTTCCACACAAAGTTTGGATCGTGACCATTGATCAGCTTTCATTCTTTAGTCCTAATGTGGCAGTTGGCCCACCATCATCCCTTATGGATATTTATCCTCTATTTGTCTCCTCCCTGCCGCAGGTTAATTATGTGGCCACATGTTCGTTGCCCTCATCCAATGATAATGCTGTCGGGTACCATATACTGGGGGAATTCGATCGCGACTTCTGAGATGTTTTCCTCCCATCAGATGAGCACCTCTTGGAAGCATGACCTCTTATTTGTCATGGTAAGTTGTCGTCAGAGCAGAGTTCATTTTCTTGTTTCAAGCTACTTAAAAAATGAAATAAGCTCATCGGAGAAAAGTTCATTTTCTTCTGTCAAGCTCCTTAAAAAATGAAACAAGCTCATCAGACAAGAGTTTGTTTTCTTGTGTCAAGATCCTTAAAAAATGAAAAAAGCTCATCGAAGCATGGTTCATTTTCTTGTGTCAAGCTCCTTAAAAAACGAAACAACATTGTCAGAGTAGAGTTTGTTTTCTTGTGTGAAGCTCCTTAAAAAATGAAACACGCTCGTTGGAGCATAGTTCGTTTTCTTGTGTCAGGATCCTTAAAAAATGAAACAAGCTCTTATGAGGATAGTTCATCTTCCATGTCAACCTCGTTAAAAAATGAATTAGCTCACCAAGATAGTTCTTTTAATTTTTCAACCTCATTAAAAAAATGAAACACATTACTGTTCAATTCGAGTCTTTGATACGATCTCGTAAAATCCCAGTCGAGTATTTCTCTTGATCTCGTAATTTCAACCTTCACTCAATCCTCCTTTCATATGGATTGAAGCTTGGGGGGCATGTACCTCGAATTGAGTCACCATGTTGGGGGAATGAAAACTTATTTCAACCATATTTTTTTTTTTGTTTCAAGCTTGTGTAAAAATGAAATTGGTTTCGAGCATAGTTTGTTAAAGTTTCAAGCTTGTGTAAAAATGAAACCAATTTCAAGAAAAGTTTCCTGATTTCAAGCTTGTGTAAAAATGAAACCATTCTTATTTTACCTCTCATGATTTCCATTTTATCAGCCTGTTTTGCGAGATGAACCTTGGTTTTCTCATTCCATCATCCCCATCTGCTTGTCCGATCATACGCCTTCACTTGGTTGTTTGACCCATTCCTGAGGAACTGCTGCAAGGAGTGGTACTATTAGCCAGCCTCTTAACCTTTACTTGTTTTGAGAAATCCCACCATTACCAGAACCAGTTGCTACCCTTAATACCACTCGTTCCTCTAGAAGGAGTCAACTTTCAGCTCTTTTCTAACTCTCTAAAAATGGAAATATTGTCGAGACTCTTGTCGTTTTGAACTAGTTAAATGGTTGTGAAAGGATATCTACCCTATATACCTTTACCCATTTTCCAGGCTGGGATATATTATTTAAGATAAATGAATACCTTAGCCTATCGTGACTAAGAGGTTCTCATAGACATAGTTTTCTACCTTTTTGGATCTATGAGACTACCTACAAAAAGGGACTTGCTGGAGTTTTATTTTCCACTTATTTTCAAACTCTCTAAACATGAAAATATGCTAAGTTCTTCCTTTGTTCGACTCGTTAAAACTAAATGAAATCGGAAATAATCACCATGACGTAATTTAGTTCCTCCTTCCTAGGGCTTGTAAAATGTACTAGGATGGATTTGTCGGAAGGACAAACTTATACAACAAGCATATGCTATCCTCTTCAAGCTTGTGTAAAAATAAAGAGGTACTCGCCAGAAATGGTGGGGGAAAATGGAAGTTATTCCTCAGTTGTGTCATCAGTATGTCACTCTTAAACATGAAACTTATCTGCAGTTCGTGTCGGGTTGGGATATCTTCACTTTGTCACTTTGCCTCAATGAGTTTGGGAAATTCGTTTGCCTCTCATTTATTACCAATCTTGTAAACATGACCTCTGATCCTATTTGAGTCAAACGCTACCAAATTCCAGAGTTGTGTCGCTGATATGTTCAAGAGAAAATCCTTCTACAGTTTTTACATTCCTTGGTCGTCTGTTTCAGTCTTGATAACACTCATATTACATTCTCTGTTTCGTGTCGATGATGTGGGATTCATTATGACCCTCCTTCAACAAATCGCTTCCTCTCGACTTTAGCTCATTATCTAGGAAGTCGATCTAGAGACTCCTTTCTGGTACCTTAGAGCTTACATGTACTATGGCCAATTATTCGCATTTGACGACAGGTTCACATCATTGGCCTTCGATTGGGTGACTTCACAAGTGTTCAAATTCAGCTCACTGTTCACATTTCGTGGATTGTACTAGTTGTACCTTGAGAGCCATTGTCATTATTGGTGGTTTCTCTCATGCCTGATAATATATTTCATCATTGGCTGCTAATCAGGAGAATTTCTTTCATGTTCAATGTCAGCTCATTTATCGCATGCTTGAAATTGTATTTGATCGGGTCGTGACGGACCGCAAGACCCTATATTTTATTCTCTAGAGTTCAGGTTGCGAGGTGATATGACTTGTCCATAATTGGATACATGTTTCTTTGAGATGGATGGTTGCGACCATACCATAGTCTCTATTATGGATGGCTGCGTCCATATCTTTATTCATGTATTTTCATCAGAAATTTCTACATATGTATATGTATCTATGATTGATTTTCAGGTCTCCCAACAGAAAATTCTTGTTCCTTGCATGTACCTGTAAATAATTTCACCCCTCACTCATGTTTAGACTTCATACTTTAGGGGGCATATGTTACACAACAATTTGTCACTATCTCTGTATTCCCCATTCCTTGATCCTGGAGGACCCATACAGTGACCCTGGTGTACCTTCTGAGCTTGGAATACATACCCCTGAACCAAATTTTGTCTTCCAAATCATCTGTTGAGAATGCATCAAGATGATGGAGCTTAGTGAAATGAAGTCGCCTTCACTAAGTGGGCCCGCAGGCAAATTCTGGCGCAAAGTCTATTTTTAGACTATGTCTATTTTTAGACATGCGGAGCATAATTTGGGAATTCTACTTGGAGATTCTTGATGGATGCGACATGTCGGTAAAAATAGATGAGACCCTATTTTTTAGGACCCAGGCTATTTTTAGACTGATCTCCTAAAAATATGGAAATCAAATATTATTTACCCTTAATAATATTTTGACTATAAACAGCAGTTTACTCTCTTGGCGCACTTCAGTTTGAGTCATGGAGGTGGCTCTTCTGGCCGGCCTGAAATCATGAACCTAGGGTGATACAGCATCTTACATGGTTAGCTTCGATTGGAAGACTTGGTGAGAGTTTTGGAGGACAGACGGATAGTGGAGTTGTGTTCTGTTTGTTTTAGTTGAACTAGTTGGGATTAGTTAACTAACTAATCAACTAGATATGAGTGGAGTAAATTAAATAATATTTGATTTACTAAATATTAACTCATTAGTCAACTCAAGAACACTTCAGTTCACTACAGTGCATGATCAGTTCAGTGGAGACCAGTGGAAGAGGTAGATGAAAGGGTGAGTAAAGCTATCAGTTGGAGGATTAGTTTTGCATGGGATTTGCATTACACTTGGAGGAATTGTCCATGAAAATTGCGCTGTCAAGCCAAGGGGATTCGAACCTTGGATCTCTTCATATACAAGCCATGATTGCGCAATAGAGGCAAGGCAGTCAACAGTGAGTTTTGAACCCGAGACTTGTTCAAAACTGAGTTAGATTGTGTGTGACTTTATGAGAAAGTACTGAGTACTTGTGAGGAGTATTGTACTTTGTTGGTTACATGATTTCTCCATTATAATATACACAATAGCTGCGGGGTTTTCAGCTATAGGCTTTCCCCATATATTCTGAGTTAATGTGTGATTGATTTGATGTGAGATTGCTTATGTTATTTCCGCATGTGACAATTAATTGTAGAAGAGATTATGTGTTATGCATGCAATTCGAAATTGATGTGTAATCGGGTTAATCTCCATTGAATAAGTGATTTATTCAGCTAATTTCTACATGGTATCGGAGCGAGATTAATTGTCGAGATCTATTACGGTGATTGCAAACTTATTTTCCTCGGACAGAGTCTGCATGCGGGCCAGGTAGCCTCCGGAATATTCATCCTTCTTTGTAAGGTGAAAGATCTGGTGAATGCCCTTGCAGTCAATCTCTGATTTGGAAATAATTTGTTTTCAAGAGTAGATCGGAAGCGATAGAGCTTGGAGTTTGGAATTCAAATTTTGCAGAAGAATTGTTTTCTTGGTGCCAGTGTTGAAGATGTCTTCTTTCAACGGTTTGCGACTCGAATATGCTCTTGAAGGCAGTTCGAATTATGTTGCATGGAAGGATCGCATGGAAGCAGTGTTAGAAGATAATGGTCTGAAGGAGTTCGTAGATACGGATGTCCCAAAACCCACTGATGCAGCTTTGGTCGATGCATGGCAAAAGAAGATCGCGAAATGTCGAAGGATCCTGTTGGAGGGCGTCAAGGATCATATTGTATCCAGCCTGCATGGAAAGGCTACTCCATATTTAATGTGGAAAGCTTTGACGGATCTATTCCAGAGTAAGAGTGACCAAAGGAAGTTGGCGCTCAAAGATAAGCTCAAGAACATCAAGATGGAGAAAGGCGACAGTATCGCCAAATACCTCACGAAGTTCACTCAATGCAGAGATGAGCTGGGAAGTGTGGGGGTGACTGTCGAAGATGAGGACATGGTGGACCTGGCTCTCCTTGGTCTTCCGAAGGCTTGGCATTCATATCAAGATAGTGTCAATGGTCGGGAGAAGTTGTCGGGATGGGAGCGCCTTTGGGCGGATCTCATGCAGGAGGAGATAAGGAGGACTGCCAGGGACGGATCTTCATCAAAGGGAGCTGATGAAGAAAATTTTGCTTTGGCTGCCAAAGCAAAGAAGGGGAAGGGTAAGAAAACTTCTCATTCCGGTGCAAAGGGCAAGAAGCAGGATATGGCGAAAGTGAAGTGTTTTCACTGCCATGATCACGGACATTATGCTACCAATTGTCCAAAGAAGAAGAAGAACAAGCGAGCGGGAAGATCTGCAGATGGAGAAGCTTTGGCTTCACAGTTCGAGCTTGACTTTTCACTGATTGCATGCTTGGTTTCAAGTGTGATGGGATCGGTGTGGTTCTTTGACAGCGGTGCGTCATTTCATATGACGGGAGATCGGGAGTTGTTCTCAGATCTGGAGGACAAGGATTTGGGCATGCACATCGAGATGGGCGATGACGGTAGATACAGTGCGACTGGTATCGGTACCGTATCCTTTCAGAGGGAGTCTGGTAAACCCTTTGTCTTAAAGGATGTTATGCATGTACCTGGATTGAAGAAGAACCTGATTTCAGTAGCGATGTTGGAGGATAAGGGTTATGATGTGGTCTTCAGCGAAGGAAAATCCTTCCTGCGCAGTAAGACTACTGGAGAGACCCGGAAGATAGGGGTTCGAACTCAGAACCTTTATCAGTTGCAGGTAGATGACTGCTCAGCTATGGCATGCAAGGCTGGAGATGTGGTGAGTCGGGATGATGAGGGCGAACTATGGCACAGGAGATTGGGCCATCTTCACCATGGAGCTTTGAATATTCTGCAGCAGATTTCTACTGGACTTCCTAAGGGCACCCTTGCGTAGTCAGATCAGTGCAAGGGGTGTACTTTAGGGAAGTATGTGAAAGCCACCTTTCACGAGAAGGATAGTCGCGCCACGACGATCCTTGAGAGAGTTCACACAGACGTGTGTGGTCCTTTCTTTGTTGCTTCGACAGCAAAGCACAGGTATTATGTGATCTTTGGTGATGATTTCTCTCGAAAGTGCTGGATCTTCTTCATGCAGAAGAAGAGCGATACATTCGCGAAGTTCTGTGAGTTTAAAGCACTGGTCGAGAAGGAGTCGGGGAAGAAGGTGATTGCTCTAAGGAGTGATAACGGTGGTGAATTCATCTCGGCTGAATTCAAGGAGTTCTGCAGCGCCGAAGGGATTCGGAGAGAGCTCATCGCACCCCATAACCCACAGCAGAACGGGGTGGCTGAGCGGAAGAACAGAACGATCGTGGGTGCTGCACGGGCGATGTTGCATGATCAGGGCCTACCCCTTCACTTGTGGGCTGAGGCATGCAATACAGCAGTGTATGTGCAGAACCGTTGTCCTCCCAAGGTTCTTGGCATGAGTACACCGGAGGAGGCTTATTCTGGCAAGAGGCCTGATATTTCCCATTTGCGGATTTTTGGTTCTCCTGTCTACATGCATGTGACAAAGGATGCGAGAAGGAAGCTTGATCCAACTGCTGAAGTTGGAATATTTGTGGGGTACACTGATACACCTCATAACTATCGGGTGTATGTGCCAGACAGTCGCAAGACTGTTGTGCGACGGGATATAAAATTTCAGGAGGAGAAAGCCATGCAGTGTTCGCTTGAGAGGGAGCTACACTTGCATGCAGATGAGGAGCTGTTAGTTCCTAAGGAGGAGCTTCCAGATGTGGATCAACCACAAGAGGAGGTTCAGGAGGTGGAAGAAACCACCCAGGCAGCGCCAACCATCAGAGGGCGCATGCGCACTACAGAAGCTGAGCGACTGGCTCGGGATGCAGAGAAGGTTGTAGGACCACCTACAGCACAGCGCAGACAGAGACAGTCACCGGATCGGTACACTGGATACATGGCTCTTATGAGTCAATGTGTTGCGACAGAGCCATCCTCTTTTGAGGAAGCTGTGGAGGAACCCGCATGGGTTGATGCCATGATCGAAGAATATGATTCGATCATCAGGAACAGTGCATGGGAGATTGTCCCAAGACTGGTTGGGAAATCAGTTGTAGGTTCACGATGGATCTACAAGGTGAAGCAGGCGGCTGACGGGAGTGTGGAGAAGTACAAGGCGAGATTTGTCGCCCGTGGCTTCTCACAGATCGAGGGTATTGACTATGAGGAGACTTTTGCACCTGTCGCAAGGTACTCTTCCATACGGACGATCCTTGCTCTCTCAGCGCAGATGGGGTGGCACATTCATCAGATGGATGTGAAGACTGCGTTCCTCAATGGAGTTATTGAGGAAGAGGTGTACATAGAGCAGCCTGAAGGTTTTGAGATCTTCAACAGTGAGTCGCATGTGTGCCGACTCAAGAGAGCACTGTATGGGCTGAAGCAAGCACCTCGTGCTTGGTACACTCGGATAGACAGCTACTTCACCGGGCTTGGATTCTCCAAGCGTGAGGCGGATCCAAACCTGTACCAGATTGTGGTGGAGGGGAAGCTGTTGATCATCGTACTGTATGTAGATGATCTGATTTTGACTGGCGATGAGCAGCTGATACTTTCATGCAAGGAGGATCTTGCACGAGAGTTTGAGATGAAGGACCTGGGCATCCTTCATTATTTCCTGGGATTGGAGATTTGGCAGCGCAGTGGAGGACTGTTTGTTTCTCAGGGCAAGTATGCCCGGGAGATTCTAGAGAGGTTCAACATGCAAGGCGGCAAGCCTGTTGATACCCCTCTTCCTGGAGGTTGGAGGAAGGGAGATGCTACTTCGGAGGAGGTAGTGGATGCCACTGTCTATCGACAGTTGGTGGGGTCGTTGATGTATCCGGTCAATACTCGACCCGATATATGCTATGCAGTTAACCAGCTTTCGCAAGCTATGGTTAAGCCTACCAAGCTCTTTTGGAAGGCGGGCAAGCATGTATTGCGCCATATCAGAGGCACATCGGGATATGGTCTATGGTACAGACAGGAGGATGGAGTGAAACTTTCTGGTTTCACTGATGCAGATTGGGCAGGGAGCTCCAAACTGACCTAAAAGCACTTCCGAGGATTTTTCGGGTTTTTCAAAGATTGGATCGACACGTGCTACACACTCTCGTTATGTGCGTAGATCCGTGGTACTCCGCCCCCAAGAGAGAGTGGGTCGAGTACATGGCATCTAGCTTGGCTGCATGTGAGGCTATTTGGATGAGGAAGATCCTCGCAGGTTTGTTCAGGTTGCATTTGGAGCCTACAGTGATCTACTGTGATAACCAGAGCTGCATCAAGCTCTAGGCTAATCCAGTATTTCATGATAGGTCCAAACATATCGACATCAGGTACCATCATATCAGAGATTGTGTTCAGCGGAGAATCATGATGCTTTCATATGTTCCCACGAAGGATCAGGATGCCGACATCCTAACGAAGGCGCTCACCAGGAGCAAGTTCAAATTCCACAGAGGCAGGATAGGGGTTGCAGATAATCCATATCTTGCTGAGAGGGAGTGTTGAGAATGCAGCAAGATGATGGAGCTTAGTGAAATGAAGTCGCCTTCACTAAGTGGGCCCGCAGGCAAATTCTGGCGCAAAGTCTCTTTTTAGACTATGTCTATTTTTAGACATACGGAGCATAATTTGGGAATTCTACTTGGAGATTCTTGATGGATGCGACATGTCGGTAAAAATAGATGTGACCCTATTTTTTAGGACCCAGGCTATTTTTAGACTGATCTCCTAAAAATATGGAAGTCAAATATTATTTACCCTTAATAATATTTTGACTATAAACAACAGTTTACTCTCTTGGCGCACTTCAGTTTGAGTCATGGAGGTGGCTCATGCAACCGACACAAGGAATCACGTGGTTCCTAGGGTTTGATGGCATCTTGCATGGTTGGCTTCAGTTAGACTTCAGTGGCAGGAGTTTTGGAGGAGTTAACGGGACAAGTAGTGGAGTTGTGGTCTGTTTGTTTTAGTTGAACTAGTTGGGATTAGTTAAACTAACTAATCAACTAGATATGAGTGGAGTAAATTAAATAATATTTAATTTACTAAATATTAACTCATTATTCAACTCAAGAACACTTCAGTTCACTACAGTGCATGATCAGTTCAGTGGAGACCAATGGAAGAGGTAGATGAAAGGGTGAGTAAAGCTATCAGTTGGTAGATTGGTTTTGCATGAGATTTGCATTACACTTGGAGGAATTTTCCATGACAATTGCGCAGTCAAGCCAAGGGGATTCGAACCTTGGATCTCTTCATATACAGGCCATGATTGCGCAATAGAGGCAAGGCAGTCAGCAGTGAGTTTTGAACCCGAGACTTGTTCAAAACTGAGTTAGATTGTGTGTGACTTTAAGAGAAAGTACTGAGTACTTGTGAGGAGTATTGTACTTTGTTGGTTACATGATTTCTCCATTATAATATACACAATAGCTGCGGGGTTTTCAGCTATAGGCTTTCCCATACATACTGAGTTAATGTGTGATTGATTTGATGTGAGATTGCTTCTGTTATTTCCGCATGTGACAATTAATTGTAGAAGAGATTATGTGTTATGCATGCAATTCGAAATTGATGTGTAATCGGGTTAATCTCCATTGAATAAGTGATTTATTCAGCTAATTTCTACATCATCTCCCTTTACAACGTTTTTGGAAGATCCCTATAAAATCCTAGTTTTCAAGGTCGGCGCTGTCTCTCAGTTTCTTACCCGCGCCGATAAAATATTTTTACACTAAGGCCCGCACTGATCAATGCTCTGTATTAACGATGGGCCCGCACCGATCCTCTTTTGGAAATTTTTTTAAATAGAAAGGAAGCTTCCATGACTAGAAGCTTTGTGAGGTGGCGAGCTGGAATTTTATTTTGAGGATATGGCTGAGGAATTCCCCTTCGGGATTCTTGTTCCCAAGAAATAGGAACTACTCGAAAGGATAAGCTCTTTTCCCGTTATTTGACCACCCATAACCTCCTCCTCCATTGTTATATAAGGAGACCAAATTCATCTCTATAGCCTTAGTGATGATAGAAAGGAGAAGAAATTATAGCTTCAGGAGAATAGTGTTGAGTGTGATTGTTTTTGTGTGTTGGGAACATAGTGAGATCTTGGACCTTTTTGTGTGAAGGTGTTGCAAATGTGCTTGGATACAAACCTGTCAGAGGAGAGCTTCAACATCAAGGCTTGTTTGTAAACTCCCCTTGTATTTATCATAATGAAATGCATCTAATGTTTATCTTCCACTCTTGTTTACATTTATAATGAGATTTCTATCATTCATTGATCAGTTAGATAGGTTGTAATTGTTTTATGTTTGTCGTGATTTTATGCTTGTTGTGGTCTCTTAGTTGTCTATACAGGTAATCGAATGTTGGTAGTATCGTGTATCGAGCTTGAGGGGAGAAACGCATAAAGAAGCTTCGATGGAAGATGACAACATAGCATCAGAACAAGGTAGGCCATCTTCCTTGCTCTGAATTTCATTTACAATCTAGGAAGGTAGATGTTAGTATGTTCCCGTAATTGCTAAACCTACCTAGGGCTAGAGGGATCACCTCTGTACCCGAAGGGGATTTACATGGACAACAATACATTCTTCATGTTCTCCCATGTTTAAATGCAGCGCCCACCAAGGCTCATGAACCATCGAAGAGCTGCTCCTTTCAGAGTAAGAGGAAAGACTTTCAACCTTTGATCATTAGTATAATAATCATATCCTATAAAAATTACTTCAAACTCAGATAAAAATATATTTGGATCTTCATTTCCCAAACCATGAAATATTGGTAGAGCAGATGGGGGAATGATGTGCATTTTTGTCACTCCTCCTATATCTCTGATAGGAAAATAAAAAGTAGTAGTGTGTGTCATTTCTTTCCCAAATAGAATATTTTCTTCATGTGTTGCTTTGAGGCTCCTCCTCCAAATATTATTTCAATTGGTTAATGGAATGGGTGGTGCTTACATCACCACTTAAGTGAAATGATTAAACAAATTGAGTTCCTATCTTTAATGTTACTACTTTTAATCATGCATGCTATATGACCTAAGTCTCACTACTAAGAGTAGACCCATCATTGGTTCCCTAGGATGCGTTTGTAGGTTCTTACCTTCCATCTTCAATATCGAGCCCTCACGAAATCATGTATGAATCTACAATGAGATATTAGTGTGGTAGTGCTATTTGACTACCTCCTCGACAACTTTGCCAAAATGTTGGGTAAAATTAATTTCTTCATAAAAACAACTAATCACCTAATCATTAGTTATCAACCAAGGAACATCTTTTTATTTCAATACAATCGGAAAAATATATGCATAGCAAACACCAACAAGTAAAATTGGTTCAATATGATTATGTTCTACACTATCAAGCTCATTTAAAAAGAAATGAAATGTAAGACTTGAAAAACAATACTAAATCTCAAAAGAAAAATGTAAATGACAATAGAATAATTATAATAATCAGACAACTTGAATAAATACTAAATTAAATCACACATTACTGAATTTTAAATTTAACCTATTACACTAAAAATAATTCAAATGCCAATCTAGGGAAGTGAATTAAATGAAACATATAAATTGCAAGAAATAACAATATGGAAACTACAACACACAAAAAATTACTTAAAAGAAAAGAAATATAATTTAAGGAATGAGAATTGAAATTCAAATAAACAAGCACACAAATAAACCACTTTACATGTTCAAGGCATCACCTCGTCCAAGGTAGTGGGCCTAACTACCCAAGACTCAGTTTTTCCTTGAGAAATAGTTCAGATCAGATTACAAGTAATAGATGTATAACTCAATGGATAGCTTCCTTCATTAAGATATATGAGAGAAATAATTAAAACATAATTAAGTTCACAGCCTTGCCTCTAATTCAACAATTGTACATCTCCCATCTCTCCTATCTCCTAATCATTCCTTTCTCCCATTTCCTAATAATCGTCTCTCCTTGATCTTTCTTTTCATTTAAATACACAGAGAGAAAATGGAAGTTACAAAAATGTTTATTTACAATATTATTTCCATTAAAATTTTGGATTGATTACATAATCTCAATAAACAAGATCATATCTGAAAGATATTCCCATCATCATTCAGGAGGAACAAGTCAAATCTGGTATTACGATTGGAAGAATTTGGAAAATGGCCACAACAACAAATCTGAGAAAATAATATTCAAAGAACCTTTTTTTTCTCTTCATATAGGCCGATTATTGGAAAACTTCTCCTTAGAAAACTAATTTTGTTTTTTCTTCATAAAAATCATGTCTCAGATTTTCAGTATTCATCTTCATTTTTCCGAAATGTCCAACAAAAATTTGTCACTTCTTATTCCAGCGAATTTCTAAGTTGAAATATTTGATTATGAGTTGGATATCGAATTTGAAATCTAGAAAAGATCTCAGAGGCTAAAATCATGAGTGATGTTGTATAAAATTCATTAATAAACCATCATTGGAGAAATAATGCATAACAATATTCAATTTATTAGAAATAAAGGAGAAAAAGTAGTATTTATCCATAAGAACATAAATAATTATAAAATGGAATTATGTGATAAATTGTGATAAATTATGATGAATGTCGTGATAAATAATGATAGAAATGGATGAAAAAGACGTTAAAAAATGATAATAATAATGACATATTTGTGGCCCAAAATCTTGACTACACAAAAGTAGATCTAAGTAGATCTAGTAAGATTTTGAAAAAAAAAATCATAATGGGTCGAAAAGGAGTATTTGTCCTCAGTACTGCAAAGTTTCAAGTATGATTAGAAAATGTTAAATCTCAATTATTAGCTCTTGGAATTTAAATCTATAAGTTTTCATGTGAAGGTTGTAGAAAATATCCTATGCTAGCTAAAATGTTGCAGCAAAATGAAAAAGGAAGGTGTGTGATCTATGAGAATCTCCATGATGAAGACTTAGAGAAGGTAACATATCTAAAATATGGAAAGGATATTTGGGATATATTACAGGTATTATATAGTAGAACAAATTAAGAGATCAAGAAGTAGAGTAAAAAGAAAAAGAAACAGTAGGGCTCATAGAAGATAGAATCTCAACCCGAGAAGACTATTCCCCCTAGCATGAATGGTGAAACTAATAAATTAGAAAAAGGAGGTGTAGGATAACTAGTTCTCATGCAAAAAAAAAATGTATAAGTATAAATGTGATGATTTAATTTTGAGTTATACATTATAAGGATATGACATTATTCTCACTAAGTCAAACAACCAGGTTGATGATTAGGATCGATTGATGCTTCTTCAAGATGAATATGACTCAATTATGGGTGTAATATAGAAGTTATTTGTTGAGTTTAGTACGTTAGCAGTTGCATGTAAATAAAAATAGAAATTTTTGTAGATCTATGATGACAAGAAGGCCAAGCTCAAGTGGGAGATCATTGATAATTTGAAAACCTAGGTTGAGGATGCTAAGAGAGTTGAGGACGTATTGGAGAATCAATAGAAAAAAGAGGGCCAAGTTGAAAAGATTGAGGTTGAGGTTTTTTCATTGATGAAGAAACTTGATTAGAAATAAAACCAACTCAAGATGTAGAAGATTATGAAGGCGTTTGATAGTTTTCCAAGAAACCAAATATATCCTATGCATAGACCTATTCTTGGATTTCATAAGGGAGAGTCTAGCACAAAGGAACATGCAAAGAAGATTATAGATTCTAAAACATATTTAGCATATAATGGCATCAACATGAGCATCATTGGAGGTAACAAGAAACAAATCCCCTAGTAGTAGAGGAATGGAGAAAGAAGAGTACCTAATCTAAAAGGAGATTTGATCCTATTGTTGGAATTCATAGAGTTCTAAGGAGATAAAACCCATTTTATCCTTTGATGAATGATGTGGAATGTTAAAATTTTTGCAACTATGGGAATGGTATAACAAAATGTAGACATACCTTTTTCAAATTTGATCAACAATATGGTCATCCAAGGAGACCACCAACCAATATTCATTCTAGTTCATTTAATGGTTTATGTTTCTCTTGTAACCTATTTGGAAAAGGTTATTGCTTGCATATTTAGTCCATAGAGTATAGGTACATTTTATGGGATACAAATATCTAACATAATTAGAAAGATATTCGACCCACTTTCATCATATCTCGATTGTGTGAGGTGATATGCATATCACAATTTTGTTCACATGGATAGATATTTCATGTTGTTCAATTTCTCAAGGGTAAAATTAGAAGCTGAAGAAGAACATGCCTAGAAAAAATGAATAAGAGAATGCACATGCAAAGAAGAAATTTTTGATAGTTTGGAAGAAGAAGGAGGAGCACTAGTTTAAGTGTGGTATTTCCTTATGCACATTTTATCATGATCACCAATGATATATAGATAGTGGATGTTCCCATGACATTTCAAGGGAAAAGAGTGGTTTTCTCTCTTTCAGGAATACTAAATATGGTCACACCATTCTTGGAAGCAATAAACTAGCTATGGTGTTGGGTAAAGGAAAGGCAAGTCTTAGTGATGAAAAGACCCATGCAACTGATGTTCTACAAGTTGAGGGGTTGAAGAATATTATATTTAGCATGAGTTAGAAAGTTCATGGAGGCAAAGAAGTGACGTTCAACTCCAAGGATTGCTACATCAAGAATGAGACGTCAAAAAGAGTGATTTACAAAGGGACCGTGGCCTTGGATAATGTGTACATGTTGAAGGGAAGTGTGATCAGAAGATTAAGGAAGATATATTCCTATTCATATTTCAAGTAGAGGGAGTTTCCCTGACTCTATTTCATTTCTAATTGATATATTTATTCATAAAATACTATTGAAGTGTATGATAGGAACATAATTGTAGGTGGGGGACATGGTAGTAGCATGGACCGATTGGATATGGCATGAAGATGATTATGATAGCATGAAAAATAAATTTGTATGAGTTGTAGTAGTATAAACTGTTACCACTCCGCAAATTCTTAAGGTTGTGAAAGAAACCCAGAGGTAACCACAAAACCACTTGTAATCTTAGAAGCTATCCCCTCTAAACTGAGAGAGGGATCTCTCTTTCATATTTAGATTTGTTTGTCTAAAGTATTAGGCTAGTTATTAAGTTCTGAGATTGATTTTTGAATTGTTTCATTGAAACTTTGAATATAATACCATTAGGTAATGGATTCAAAAGCTTAAGTATATCAAGTACAAAAATCATAGATAATGTGCAGCAGGGCAAGGTACGCAGAAAATTGGATCCTTTAGAGTGTTTGTGGGGTGGATTAGAAGAAAAGATTTATATTTCCATTAAACATAGATAATTTTTACATGAATTTTATATTTAACTCGGCTAAAAACATAAATGTTGTTTATAAGCCAGAGCTCAGTGTAATTAAAGAAGTTCAACACACAATTTTCTTTAAACAACACAAATGAGAAAAATACATGAAATAAAAATGAAATAATAATTTTACATCAAGAAAAACATCACCAATTTATCTGACTCGTGAATCCAGCAACACAATTCTCCATTTGCTGAAAATGATAACCTTTGGCTTGGTGAACAACATTACATCAGAAGTATATTTCTTCATAAAAGTCCCAACACTACTACTTTGATTTATGAAGTATTTATACTAATTCTAAGAAAAATATATTGATTTAAAATATCAAGATTTTATTACAAATATCTAAAACTGGTTTTTACAAAAATAGACCAAAAATGTAGGAGCTCCAAAACTGCTGAAGTTGTTGGTGCTATTTTTCAGGGCTGTTGTTGAGGACTTGGCCTGAGAAGATGTTGTTCTATTGTTGACTTAAAACTATTTTTTTACTCCATAACCTGACATAATTTATCCCATCGATATTCACTTGGGATGGGAACTTTGACCAACTCTATATAGGTTTCATCTACATCGGTACATTTTTCAAAAGTTGACTTGACCAAAAATAGATTTTTGATTTCAGATCTGATGTGTAGCTCAAATTCCAAAGCCTCCAAGAGAGCTTTTCCTATAATTTTACCTTTTATAGAATAAATTTTCTATTTATGTTTGGCTATTGTGTACAGATTTTTATGATAATCTCTCAAATCTACTTATATATTTTCCATTCCTTTCAGCCATGTCAGTCCCTTTAAATGTAAAGCATTAATTTTTTTATGGAATTCTAAATATTAGCCTCCATGCTATGGCACTTATTTTCCACCTGAAACATCAATTTTTTCTTTGTGGTTACCCTCATAACCCCAAGAATAGCTTCATATTCTTGCAACTCATCTTTAGTTTTTGAATTTAGGACCTTTATTAATTTATTTACCTCTCCTAGCATCTGTCTTAAACTAATTTTGACATGCTCAACTAATTATTTTGACCTCTATACTAGTTCTTCTTGTTAAAAAATTATCTCTATTGAAGGCCAAATTCCTGTAATAGCATCATTGATTTCAATTCATATATTTTACTTTGCTTGTGCTAATGTTTGATCCATTGAAGAATTATCCTCTAGTTGATCAATTCCCTATGTCAACTTGGGATATTTTTGCAGTTATTCTATATATGAATTATCTAATCTTATTTTTTGTTCCTGTAAAGTTTTGAGTTGTGCCATCAATTTCTCAATTTCCTATCCTCTAATGGGCAGGTCATCCATGGTTTTGACCAAATAATTTGATGCATCTTTAGATCATGTCCCTGCTATAATTGCTACTGAAGTATGTTCCTTTCTTGTACCTGTAATTGGAATTGTTCCTGCAATAGGAACTGTTGTTAATGGAACATCAACTAGTTGAGAAGATTGTTCCTTTTCCTTCAATAGTTTTTCTATCTCAACGTCCATGTCTCTGATCTCATCATTATGTTCAATAATAACTTTACACATGTCTTATTTTTGTTGTTATCAATCCCCCACTTGCTTTCCTTGAGGGTCTTCTGTTGATGAAAACTTCAATTTCTTTCATTGTGCTGCAATATCTACATTTTTTCTTTTTATAATTTCTTCAACTACCTTTATGTCCCAGCTTTATTACTAAATCCTCCAGAGATTTGATCTTTGTGTCTTTGGCCAAGGAGGAGATATTTTAAAGCTTTATTTGGGATTTTATATTGCTAACTAAAATTTGCAGCTTTCAAACTGTAATGGTAGTATTTTTCAATGTTGAATATAACATCTCTCCTATTTTCTTGTCCATATTGTTGGAAATACTGATAGGGGGGGTGAATCAGTATTTATTTCAATTAGAGAATTAGTTAATCTTCAATTATTATCAGTGTTTGTACAATGATAGCAGCAAACAAGAGGAACATAAATGCACACAATTTTTAAGGTGGAAACCCACTCTGGGACAAAAACCACCTAATGCTTTTCTAATAATTATTTTCAACTCCAATTGAAAATAAAGCTCCAACTTCCTAGAATCTAGAAAGGCATTCTTCTCGAGCTCCCACTGGATGGACGTTCCAACACCCGAGATTCTTCAGTAGTCATTGAACGAATGCCCCAACACCCAATGAGCTACAACTCACCCTAGCACCACCTTACCACCCTATATAAGAATAAAATAAGAATGGACTCATGTACCAGGGAAAATGGTTCACTTTACAATGATATAGAATGATGTAGAAGAATAAGATATACTATACAATAACCCCAAATTTGACACAACCACCTGATGATGATCCTAGGCCTCCCAACACTGCCTCTTCAACCCTTGGCAGATAGACACTAGTACAATTTGTACAATAATGTATTTACAATGACTAAGTATAATGATACCTTTAAAATGATTGTATGTAGTGCGGCCCACTTGAAGACTTCATATGATGAACTTCTTGCTGTTGTTATGCACCTTGGTTGTTGCTCTTGTCATTATACCCTCTTCTGCACCTTGTTTTTCTTTTCTGCCATAGAAATTATAGTCCTTTTCAATCCTTGAAAACACATGATCTAGATTTTTCTTTCCTTCTAGGAGCTCGATATTGAATCTGGTGTATCTGTGTTATTTCAGATCCTCAATATCTAATTTTTGGTCCTATAGTAGTCCTATGAGTATTCTTTCCAATGCCATAGGTCTGACCCAATTTGGATTCTTCAAGAGAGATTTATAACCAATTTCTCACACTGCCCTAATTATGGACTGTTTCAGCAAAGCGCACTTGTACGGTGTGCCACTTGTCACTGTTTCTTATACAGAAATGAAGATCACAATTTATATGAATGCTTAAGTTGAGAGGGGCTTCAACAAGTGAACGTGGGAGGGATTCTAGGAGGTTAAAAAATATTAATTATGAATTTTCAATGACCCATGCCCCATCCCCATGGGGTTTTAGCCCACTAACTGGGGGTACAAACTTCAAACATGAATATCTCTCAAACCGTGAAGAATTACATGGTGTGCCATATATCAACGGAAACATCTCAACAAGTAGAAACCATAAAAAGCATTAATGACCCATAATATATTAATTTGGTAGGTCAAAATTCCCATGAAATATTGGGTTAGTCCCTTGTGCTTCTTGGGTTTACATCAATGACAACTGCTGATCAACAATCTCCCCCTTTGGCATTGATGGAAACGCAAGTACTCCCCCTGCGATCATGACACCTCTTCCTACAACATTCTCTGCCCCTTTGACATCAATGGAAAATGGTAACTCCCCCTAAAACACAACCATCCTGCGGACCTGTACACACTTCCACTCATGCTGACACACAATTTTCCTGCAGACCTGTACGCACTTCCACTCCCCCTTTATATTTAGAAAAAGGAAAATCTAATGAGAACTTGTGAGAATCCCAAGCTTTTGGCAAAGATATTCCAATGCTGGTGAATATTTAATATGTGATTCTTTTGGTGCTGCTTGGAATCTTGCTACTTGTCCAACTGCTTGCATAACATTTGGTCGGGAGGCTATTACATATAGAAGACTACTAATCATATATCTGTACAACCTTTGATCCACATCCTTAAATGAGTCGTCAATGCTCAATTTACAACCAAGTAAAGGCATCTCTAAATCACTTTGCACCTTTGTAGAAAAATTCTTACTTAGTCGATCATCATTGCTACCAATTATTGCATCATCCTCTTTAGCTATCAGACATGCTTAAGTTGCTTCATCCATAACATATATGTCATTTGGAGCTCAACTTGTTGTAGCCAAAATTTCACCATACACAGCTTTCTTGATTTCACATTTCATGGAGTTGAATAGTATTGTGTGTCCTTGATCACACATTTGTCCAACACTGAGCAGATTGTGATTCATGTTTTCAACCATTAGAACATTCTTGGCTAGAACATATTTTCTTCCAAGAGTGACAGTACCTGATCCTATAACATTTGAGGATCCATCATTTCCAAAGGACACAGCTCCATCCTTCTTCCCTTTCAGAGATATAAATTTATTTCTATCTCCAATTATATGCGTTGAGAAACTGCTAACATACCACACATCTTTGTTATTTTGAGCCTTGAGAGAGAGAGCACAGTTATCATTCTTTTTCTTCTTCCATGTTCGTTCCTTCTGTGGCTTTGAAGATTCTTCTAGAGGATTTTCAATTCTGCAGTCTTTGGCTATGTGTCTAAATTTTCGACATTTGTAACATTCAATATTATTTCTTAAATGTTCAAATCTATTGATATTTCGCTGAGCCCTGGGAGGTTTATATTTGACAAATCTCCTAGAATTGTATTCATTCTTAGGGTACGTGCGACATTCTAGAGCTTTATGACCAAATTTTCCACATGAATAATAGTAGCCATAAAAAATATATTGGTACCTGGATGACAATTTTCTTCGAGGAATTGTCTTCCAAGGTTGTTCTTGCGAATCTTGTCCAATGAAGTCTACATGCATGTCAGATCTCATAGGTTCATTGTATTTTTTTGCAGAAGGTCCTACTTCTTCTTCTTTGTAACTGATGCCATTTTTGTCATTGTAACATCGTTGATTGTTGATGAGTTCTTCCAATGCCCTTGAGCTGTTGGCATAGTTTTGGATAGTTTTTCCTTTCTTCACTTCCTCATGTGACGAGACTAATTCAGCTTCTAATTCTTCCCTTTCTTGGTTTCTTTCTTCCAACTTCTTCTGAAGTGACTCTTCAATGCATTTTTGTTCTTCAACTTCAATTTTGATACTTGAACTTGTTCTTCAAGAGTTTTGGAACGGATCTTCTCTGCCTTGAGATATTTTATAAGCTTGATTGCTTCCTCATAAAATTCATCTATGGTCCATCCTTATTCTTCGTTGTTTGATACCTCTTGCTTAGTGTGCTTGGGTTTATTGTGCTTGGCCATAAACAATACTCTCTCATTGGCGTCTTCTTCACTATCATTGTCTTCATCGGATGATGAACTATCTTCTTTAGAGAGAAAGTTCCTTTTGGATCCTTGCTTGTTGAATTTCTTAAAGCCTTTCTTTCTTTTTGAGTTGCCATTACTTTTGTTTGGACATTTTGCTGCAAAATTCCCAACCTCATTACAGCTCAAACATATCAATGGAAGTTTACCTTTGAATTTTCCCTTACCAATTTGTAGTTTTCTCTTGAAGTAAGCATATTCTTCATCTGAAAGACCTTCTTCATCATTTCCCTTTTCTTCACACTTGCAGGTGCATGTCTTTTCAATTGAAGGTTGTTTATCCTTATTGGTTTTCTTAGATGCAACGAACGCTGTTTCTAGATGTGAAGTACCCTCTTCTTCGTCAAGTCTCATTTCATATGCTATGAGAACTCCATGTAATTCCTCTTTGCTGAGTTTGTCCAGATTTGCACTTTATTCTAAGACTGATACCTTTGGGTTGAATCTCCCTGGTAACGTTCTAAGAATCTTCTGTATAATAGTCTTCTCATCAACTAGCTCTCACAATCCTTCGAGATTATTGGTTATTTCATCAACATATTGAAAGTATGCAGCAATGTTGCAATCTTCTTTCATTTTGAGTTGCTCAAATTTTGCTCTATAGATTTGAAAGTTTGCTTCTTTGACATTTGAGTCACCTGCATATATATATTCTCAAGCTTGTCCCATACATTTTTGGTGGTTTTACAACCCAAAACCTTATGATAAGTAGATTCAATAAGTCCATTGATAATAATATTCTTTTCTTTTGCATAATTTACCAAATTCTTCTTACCTTGTTCATCCGCGGTTGATGTAAATCCATTTTGAACAGTGTCCCATACTTTGTAACCTTGCACCAAGAGATAGACCTCCATTTTTCCTTTCCAAAGTGCATAATTATTTTCATTTAATAGAGGTACACCATTCTTGGTATGCTCCATGACCTCCTTCCAGCTGTTAAACTGTTATTGAAGGAACCAAGCTCTGATACCAATTGTTGGAAATACTAAGAGGGGGATGAATCAGTATTTCTTTCAATTAGAGCATTAGTTAATCTTCAATTATTATCAATGTTTGTACAATGATAGAAACAAACAAGAGGAACATAAATGCACACAGTTTTTAAGGTGGAAACCCACTCCGGGACAAAAACCACCTAATGCTTTTCTAATAATTCTTTTCAACTCCAATTGAAAATAAAGCTCCAACTTCCTAGAATCTAGAAAAGCATTCTTCTCCAGCTCCCACTGGATGGACGCTCCAACACCCGAGATTCTTTAGTAGTCACTGAACGGATGCCCCAACATCAAATGAGCTACAACTCACCCTAGCACCACCCTACCACCCTATAAAAGAATAAAATAATAATGGACTCCCATACCAGGGAAAATGGTCCACTTTACAATGATATAGAATGATGTAGAAGAAGAAGATATACTAGACCATAACCCCAACTCTGACACAACCACCTGATGATGATCCTAGACCTCCCAACACTGCCTCTTCAACCCTTGGTAGATAGACACTAGTACAATTTGTACAATAATGTATTTACAATGACTGATTACAATGATACCTTTACAATGATTGTATGCAGTGTTGCCCACTTGAAGACTTCATATGATGAACTTCTTTCTATTGTTATGGACCTTCATTGTTTCTCTTGTCATGCTACTGTCTATTGCACCTTGTTTTTCTTTTTTTCGTAGAAATTCTGGTCCTTTGCAATCCTTGACAACACATGATCTAGCTTTTTCTTGCCTTCAAGGAGCTCGATAATGAATCTGGTGTATCTCTGTTATTTCAGATCCTCAATATCTGATTTTTTGTCTTGTAGTATTCCTCTGAGTCTTCTTTCCCATGCCATGAGTTTGACCCAATTTGGGTTCTTCAAGAGATATTTATACCCAATTTCTCACACTGCCCTAATTATGGATTGTTTCAGCAAAGCGCACTTGTACGACATACCACGTGTCACTGTTTCTTCATTTGCGTCTAAAATTGATAGAAAGAAAACTAAAGACTATTCACTATCTGTTGATTTTTATGGAATTCCAATCTGATGCTCACAGAGAGAGTTATGATGATTTTACCAAGGTCACTTCTTTCAGATGAATTTCAGGAGCCTGCAAAAAGCCTTACTTCCACAGATCATATCTCCAAAAATATTGCACAAATTGATCTAAAATTTTTACTGTAGCTTCCTCAGGATTTCGAGTTCCCCTAATAAAAATTTCAGCTTCTGAGCCTTCGTATAAAAAACGTTAGAGTGAAAATTCCACGATGACATGTTTTAGATGGCTGAATCCCTTACATAAGGAGGAAATGAAGATCACAATTTATATGAATGCTTAAGTTGAGAGGGGCTTCAACAAGTGAACGTGGGAAGAATTTTAGGAGCTTAAAAAATATTAATTATGAATTTTCAATGACCCATGCCCCAACCCCATGGGGTTTTAGCCCACTAACTGGGGGTACAAACTTCAAACATGAATATGTCTCAAACCGTGAAGAATTACATCGTGTGCCATATATCAACGGAAACATCTCGACAAGTAGAAACCATAAAAAGCATTATTGACCCAGAATATATTTATTTGGTAGGTCAAAATTCCCATGCAATATTGGGTTAGCCCCTGGTGCTGCTTGGGTTGACATCAATGACAACCACTGATCAACACATATCTATATGATTAATAGGGTGATTTTGATCAGCATCAAAGGTGAAGAGATATTTCTTGTAATCATCTGGTATCTTGGGAAAATGGATTGCTACTTGAAGGAAATCTACATCTGCCCTTTTTCTATGTCAAATACTAAGAGAAGCCTATGTGGAGAAGTAGATATTTTCTTCGAAAATTCCGCATAACTAGAAGGTTTAAGAATTCATTTCTTTTCTTGATCTCCTTGTATTTAGAAAAAATGTTTGGCTTAACTTGGTCATGAAAAAATTCTGATGCTTTAGATGTTTTAAAAGTATCTTGAGAGGTCGAGGAGGATGGAGATCCTGTAAGGATATCCTTAGTGCTTGGGAAACTAGTAGTACAAGTACCTGACAAGATTCTAGTGGACTGTTAATCCCCTTCCTGTAGGAAATATTTTAATAGACCAATTTTATGCTTTTTCTTGTAGACATGAAATTCATTTTGCCCAATCTTCGTAACTAAAGAGAGATCCTCTCTTGGTATTTTTTCTTATTTCTCTTGGGGCACTGGAGTTGGTGAAGTTGTAGTGGATAGTACCTGATCTTCTGCCTCCTATAGAATGTTTTCTTCCCATTGCCTTTGATTCATGGACTTCTCTATTTCTGGTCTTGTAGTGTCATCATATGGAGTATTTTTTTGTTGTAATTTGATCTTGGAAATGATACCAAAAGGCTCATATGACCAAGTAAAATTGAAATTAAAATTCATTTGTTTTAGTCGTAATTCAGCCTCCTTGCCTATTACCCTAGTATTGCAAATGAATTGTCCAATTTGTGTTTTTATTTTCAGTTGTGACTTCTTCTTTGTTTCCACAAAATGGAAATCATCCATGTTGATAATTTCCCTTATATACTCTAATGAAAATATCCTAACAAGGACAAATTTTGGCAACCTCCATGCAGGAAATTCACAACCATACACCCTAATTCATGTGTATTTCTGGTACAAGTACCAGTCCCCTGCCTTAGTTTCTTTATAAGGTGCATATATATTTTTATTTCTAGTGCTATCCTTGGTTAAATGTCACTATTTAACAATAAAGTAACTGTATATAGAAATTGTTCAGTAAAATCATTGTAGGTGAGCTCAGTAGTATGTTCCCTCACTAGGGAGGCCCACTAAATCACTGATTATTATTCACCCTGCTCATCTAACTTCTGTAATGCAAATTGAAATTTGTCTAGTTGGTAAAACATGAATAAATAAAATAGCACTAAAACATATTTGAAACAATATTCTATAGAAAATTTCAATAGTTGAGAAGTGATATTATTAGCGAGGAATTCACTATAATTAAATAGAATAGAAGGCTTTTTGTCTTTGGACAATATTGACAAGAAACCCATAATTGCTTCATTTACCCATTGATCTAGTTGATAACCTAAGAGACATGAAACGATGGAGATGATCTATTTTTTCATCTCACGAAAAATGGAGGATGGGTTTAGAGGATTCTTTTTAGGTAATTAGGCATATTCTGGCAGGAAAATTTTAAATATTTTAGATATGGTGGGTAAAGTAAGGTTTTTATACAAATCCATGAGGGCTTCTTCTAAGAATGGATTGAGGGCTTCATTATGGTATTTTCAGCCTTTGATTAATTGATTCAGTAATTATGGTGATAAAAAAATCACCATTGTGGGCTACAATGGATTTCTGGCTGGGAATGTACCTGGAATGGCACCATATTACGAACTCTAGAAAATGGTTTGGGGAAACATGAATTGGGGAAGGAGGGAGTCTCGTAGCCCTAATTCATCACTCTGATCCATATGGTTTTGTTTTAGCCAATTATGAAATTCATGTAAATCAAATTCACAAGTAGTTTCAAAGATCTTATAGTGTTTATCAACTTGGGGGCACGTGATCTAGCCCAAGATTGGGAGGTAGCATAGGGTTTTATTTTCCTTTCTTTGAGTCCCTTTTAGGAGCCATGATAATTCATATAGAGGAATGGAATTACTGAATTACCCAAGAAATTTGGAACTTGGTATTTTTTCTGTGATTATGGCAGGTAATTTTGGATGACTGGACACAACAGGAGCTCTGGTTTGGTTGATTGGATGCAACATGAGCTCTGGTTTGGCTGACTAGATGCAAAAATGGCTTGATTTTGATGACTATATGTCTGTAGGATGTCATGGAAATAGAGTGAAAAAGGGGGCGACTAGTTAGGGTTGTAGAGATTTATATAATCCAATGTTGAAGTGTAATGGTTATGGAGGAATATCTGTTAATAGGGGCAACATTCATGTGGTGAACAAGTAATTTAATATTCTTTGGAGCAAGTTGGACAAGTGTCGGGAAGGGAGTGGTGGAGGAATTTGGGGAGTGGATGTGAGGGGTAGATGTGGCAGCAGGGGATTGGACGTGAGGAGGAGACGTGACAGTAGGCTCAATTACTCTTTTGATAGTGGGGAGTGATAAGGGTGGTTTTCGAAGGGGGGGTGGGGTGGTAGGTAGTTTTTAGAGGTGAGGGTACGAACTTTGTGAGCATTCACTATGTTGCAGAGTGGTAAGTCACTTTTCGACAACCCCCATCCCCCCCCCCCCCCCGGTCGCGGTTAATGATCGACGGAGATGGGGGGTCCAAAGTGGATGGCTCGTTGTTGATCCGGGCAAGCCGAATCCTGACCTTCGAATGCTACAAACACTTTATTGATAAACGACAAAGCTTGTCAGGTGCACCTTTCTTCATGAAAATTTGTGTTGATACTATACAAAGTGGCTTTGTAACATTAATCTAATTCAAATTATTAATCTAATAAAATCATTTAAACTAATTAAACAATGTTTAAATAGTATGTTTTAATTTATTCAATCTTAACTATTATGTTTTTAGCCACGATTACACTGTGTGATTAAAAAAAAATTACTCAAATATACTCATTATATTTAATCAATATTAATCATGATTACACTGTGTGATTAAGCTTCTAATCCTATCTATCAAACTCAAATGTGGTATTTTAACTAGCAACACATTATTTCAAATTTTTCTAAAGACTGAACCTAATTTTTTAAAGTTTCGTTAAGACTTGCACACTAATTTTTATTTTGGGGTATTTCCATTCTTTTTTACTTTTCATTCTTCTGATATTTTTTAATTTTTCAAATTTGATTTTGTTTTTTCACATTTTTCTTCTTTTCTATATCCCCTTTTTTAATTTATTTTTCTTTTCTTTCAAAATAATTCATAGAATGGAATATTATTTACAACGTTCTATAAACCAAAACTTTACAGATAATAAAAAATGTATATTATGAATCATAGGACCATAACATAGGTTCCAATGGGGATGGCCTCCTCCTTGTGAGGTGTCAAGAACATCGTAGACTATTAGTTTGATCCATTTGGTATTTATGTCCTTTTCTATAACTGAATTGATTCTCTGTAATTATTGGCAATAAATTCATCAGGAGCTTAGCCCTTCACATTGGGATTTAATTCCTAACTTCATCCATTGCCTCTTGCAGTAGAAAAATAAATGGTATTTACAATGAATTGAATGGAACCTTATCTATTATTGAAAATAATATTTGAGTAGTCTTCGATTGACAAGACCACCTAACAGTTCTTCTCCAGTCAAAAATCTCAAAAGGAATGCATTGTTACCTCTGTAGGATTTTATCTTATAGGGGAGTTTCCATAGATTTTCAAACTTATCATTCTTACCTTTGTCTTCATTACTTGCATCCTACTTTAGGACTAAATCATTTAGTTTGAAATAAACTACTTTAGTCCTTTTTTCATAGGTATTTTTTATTTTGTCTCGAATCACTTGGGTTATGTTATACACTTCCTCCCTGGATTGCTGCAAGTGTATGGTTTGGTTTATCCTTCTCAGTAAGTCATTTTCCTCCACTTGTGCCTCTTGTAACAATTTTAGCACATGCATTTCTAGGGAGATAGGAAAAATTTTAACCATTCCATATATCAATTGGAAAGGAGACATTCCAATGGATTTCTTAGTGATAATTCTATCAGCCCAAAGAGCATTAATCAACTTCTTCTGCCAAGATTTTTTATTTTCCTTCAATAATTTATTTATGATGTTGATTAAATTTATATTAGAAGACTCAGCTAACCCATTTCCATGGGGATAATAAGAATTATATTTTCCTAATTTTTTGTTATTTTGGTGACAAAATTCTATAATTTTCTTTGATTTGAAAGAAGCAACGTTGTAAGTAATGATTTTACTGGGAGGCCTGAATATAGACAGAATGTTACTTTCTAAAAACTAGATAATGAAAATATTTGTGCCTTGTCTAGTTGGGATGGCTTCAATTGACTTGGTAAAGTATTCATTGGTTGTTAAAATCCAGTTATGTTCGCCTAAATATCTTGGATGGATTTCTCCAATAAAATCTAGACCCCATTGTTGAAAATGAGTCTCAAATGAAATTGGTTTTAATGGCAAGGGTAAAATTTTTCTTTTTCCTTCAAAGATTTGGCATTGGTGACATGTTGTAACCCTTTTATGGACATCTGCAAATAGAGAGGGCCAGTAAAAACCATCCCTTAGAAATTTATTGGATGTGGTTTTCCAATACAAATGTTCTCCACATTCTCCTCAATGAAATTCCTACATCACTTTATCTACTTCATATTTCAATAAACAGCTTAGTAATATGCCTCCAATATCTTTCCAATACAAATGCTAATATAAAACGAAAAAATTTCATAGCTTTTAACTTGAGAAATCTAGCTTTTGTTTTATTTAAACCAGGAGGAGCATGTAAATTTTGCAACACAAGAATAATGTCTGCGTACCAGGGGGAGATAGCAAAGTCTTATGATACTTGTGGAGTCAGGTTCTCTTCTTGGTCATCAAGTTCAGCTACAAAATTTATGTCTAAAGCATGAAAATTAGATTCAACCATCAATTTTTCCAATCCTTGTATTTTTATGAGCTTAGTGTGCTTTATCTCAATGTCATATTCTAGAATCTTTTCAATTAGTTTTCCTCCTTTTCCATTAGGGTCATCTTGCGTAATAATACCCTTTACCAACACAATTGGGACAAAATATATGATATGAGAATGTAGAATATAGACCTTTAAATCTTTAATTTCCTTTACTAAATAAAAATATTATTTCTCCATGATGTTTTACTTTACTGAGGAATCTCTCAAAGCTTTGCCGAAGAAATCTATAGGTTGTTCCTATCCTTCATTGTTTTTATGCAGCAAAACTGCTGCAATTGTATGTTCAAATGCAAAAGAGAAAATCATGAAATATTTTTTATAATCAGGACTAATCAGCATAGGAGCTCATGTTAATATTTGTTTTACTTGATCAATTTTTTTTTTGCTTCTATGTTCCATCTTAATTCGATGTATATTTTCATCATAATAGTTGTAGCTCTTTGAATTTCAGCGAAATTAGGTATAAATCTTCATAGAAAAATTATCTTGCCAATGAAATATTGTACTTCTTTTTTATTTCTTGGAGGTTCAATTTTCAGAATTGATTCAATCCTACTAGGATCAATTTTAATACCATATTTTTAAATTATATGGCCTAAAAATTTCCTTCTTCTAATCCAAACAAGGATTTCTTTGGATTTAAAGATATGCCATATTTTCTACATCTCTCAAAAACAATTTTGAGATTTTGTAAATGATCATCATCACCTTTGGAGAAAACTATTATGTCATCTAAATATATTACAATAAATCTGTCCTTTTCATAAGGAAAAGAAATATCCATTTCTCTTTGAAATGTGGCCCCTACATTCATCAATCCAAAAGGAATCTTGATATCCATAAAATTTCCCCAATGAGACATAAAATTCATTTTATCTTGATCATTGGGATGTAATAGCATTTTATTATAACCAGAGAATCCATCCAACAATGAAATCCTACTTGATCCAAATACTATATGGTCCATTTTAGGTAAAGGATAGTTTTCTTTTAAAGAAAGTTTGTTTTGATTTCTGAAATCCACACATTACCTTATTTCTCCATAATTTTTCTTTACTGGTACCAAGTATGAGACCCATTTAGAGAATTTGAGTGGTTCTATAATTTTTTCATCAAACAACCTTTTAAACCTTTTTTTCTATTAGAGGGAGTAAAATAGGATTAACTCATCTCAATTTTTGTTTAAAAGGTTTTTGATCTTCTTTGATGGGTATAGTGTGTTGAATTTTGTCCTTGTCATACACTTTTAAATCTTGATATCACCTTGCAAAGAAATATGTATATTGTTTGAAAAAATCTATATATTTTTTCTTTTCTTCAGGAGGTAATGATTTGGATATTTTGACAATTTTCAAATTTTCTTCAGTCCCTATGTTGCAATATTCCACTTCAAATCTAGTTGGTTGTATTGAAGGATTCTTCTCTACATCGTTTAAATCAAACAATTACTCAAGTGGTACAAGACCTCTTAGGATTGTATTATTCTTTAATTGAAGTATTTAAGATTCCTCAAAGGTTTTATCATCTTGATTGAAAATGTCCTTTTATTCCTTTTCTTGATTATCTTGATGTATGTCAATGTCCAAATTTTCAAATACCCCTTTTAGTTGTAGAAAATTATCTAGATGTTTGTCAATATCTAAAACTTGACAATATCTGATATTATCAGGGATAATAGGTTTGTATTTAACACCACTTTCTGTTTTTCTCTTGCTCTAAAGGGAATTTTGCTAGTACTTGTAGAAGTGGCTAATGCATCATTGAAAACATTTTGATCTCTTAGAATTAATGATAGCTGGTATTCTGGAAAAATTGTAAAAAATCTAAACAAAATTTCTATAGACTCTCATCCTAGGATGTTTAGTTGAATATTCACCTTTAATTTGTTTTATGATCAATTCAGAGTCTCCATGGATGGAGATTCTATATTCTCCTAGCTACTTTATTTTTGCCATCCTAATAGAAAATCTTCATACTCAGCTACATTATTTGTGGAGTCAAAATTTAGTTATAGAAGTATGTCTTTGTTGTACATGACTGTGTACTCATTCGGGGAATTTGAGGTCTAAAATGGGTCTTCTAAGGAACTTATATAATAATAGTGGAAATAATAAAATAATATTTTATTACATCATCAAATTTTAGAGGGAAAAAGGAAAAAAACTACTTTTTCAACTCGTATTTTCAACTTATCTCCCAATGTTTTTACTCAAATTTCGAGTGGCAATACGAGTTGGATGTAAAATTTAATTTCTCATCCAATGAGTACCCATGTTGCATACTTTCAATGGATCATTCTACACGAAAAATAATAAATACATGAAAACCATGATTGCAATCACATTTTTTCATGTATTTCTCATTTTTCATGTAGTAGGGTCCATAAAAAGTATGAAAAATGGGTACTCCTTGGATGAGGAATTAAATTTTTCATCCAACGAGTACTCCCGCTCAAAATTTGAGTAAAAATATTGGGAGATAAGTTGAAAATAAAAATTTAAAAAGTAGTTTTATTGTTTTATTATTTTTAATATTTTTATCCTTACTTAAAAAATGGTGAATCATCCCCCATGATTGACAACATAATATTTAATCCAATTGGTTCTTATAAAGTTTATTTTGGTTGTGAATTTTTCTTAGGAGGCTTATTTTAGACCTCAAAATTTCCCTAATGAGAGATCCATACTCCAATACCATCTCCTTCTTTACTCATTGCCCCATCAAAATCTAGGTTCCATAACCCATCTGGTTTTACCTATTCCTCTTCTTTAATATCTTTCTCTTATGGTTTGATATATAAAACCTGATCTCTTGTTTCTAAAAAAATATCATTATGTAAGATGAAAGAATCCATATGTGAATGCATAGAGTAGATAGGATAATTGTTAGTTTTTTCTTGGTTACTAACTATATATTTCATTAAGGCTTCCCTATACAGATTTCTTTGTTGACCAAAAACTTGAATCATTAAATATGTCATGTTTAGTTGTAATGTACCATGTAATTTTTCTCTCCATGATCTTCACAATGACTTGCCATATTTAGGGGGAATATAAACCACAACAATGTCCATGACTTAGATTTTGACTGCGATTTGGGCTAAAGTAGCACACAAATCTTTGATTAATCCCAAGAATTTTACTCTATTTGAATCAAAGGAGTAGAGGTATTTATAATATCTTGCTATTTCTAGACCCAATTTTTTCATAGTTTTTTTTTGACATAAGATTGTGTGAACCACCTGAATCTAACATAGCATTATGTAGAATGAAATTATGGATGTTTAGAGTAACATAAAATGGAGGAAACTGCCATCTTGTGGAATACCATCTACTTTATGTCCGACTAGTAAGTTGGGTTGACCATCAGTTACATTAACACTGTAAGTTTCTTCCTCAATTTGGAGTGCCTTTATGACTTGAATTATGTAGGAATATCTTCTTACTAATTGAAGCAATGGAAATGGAATTATGACCTTTGAAAGCTCATTTTCGATGTCAAAATAGGCTTGAGACCTTTGTACTTCCTTAATACTTATCTCTTGATTTTTAGGAGTTTGTTTATGGGGATTTATTTCTTTGAGGCTTCTACATGAGGGGTTTCTTTCTGTGAGGTTTATTTTTGAGGTGTTTCTTTCTGTGAGGTTTTTTATGAGTGACTTGCTTTGTTTGACTAGTAAAAGGTGTATCCTTGGATAAATTTTTGGGAGGGTTTGCTACTATATTCTTGCTTCTCAGATTCTATTGTTTATGTACTTAGATAACAACGTTTTGATACCCTTGTTGATATTCTAGTGATTTAGTAGGAATTTCCTCTGGAAATAAAGATTGGAACATGTATTTTTCTTCTTCAGTTAGAAAAACAAGCTTTGTCTCCCCTTATCCAACAGATTTATTTGATCTTCTTCTAGTTATTGTATGATATTTGATTCTTCTTCACTAAATTTTTCTTGGAAAATACTCCTAATTTTTTTTTTATCAAATGGACCTCCTTTTTTTTTATGAAATCACCTCCAAAAATATAATAAAAGAGAGATCAATGCCTTAGAAATAAGCCATTTGGAGGAGGAAACCTCCAATACATTACATAAATGAAGAATTCTTGGATGGCACAAATGAAAAAAACCCCTTTCTAAATATAGGAGTCCATGGAGCCACAATGTAATCCTATTCGGCCTAACAATAATAATGTAAGGGCACAGTAATAACAATATTGAGGTTACAGGGTACAACAATAACAATAAGGGGGTTACACTAACAACAATAAGGGACTATACTAGTAATATAGGGACCTAACAGGCCGCTCTCCTTCAAACAATTGTTGTCCTCAATGCTTGAGTAGCTCTGGGTACTTCTGTATAAAATTATCATCCTCCCATGTAGAATATTGAGTGGGTAAGTTCTTCGACTTGATGAGATACTCTGAAATTGATCGATTTCCTAGCGGTTGATTTCTTGTTTCCATAACTGGTTCAGGTTTCAATATGATTTTTCCTTCCTCATCATGTTCTGGAAATATTGTTTGAACTGGAATTTTTTCACCTATAACCTTATCTAAGCATGAAACATGGAAAACTAGATGCACTCGCGACGAAGGAGGAAGCTCCAATTTGTATGTCATAGTGCCAATATTTTGCAACACCTTGTAAAGACCATAGTACTTTGGCGATAATTTATTCTCCTTCTTAGCTTGCTTGAGGGACATTTGTTTGTATGGTTATAGCCGTAAAAGTACCCAATATCCTACATCAAAACTTCTCTTGCTGTGATGTTGATCTTCCTGTTGTTTCATTTGATTTTTTTCCAAATTTAGGTTATCCTTTAAGAGTTGGATAAATTCTTGTTGATGCTCGATGTGATATTCCACTTCTTGAACCTTAGAACTTTCTCTTAAATATGATGTGATGGATGGTGGTTGATATCCATAAAGTGTCATAAATGGGGTAATTTTTGTTGCAGTATGGAAGGAAGTGTTATACCACCATTCAGATAGAGGTAAGCACTTGACCCATTGCATTTGTTTATCAGATACAAAACAACGAATATGTCCTTCCAAAAATTTATTCACTATCTCAGTTTGACCATCATGTTGAGGATGATCGGATGAGCTATGAGCTAATTGAGTACCAAGCAAGAAAATAATTATGTCAAAAAATTTCGAGTAAAAATGGGATCTCTGTCGCTTATAATAATCTTTGGGTTTCCATGTAGCTTTTGAATTGTTTCCATAAAAGTAGTAGCAACTATACTTTCTTTAAATGGATGAAATAATGCACAAAAGTGTGCATAATTGGTAAGTCTATCAACTACCACCATGATGACACTATTTCCTTTGGACTTAGGTAAACCTATGATAAAATCCATCGAAATCTCCTCCCAACGTTGACTTGGAATGGATAAAGGTTGTAGAAGACCTGGGGTCTTAATTGTCTCAAGTTTATTTTGCTCGCAAACCAAACATTTTGCCACAAAATTTTGAATATCATATTTAAGGCCATCCCAAAAAAATTATTTCTTCACCCTGTCGTAAGTTTTTAAAATCCCTGAGTTTCCTCATAAAGGAGAAGTGTGCAATTGCAAACGAATATTTTGTTTTAGTTAGGAATTATTACAAATATATAAGCGATCTTTGTACCATAAGGAATCATTTTTCCAACTAAATGTATCCGATGTTCTAGGATCTTGCTGCGAATTTTGAATGAGTGTCCACACTTCTTCATCCTTCTTCCATTCCTCCCTTGCTTCGGTTATCCAATCTGGTTGGATAATAGAAATGGCACAAAGCAATGCTTCCACATCTTCATTCTTTCTTGAGAGTGCATCTGCAACAGCATTTAACTTCCCTTTTTTGTAGATGATTTCAAAGTCATAACCCAACATCTTTGTGACCCATTTTTACTGCTCTTCTGGAGATTGTCTTAGTTCCAAAAAGTGTTTAAGACTATCACGATCAGCTTTTACCTTGAAGTGTCTTTCCATTACGTAAGATCGCCATTTATTTAGTGCCTGTAGTATTGTTAACATTTCCTTCTCATAAATAGCTTTTTGTAAATAGTTTCCTTTGATTGGACGACTTTCAAAAGAAATGGGTCTTCCTTCTTTCATTAAAACAACACCAATTCTATTTCCCGAGGCATCACATTCCACAATAAAGGTTTTTGTGAAGTTTGGCGTAGCTAATACCGGTGCTAGGCACATTTATTCTTTAAGATGTTCAAAGGCCTTAGTTGATTCAAGAGTCCATGAAAATACATCTTTCTTCAATAATGTTATTAGAGGTGCTGCTATTCTCCCATAATTCTTTAAAAACTTGCGGTATTACCCTTTTAACTTGAGAAATCCTCGCAATTTATTTAATTTTGTGGGGACTTTCCATTCCTCAATGGATTTAATTTTTCTAGGGTATACCTTAACACCCTCGTGAGATACAATATGACCCATATATTCCACCTCTTACACTTCAAATAAACATTTGGATGTTTTTTAATATAATTTTTTCTCCTCCAACAGTTTGAGCACCCTATCAACATGTTGAACATGATCCTTCCAAGACTTGTTGTAGATTAGTATATCATCAAAAAATACTAGCACAAATTTTCTAATGAAGGTTTTGAAAATGGAATTCAACAACCCTTGAAATGTATAAGGTGCATTCGTAAGGCCAAAAGGCATGACCAAAAATTCATAATGACCCTCATGAGTTCAAAATGTTTTTTTCGAAATATCTTTAGTCTTTATTTTAATTTGATGATATCCTGAACAAAGATCCAACTTTGTAAAATAAATTTATCCATTTAATTCATACAATAATTCATCAATCACAGGAATGGGAAATTTATCTTTAATAGTGAGCTTATTGAGCTCCCTATAATCTGGACACATGCACCATGATCCATCCTTGTTGTGCACCAATATTACTGGAGCATAGAATGAACTTTGACTAGGTTGAATTATACCAGCCTCTAACATTTATGCAATCATACATTCAATTTCACTCTTTTGGACATAAGGATATCTATAAGGCCTGATTTTTGGAGGAACACTTCGTGGAATTAAATGAATAGCATGATCATGATCATGAATAGGTGGGATTAATTTGGGAGTTTCAAACAGCTTGGAATGATTATCCAAGAATTTTTGCAGATTTGGAGAAATATAATATTTTGATGTTGGAACTTCTAGTGAGCATAATTGTGAAATTTTGCCTCGTTATTCTTCCTTCAGAAGCTTTGTCATGACATTAGAGCTTATTATCTTTCTCGGCTTCCCTATGATATCCCATAATTCGACTTCCATTCCTTTCGAAATTTTTTTCAAGAAAAGTTCTTGAAAATTAAAAGCTACCGTCCCCACATATTGTAGCCATTGTACTCCTAGTACAGCATCAACACCTCCCATTAAAATGGAAAGAATTTTACTATTCAATACATATTCCCCCATGGTTAGCTTGATATTATGGCATTTTCTATAGAAATTTATAGTCCCTCCATTTGCAACCATCACTTGACATTTCGGTGGTGGGTATAGGAAGCAATTCAATTCCTTGGCTACCTTACAATGAATAAATTTATGGGTACTACCTGAATCAATCAACCCTATTACCTTTTTCTTCTTAATATGTCCTTCTATCTTGAGAGTTTTAGGAGCGATAATTCCTACCAATGTATTACACGATATGGTTCGACTCATTTCTTCTTCTTCTAGTGTTGGTTCCTGGTCTATATCCTACTCTTTTGAATTTTCTTGTTCATTTTCATCCTCCTCTTCACAATCTATGTAAAATAATTTCTTTTCACCACACTTGTGACCTTTATTGTATATGCTATCACAACTGTAGGAAAGCCTTTTGCTCTTTTTTCTTCCAATTGTTGTGGTCTCAACCTTGTAGGTTGTGGAAGTCTAGGAGTAGCAACACTTCCATATTTATAGATGTGAGTGGTAGGCTTCCTCGTGGCCATAATTTTACATTCAATTTTTCTTGCCAACCTGGAAACCTTATCCAATGAATCAGTTTCCCAAATGCGATCCTCATGTTGGATGTTATCCTTTAAAGTCCCTATGAATACATCAATCCTGTGTTCCTTTGGAATATGAGTTACCCTTATATTCAATCTTTGGAAGTCCTCAATGTGCTCCACCATTGAACCCTTTTATTTGAGATTTATCAATTGGCTAAAGAAGGTGTTTCTCTTTGTATCCTCATAATGTGCTATCATTTCCTTTGTAAAAATTGACCAAGTGAAAAAAAATTTCTCGAGCAAAGCCAATGATGCCATACAAATGAATTTTTTTCTAGATGTAAATTTGCAATGCATACCTTTTGTGTGTTTTGCACATTATTGAGATCAAAATATTGCTCCATCTGTAGTATCCATGTTACGGGATCCTTTCCTTAAAACTTCCTCATATCCATCTTTAGAATATGGTGGTTCTTCCATCCAAAATTAGTGTTTATGAAATCACAATTAACATTTATTTTGTTCTCATCATGAGTTCCTCTACTATCTTTTCACCATTGGGAAACATTTCTTGTATCAACTTTTCCAAACCTTCGATGTCTACTTTTAGATCATTCTTCATGTTTTCCATGTTGTCTTTCATTTTTTCATCAATATTAGCTTCCATGTCATCCATATTAGCTTCCATGCCACCTTCCATACTATCCATCTTAGCTTCCAAACCACCCATCTTGAATTCCACGCCTTTCCTCAAAACTTCCATTTAAATTTTTGTTGGTCTTTGCGATAGTGAAATTTTGTGCACTTTCTCTTGTAATTTTGATATCTCATGTTGCATTTCTTTGTATTCTTGAGTCATAGCAGAGCCTTCTGAAGGCTTAATGGGTGTTGAATTATTTTTAGGGGCCATTTAGGAACCCAATACTGATATTTATTCTTCAATATGTCCTTGGAATAAATTCAAACTAATTTTCAAACAAGACTTATGTAATTCGAAAAAAAATACACACCTTTTTATTGCTTTTGAGGAGGTCAATATTGAAACTGAATTATCTTTGTGATTTTGGATCTTCGATATTTTAAATTCGGTCCTATAGTAGCCCTCTGAATATTCTTTCGAATGCCATAGATCTAACCTGATTTAGATTCTTCAAGGTCAATTTATGCCCAATCTCCCACAATGCCCTAATTATAGACTAGTTCAGTAGAGTGAACTTGTACGGTGTGCCACGTGTCACTGTTTCCTCCTTCGGCTTTGAGATTTATATAGAGAAAACTATAGTCTGTGTACTTGTGGCCACTTTTTACACAATTCCAATCTGATGCTCAGAGAGAGAGTTATGACAATTTTCCCACTGTCACCTCTTTAAGATGAAATTCGAGAGCCTGAACAAACCCTAACTTACACAGATCATATCTCCGAAATTATTGTGAACCAAGATCTGAAATTTTTATGCAACGTTTCTCCAAATTTTAGCTTCGCTCTGTAAAAACTTCAGCTTCTGAACCTTCATAGAACAAACGTTATAGCGAAAATTTCACGATGACCTGTTTAGGTGAAATTCAGGAGCCTAAAAAAGCCTAAATTCCATAGATCATATCGCCAAAAATATTGCGAACCAATATCTGAAATTTTTACACAACGTTCCTCAGGATTTCTTCTTTGCTCTGTAAAAATTTCAACTTCAAAACCTTCGTGTAAAAAAATTTATAGCAAAAATTTCATGATGACCTATTTAGGTGAAATTTGGGAGCCTGAAAAAAACCTAACTTACATAGATCATATCTTCGAAAATATTGCGCATCAATATCTGAAATTTTTACATGACATTCCTCATGATTTCGGCTTTTCTCTATAGATATTTCAGCTTTTGAAACTTTGTAGAAAAATAGTTATAGGGAAAATTCCACGATGACCTATTTGGAGCACCAAAACCCTAGAATCCAAAGCTCTAATACCAAATGTTATGAAACCAGCTCCAAAAACAGAAGAAAAGAGAGATCAATGTCCTATAAATAAGCCACTTCGAGGGGGAAACCTCCAATAAATTACATAAATGAACAATTCTTGGATGATACAAATGACAACCTCCTTTCTATATATAGGAGTCCATGGGGCCACAATGTAATCCTAGCCGACCTAACAATAATAATGTAAGGGCACAATAATAACAATATTGGGGTTACAGGGGTACAACAATAACAATAAGGGGGTTACACTAACAAAAATAAGGGATTATACTAGTAATATAGGGACCTAACACTCTTCTCTTTCTTTGATCTATGGTTGTGGTCTTCTAAAGCTAGGATTTCAAATTTGAGGTCCCTTTGAGGTTTTCTAGTAAGTTTTCTATCTACTACAATCATCCTCTTCATCATTCTTTCCATTTTTGTAACTAGGTTATCTAGTTTTAAGTCTCATAAAGAAGAGGGTTACTCTTTAATAGTGACCCTTCTTTTAGTTCTTATCTTGGATCTTTTAGCTAATAAATTAGCCTCTACACTCACAACGTTACTCTCCATCTCTTCAAGTGTGGTTGGATTTCTTTCTCTTAACTGACAGGCGATATCAGCATCAAATCCTTCTAGAAAGTGGATTAAAGCTAATCCAGGTGGGGATTTTATTGCAGCTGGGATAGAGCTACAAACATTTCTAAACCTAGTGAAATAATCTTGGATATTTTCATTTGGAGTTCTCTTTAAATTGTCATATTCAACAAGAATTTCGAGGGGGTTATTTTTAATTTCCCATCTAGTAATAAATATTTAATGGTAATGTTGTAAAACTGCAACACCTATAGCTGGTAATGTCCTATAAGACTTCTTTACTTCTCCCATTAGAATTTGTGAAAAAATCCTCATTTTCACATCATAATAATCTACTTCTTCTATGTCAGAGAAGTCATTCATCTATCAATGTGTTGTTGAGCTGTTATAGGACTTGTACCATTAAATTGTGGTATTCTTTGTGCATATTTTTGTGGCATGTCATGTAATAGGGCTTGTAATACCAAAGAAAGATATCATTCTACCATGACAATTATATGAGTTTTGAATGAAACTACAGTAGGTGAAGGTATCAAAGGGGGTATGATTCCACTTTGTTGTGTTAAAACAGAGGTCATAGGAATAGAAGATGAATCAATAGAAGAAGAAGTAGATATTTTAAGTGATTGATGCATGAGAGTTTTAGAACAATTTGATATGATTTATAATGTTTTAGTAAGCTTTCATCAATAAATATTTTAGGCACAAAACTATCAGATTTTATTATAAAAATAGTACCTTGAAAATCCAAATCAAACTCTATATCTTCTAAAATCAAAAAACTCTCAGGAAGGGAATTAACCCTTGGAAAAATAATTTCGCTTGATTCAGTCTCAGTTACACTCACCTTTCCAGGGGGTTTGGATCTGGATGTGCTCTAGTGTGAATTCTTTTAGGAGCTATATTTACTTATTTTATATTTATATATGTAAAATATGTGCAATTTATAAGTGTTAAACAACCTTAAATTAGATATAATTATTAGCCACGAACCTAGAAATAGCTTTAATCACTGAAACATAAATGTTTATGTGGGAGAAAATAGAATGTAAATGAAAATTTGTTCATTCCCCAGTTTGTTTGCCACTATTTTATCACTTCGTAATTTCTTAAGGCTGTGAAAGAAACCTAGAGGTAACCACAAAACAACTTGTCAGCTTATAAGCTAGCCCTTCTAAAATCAGATAGGGATCTCTCTTTCAGATTTAGATTTGTTTGTCTAAAGTATTAGGCTATTTATTAAGTTCTGAGTTTTAGTTTTGAATTGTTTGGTTGAAACTTTGAAAATAATACCATTGGGTAATCGAGTCAACATATTAAGCAGATGTAGTGCATATTTCACAGATAACATGTAGCAGGGCAAGGTAGGTAGAAAATTGGATCTTTTAAATTGTTTTTGGAGTGTATTAGAAGAAACTATTCAGATTTCCATCAAACAGAGATAATTTTCACATGAATTCTATATTTAACTTTAGTTGAAAAAATACTTGTTGTTTATAAACCAGAGCTGAGTGTAATTAAACAAGTTCAACACATAATTTTTTTTAAACAACATAGATGAGAAAAATACTTGAAATAACAGTGAAACAATAATTTTACAACAATAAAAAGATCACAAATTTATTTGATTCATGAATCCTCGAACAACTTCATTCATTTACTCAAAATGAACACCTTTGTCTTGGTGAACAAATTCACCTCAGAAGTATATTTCTTCATACAAGTCCTAACACTATTACTTCAATTTATGAAGTATTTATACTAATCTTAAGCAAAATATCTTGATTTAAAATATCAATATTTTATTACAAATATCTAAAACTATTTTTTACAAAAATATACCAAAAATGTAGGAGGTCCAAAATTGTCGAAGCTGTTGGCGATATTTTTCAGGGTTGTTGTTGATGACTTGGCGTAAGAATATGTTGGATTTTTTTTTACTCAAAACTATTTTTTTACTCCAAACCTGACATAATTTATCCCATCGATCTTAACTTGGGATGGGAAGTTTGATCAAATTTATATATGTTTCATCAACACCGATATATTTTTTCAAAAGTTGCCTTGACCAAAAACAGATGTTTGATTTCAAATCTGATGTGTAGGTAAAATTCCAAAGCCTCCAAGACAACTTTTCCTGTAAATGTACCTTTGATAGCAGAAACTTTTGATTTATCTTTGGCTATTGTGTACAAATTCTAATGATAATCTGTCAACTCTACTAATTTATCTTCGATTCCTTTTAGCCCTGGAAGTCCCTTTAAATGTAAACATTAATTTTTTAATGGAATTTATGAATACTGACCTCCGTGTTATGGCACTTATTTTCCCACTGAAACATCAAATTTCTCTTTGTGGTTACCCTCATAACCTAAATAATAGTTTCGGTCATATATGTAGTCTCAAATTCTTGCAAGAGTCATCTTTAGTTTTTGAATTTAGGACCTTTCTTAATTTATTTACCTCTCTTGGCATCTATCCTAAACTATTTTTGACTTTCTCAACTAATTCTTTTGACCTATGTATTAGTTCTTCTTGTTAAAACATTATCTCTATTGAACGCCAAATCTCTAATAGCTTCAATGAATTCAATTCATATATTTTCCTTTGAATCTTCTAATGTTTGAGCCATTGTAGACTTATCCTCTAGCTGATCAATTCTCTCTATTAACTTGTGATATTTTTATAGTTCTGCTATATATGAATTATCTAATCTTATTTTCTATCCCCGCAAAGTTTTGAGTTGGACCTTGAATTTCTCAATTTCATGTCCTCTGATGTACATGCCATCCTTGGATTTGGCCAAATCATCTTATGCATATTTAGTATGTGTCCCTACTATAATGGTTGCTGAAGTAGATGTCTCTATTGTAGTTGTAATTAGAACTATTAGTGCAATAGGAATTGATGTTAATGGAACAGTAGCTAGTTGAGAAGATTGTTCCTTTTCCTTCAATAGTTTTTACATGTCAACTTCCATCTTCCTGATCTCAGCATTTTGTTCAATAATAATTTTAAACATGTCTTTTCTTTTCTATTGTAAATATCCAACTTCCTTTTCTTGATGTTCTTCTATTGACAAAAGCTTCAATTGCTTTTGGAGTGTAATTTCCCAAATGGAAATAAATAGCAATACAAGCACATAAACAAAGACATGCAGCAACTAGAGACAAATCATAAGGAAAACATACAATATGGAGAACGTTGAGCCATTTTATTAATTATGAGAAATGGAAATGAGTACAAAGGTGATCCGAATGACAGAACCTCGGCTTGCACTGGGCAAGCATAGAAAGACTCTTGGGAAATGACTCAGAATGGCTGCTCCCTCTGGACTGGGTTATCTCCAAAGTTGTTGCTACTGCTACTATGCTACTGCTACTGCTGGAATGAAATAAATATTTAGGGTTGCTCCCCACCTCAGAAAATTCTGAAAATTTGGGAATGGCCTCTACTCCCAAAACCCAGAAAAACCCAGAAATATTTTCAGAAATAGCCTACCCCTAAAAATGGCTCCCTTGAGGCACTACCCTATTACTGAAGGAGGGACATTGGCTCTGAATGATCCGCTCTAGATGATGGTCCCTGACTCCACCAAAATCCTAGAATAGGGAAGGTTTGGTCCCTTACCCACTATCCTGGGCTGAATCCATCAACAAATCCCCAATATGGAACCACATCCTCTCAACACTGCATCCTCCCTCGCACTAACTGTGTTGTCTCTCTGAGTGAATGCTCCTCCTGTGGTAGCTGCAACTCTCTCCAGAAAAACAAGGGTGAAACTCCTCACCCGATCAGGCACTCGAAGTCCCCTGGGGCTAAGGTTGGGATCTTCGAGCAAAGAAACCCGATTTACTGAACAGTATGTGCATACTTTGCTAAATAAGAAGCGTGCTCAATGTCAGAAGACAAGTCTCAAAGATGCATAATAAGAACAAGAGAATGAGGAGCCTCTTCCCTTTTTTATGCTTTGAGAGCCTTGCTCTCACCTGGGCCCCACCAAATTGCATTATCCCTCTTGGCCCACACTATCCCTCTCTCACTACGCTGTCATGGATTCACACTGCCACTTCGTCCTCCTGGGCCCCATGCTGCCAAATAATTATATGCTCAAGTGAATTTAGGGAATGTTTATTTCCTAACTATAGGTTTCATATCTCATCACCCACTTTATTAACTGAATTAACTTTAGAAAATAAAAACTGGCAAAAATTAATATTACCAATTAGCTACTGCTAATTGGGAATATTACAGTCCTCCCTACCAAAAATTGCTTGTCCTCAAGCAATTCTTGAACAAGCCTCCTCTCTAGCTGATGCTCCCCACCGTCACTCCAAAATGTGCCTGGGTCCTAGATGCGCCAGAGAATCTTCGTTCTTCTCTATACCACCCTAATATGAAGGTATCTCTCAATGCCAGTATCCCAAGCCATCCTGTCCAAAATGAAGCTCCACCTATTGCACCCACCTTCCTGCCCTGCTAATAAATTCCCCCACTTCATAAGTGACTCGCTAAAGCCAAATGGAAGATATATATAATCTCCCCATGTAGTATATAGCTCACCCATAGAGGTTATCGAGCTGTGTAGAGTTGTAATGCTCAAGTCCCATGGTAATCTCGTAGAGGTGCCACCATGCTGATGATGCACTACTCTGATCATGAGATACTCCCCGTCATGCACAGACTCTATCCCCCTCTCCTAAGACCTAGTGGCAGGAGATTTATGAGAGAAAATCTCATCCGACCCAGGCATCGCCATGATGCCAATACCTACCCCTCCGAATGCGGCTCTAAATCTATGCAGCAACAGAGAAAGTCTACCTTGCCATCTGATGAAGTCCTCTGTATACCCCCATGTGCCAACCCAACAATGAACGAGATCATTCTTTGTGTTGACTCCGACCATCATGAGACAAAATGGGCTATCAATCAACTGAATCTCTGCATCCCATAGTCAGACCTGCTGCACCATAGCTCTGACAACTATGGGAATCCCTCCGTGCCTCATCTCTATTCCCTACTTGAGACCAATATAGAGGGTCCATATATCATGGGAAATAATGATGCATGCTAACCTACCCTGTATTTTCCACTATGTACTACCGATAATCGCTGGAAGCCATATGTGACAAATATCCACCCCCTGAATGCAATAAATAGATGGATATCTGATACTCACAATTGACTCAAGGTATATGGATCCCTCATGTACCTGCCAACCATCTCCACTGGGTCTGCCATCCACCCTCTCGATAATGTGTCGATACATTGTCTGGAGCGCGGATGCATACTGGGATGCTATCTCTGCTGTACCTAGTATCCTCTTCTCATGCATGGTGTCGACATGCCTTAAGAAAAGAGTGACGCATGTCTCCCTCATGACCTGCTCCCCTAGCGTAGGCTCAGTGATGACTGATGTGCCACCCCTAAAGAGGATCATCTCATCCCCTAACCTGTGGCTATCGACTAGTGCACCGACCCAGTGCCACTGTTGAGAAGTCTCTCCCCTAGTGTGCTGAGTGTCATCCAAATATCTTGGGTGAGCCTTGCGTACCCCACTGCTCATGCCTAGAGTTCCAAAGGACAATAACCAAATCGATTGTTCCCATGAGTGATGTAGAAGAGGGTCAAGCGTGTGAGTCCCCACAGATACCGTCAAGTATCGCTCATCAGTCTTGCCATCGATCCTGGGTGAACTACCCCCAAAGGTATGCCGGTGTCCTTATCTGTGAGTCTCCCTAGAGGAAATACTCTAAGACCCTGTTTTGCAGCACCGTACACCATGGCATACCACCAATCATCCATGTACTCCTCAACATGCCACTACACACTGAGGCATACCCCTCTACATCGCTGGATACCCCTTGCTACCTCTCTACCACCCTGTACCGTCTCATGCCTTGTCTCTATCATGGCACCAGTCACTCCTTGCATGTTCTCAATGTGATATAGGACACTCCTACTCCATAATGCAGTCCCACACACTACGGTACACCACCATGCGACTCCATGTCCACTAGTAGTCCACTGCTCAATGCTAGATGCTCCCACACATCCTTGGATGTGATGGCATATAGTTGTGTCTCTACATTTCAGACAACCCCCAATCGGTATCATCACTCCAAACCCTTCCCAACGGGTCGGAGAAGTGAATCTCCCTATGTGTCAGTAGTGATACCACCACTGCTCGGCTCCGCTACTACCTCTGTGCCCCACACAAAGGTGTAGAATCCTTGGCTCCATAAAAGGCACCATCTAGTGGCCTGCCAATGCCACCTCCTCCGAGAAGCTCCTGCCAAGGTATGTTAATAACCCTGTGACCCCGCGTACAAGTTTTATACCAAGACAACCTAGGGAGTCTGGCCATAAACTGGTTGGCCATTGGCGCTGACCGAAACTCCACTAGCGAATGTGCATGCCCAACTGCTAGGCCAACTCTACCCTCCAATACATAGTCAACTGACCTGCCTGGGAAACGACAAGTAGTCCCACCTACATCCCAATGCCAGTCTGGGGTTCCTGTATTTCCAGCACCTGGAAACTCCTGCTGAACTACACCCGGGTCCACCACTATCTCCATAACCCACTCCACCGGGTACCAACTCAAAATATCTTGCCATCCAACCTCAACATGTGGATTTTGCACCCTAAGCAACTCCGATCGTCTCATCCCGCTATTCAAGTCAACGTATTAGATCTGACTAGGTGGCTCCTCCTCTCTCTCTCCAATGGAAAGAGGTGACCCAACAATGCTGCTAGCCCCGTCTATGCATGCCTGAAGGGGGCTATTCTGACACTCCAATGTGCCCTCTAGCTGTACCATTAGGGAATCCAGCCATTCCCCAATGTGGGCCAACTTGGTCGCTGACTCAGAAAAAACCACTCTCATGCCCTCTAGCTCCTCGTTCTCTAACAAAATAGCCTCTTGTACTGATGTGGACTTCCCTTTCAAAACTAGAAGGTCAACTCGAAGCTGATGACACCGTTGTGTTTGACCATTGTCCAAGATTTCTGTATCTCCTAGTGCCTCATCAAAGGTGGATACATCTCCTGGCACCTCACCCATATGTCGCACACTGCTACCACCTAAAGACTCAGACACTACCCCAGTCATCACCTCAATGGATGGCACTAATAGGGTAAGCTCTACTCTCTCTACTAAGATGTCAACCGATATGGTCAAATAAGTCTCCAACACAAGTGACCCCTGCGTCATACTGGGTGTTTCCACCCGATCCCGAACCGTGAAATCAATGGATTCATGATACGTGGGAAAATGTGTCCTCCCAGTGGTACGTTGCAACTCTGAAATCTGCATGCTAGACCCACCACTGTTCCTTCCTTCTTCGTCCTGCCTAAGCTGGCAGTAATCTTTGAAGGGAAAAGCTTCTTTGAATTTTTCCCCCATGAACTGCCATTTGTGGAAATAATCTCCAAAGGGTATACGATTATGTGGCCTACCTTTCTCACTCGGTACTGGAGGTAAGAATGTAAGCATCGTGATCCTGGTTGGCCTACTAAAGGCTGGTGGGTGAGTGGCTGGTAAAGGGTGGTCACACTGTTGTGAAACCCCCAAAGTCTCCCCAACTAGGGATTCATGATGGATGCTCTCATTCTTATTCTGTTGTTTGAGTCTTTCCAACATTCCATTTTTTCATTTGGCTAAATCATTTAGGGCCTTAAAAATGTTACCAAGGGTTTCTTCCCCTTTTCTCTTTGACTTCCCCATAGTTTCCACCTCTACTGCCTTTGGTGGGTAATATTCTGCCTACCCTCTTTCTTCATAGAAAATATCCCCACGGCTGAGCCAAGAATAAAGCTCTGATACCACTATAATATCCCAAATGGAAATACAAAACAATAGAAGCACATAAAAAAAGAAATGCAACAACTAGAGACAAATCATAAGGAAAACAAACAATATGGAGAACGATGAGCTATTTTATTAATTCTGAGAAATGTCAATGAGTACAGTGGTGATCAGAATGATGGCACCTTGGCTTGCACTAGGCAAGTGTAGAAAGACTCTAAGTAAATGACTCAAAATGGCTGCTCCCTCTGGACTTCATTATCTCCAAAGTTGTTGCTACTACTACTATGCTATTGCTACTGCTTGAATGAACTGAATCTTTGGGGCTGCTCCCCACCGTGGAAAATTCTGAAAATTCGAGAATGGCCTCTACTCCCAAAACACAAAAAAACCTAGAAAGATTTTCATAAATGGTCAACCCTCGAAAATGGCTCCCTTGAGGCACTACCCTATTCCTTAAGGAGGGACACTGGCTCTGAATGATATTCTCCAAATAATGGCCCCTGACTCCACTAAAATGCTAGAACAGGGAAGGGCTAGTCCCTTACCCACTATCCCGGGCTGAATCCACCAACAAATCCCCAATCCGGAACCACCTCCTCTCAAGAGTGCGTCCTCCCTCCCACTGACTGCGCTATCTCTCTGAGTGGATGCTCCTTCTGTGGTAGCTGCAACTCTCTCTAGAAAAATAAGGGTGAAACTCCTCACCCGAGTAGGCACTCTAAGTCCCCCAAGGCTAAGGTTGGAATCTTCGAGCGGAGACACCCGATGTATTGAACAGTACGTGCAGACTTTGCTAAATAAAAAGCGTTCTCAATGTCAGAAGACAAGTCTCAAAGATGCATAATCAGAATGAGATAATTAGGAGCCTCTTCCCCTTTTTATGCTTTGAGAGCCTTGCTCTCACCCGTGCCCCACCAAACTGAATTGTCCCTCTTGGCCCACGTTGTCCCTCTCTCACTGCGTTGTCATGGGCTCACGCTGCCACTTCATCCTCCTAGGCCCCACGCTGCCAAATAATTATATGCTCAAGTGAATTTAGGGAATTTTTATTTCCTAACTGTAGGTTGCATGTCTCATCACCCACTTTATTAATTGAATTAACTTTAGAAAAGAAAAACTGGCAAAAATTAATATTACCAATTAGCTGCTGCTAATTGGGAATATCACATGGAGTGTTGCAATATATGTATTTTTCCTTTTTATAATTTCTGCAACTAACTTTACATCTTTGGGATCATATCCAAACTTTATTACTAAATCCTCTAAAGATTTGATCTTTGTGTCGTTGGCCAAGGAGGAGATCCTTTCAAGCTTGAGCTACGATTATACATTTTTAACTGAAATTTGCAACTTTGAAGTTGCCATGGTAGTAATTCTAAATGTTTAATACAACATCTCTCATGTTTTCTTTCGCATATCTGTCTGATCAATAGGGTTAATTTGATGAGCATCAAAGGTGAAGGCATTTTTCTTGTAATCACATGGTGTGTTTAGAAAATGGATTGGTGCTTGAATAAAGGAAATATGCATCTGCCCTTTTTTTGTGTCAAAGCATGAGAGAATCATATGTTGATAAGCCATTTTTTTTTTCCAAAATTGTGCATAAGTCGAAGCTTTAACAATTTCGTTTATTTTCTTGATCTCCTTGTATTTAGAAAAAATGTTAGGCTAATCTTGATCATGAACAAATTCTGATGCTTGAGATGTGTTCAAAGGCTCTTCAGAGGCTGAGGAGGATGGAGATATTGTAAAGATAGCCTTAGTGCCTAGGAAATTAGTAGTAAAAGTACCTAACAAGACTATAGTGGACTGTTGATCCCCTACTCGTAGAAAATCTGTTAATAGACCCATTTTCTGCTTTTTCTTGCAGACATGAAATTATTTTTCCCCAATCTCTGTAACTGGAGAGACATACTCTCTTGGTCATTTTTCGTGTATATCTTAGGGAACTGGAGTTTGTGAAGTTGTAGTGGATAGTACATGTGCGTCTACCTCCTATAGAGTGTTTTCTCCACACTGCTCTTGATTCATGAACTTCTCTATTTCTGGTCTTGTAGTGTGGGCAGATGGAATAGTTTTATGTTCTAATCGAGCTTCGAAATGATACCAAAAGGGTTGTATGACCAAGTAAAATTGAAATTAAAATTAATCTGTTTTAGGTGTAAGTCAACCACCTTGCCTGTTGCCCTGGTATTGCAAATGAATGGTCCAATTTGTGTTTTTAATTTGAACCGTGACTTCTTCTTTGCCACCACAAAATTGATATCATCCATATTGATCCTTTTCCTTATATACTCTAATGAAAATATCCTAACAGGGACCAATTTTAGCAGTGTGTATGGAGGAAATTCACAACCATACACCCTGATTTATGTGCAGTCCTGATACAATTACCAATACCCTGTTTTTGTTTTCTCTGTAAGGTGCATATATCTTTTTATTTCTGGCCTATCCTTGGTTGAATGTCATTTTTTAACAAGAAAGTAGTTTTATATATAAATTTTTCAATAAAATGACTGTAGGTGAACTCAGTGGTGTGTTCCCTAACTAGGGAGGTCTAATGAATCACTAGTTGTGCTTCTCCCCGCTGATCTGACTTCTGTAAAAAAAATTAAATTTGTCTTCTTAGTAAAACATGGATAAATAAACCAACATTGAAACATATTTGAAACTTCTTTGTAGAAAAATTCAATAGTTGATCATTGATAGAATTTGCCAGAAATTCGCTATAATTAAATAGAACAGAAGGCTTTTTGTCTTTAGAGAAGAATGACAATAAACCCATACTTACTACATTTACCCATTGATGTCATTGGTAACATAAAAGACATGAAACTATGGAGATGATTTTTTTGTCATCTCAAGAAAAATGGAGGATGGGTATGGATGATTATTTTTAGGTAATTAGGCATCTTTTGGTAGGAAAATTTAAAAGATTTTAGATCTGGTGTGGAAAGTAAGTTTTCTATACAAATCCATGAGGGATTATTCTAAGAATGGGTCGAGGGCTTCATTATTTGGTATTTGTAGCATTTGATTGATTTATTTGTTATTAATGGTGAAAGAAACATCACCATTCTAGGCTACAATGGATTTATCGCTAGTGATGTACCTCGAATGGCACCATATTACAAACTTTGGAAAATGGTGGGTTTGGGGAAACATGAATTGGGGCAGGAGGGAGTCCCATAGCCCTAATTGATCACTCTGATCCATATGGTTCTATTTTAACCAATTATGCAATTCATGTAAATCAAATTGAAAAGCAGTTTCAAGGACCTTATAGTGTTTATCAGCTAGTGGTAGGTGATGTAGGTCAACATTGGGAGTTAGCATAGGGTTTTATTCTCCTTTCTTTGATTTCCCTTTAGGAGCCATGATAATTAAGAGAGATGAAAGGAATTGTTTAACTTCCCAAGAAATTTGGAGCTTGGTAGATGTTCTATGATTATGGTAGGTAATTAGGCTGACTCGACACAACAGGAGCTCTGGTTTGGCTTAATGGATGCAACATGAGCTCTATTTTGGCTGACTGAATGCAATAATGACTTGAGTTTGATGACTAAATGCGTGTAGGATGTCCTAGAAATAGATTGCAAAAGGGGGCCACCAGTCAGGGTTGTAAAGATCTATATAATCCACTATTGAAATATAATGGTTGTGGAGAAATATCCATTGATAGGGGTAACATTGACATGGTGAACAGGTACTTTAACGCTCTTTGGAGCAGGTTGGACAGGTGTTGGGAAGGGAGTGTGTTGCAGCCAAAAGGCAGCTTAACCCACATACACAGAAAATTTTAATAAGTCTGCCCATTCCCAACATCCAATACTCGTAAAAGAATATTTAGTTCATTTTATGCGTGGAAATAAACTTTATGGGAACCCATTTTATCCAAAATTAATCCTTCCCTCTGATGTGTTTAAACCTTTATCTCATGGCTTCCTCCTTGATATTAACCAATGCACCACATATGATATCACCATATATCACAACACAATCTCATATTTCTTACATTGTTGAAACTTTATACAAATTCTCGGACCTGTGGGTTATGGCCCACCCAAACGATGACCAAACTTGTTGCTTCGCACTTCTTATAACTCACCTCCACACAGATTCACAAATTAACAATATTCGCAATATTGTGATGTAAATTCCATCATTGATCTACGTCGGATCCAATGGTATTGCTATACCTCTTTGCATGTTGCACCTTTTAACTCCCCCAGTTAACCTTTATACCATATCACATGCGATATGAGATATTCACATGCACCCCGCCGACACGTGGCTCCTCTTCATCGCATCACAACTTTCAATCCTTACTACATCACAACTTAAGTGATTTACCTTACCATTTTCTTAATAATAAACACTAAAACCACCCATGTGCGATACACACTTGAGCGTTGGGCCAACACGGGGATCTTCCGTTTATTGAATCACAATTTATCTTGTTTAACTTGCGACATCCTTAACACCTAAACTTAATAACTGCTGATATGAGAAATTGCTCTGCTTGTGATTTAAAATTCACCATTGATCTGCATCTAGATCTAATGGTCCTCACTGCTTTCCCTTCTTTGCATCGCAAGTTATATCATTTACCTTGCGATGAATTAAACTTAAATGTTAAAATCAATGATTTGCGATGTGCGCTTGTCTGCTCCACCCGACACGTATCCACTTCGTAACTTCCCCAATTTAACCTTGAGATGTAATCTAGACTATCAATCTTGCTCGTATATTTTCGATTTAATCCTCGTCGTTCATTTCCCTTCCTTTTGAAATATTCTAACGACTTTTCTCCCTTAGTATTTTTTCTATTTTCTTCGACCATCGCTACTTTGCATTTTTGCTACCCTTCCTGAGACTTTTTTAGTCTTTAAAGCATTGATCTCTCCTGATATTTTTCTTCTGGTTATTCATATAACCATTACACTGTCTCTAGCCTGAATACAGAACACCCTCTATATTTTCTTCTCCAAATCTCAATTTGGATTTCTTCTCGTTCTTGGCCTGCACACAATTATTATCTGCACTTCATTTGTTCGCACATAGTATAAAAAAATTAACTCTCGAAATGGACTCCTACATATTATACCCAGTCACTAAGCCTTATTTACTTAGAATAATTATTCATTCATTTAAGCATTTATCATAATTCATACCACAATGGTTTATTACATAGAAACTAGTTTAGCTCGTTACGGATCACTCAACTCGTAAACAAGACACAACACAGTCATATGAATTCAATTTTCTCATTAATTGACAATTGTAAAAATACATTAAACTGCTTACAATCAAAATTTACTTGTTGCTATTTCACGACCTTCTCCTCTCTACACAACCGTCTCTGCTCTCGGGCTCTCTCTCTCTCTCTAGACCTAATATTATGTCTTTTAAATTGGCCTCTCAACACTGTTTCTCTATCTCTTTTCCCGTAGGCTTTTTGCCTCCTTTCTCTCCGCAGGCTTACCTCTACCTAATAAAAGTCTATCCTTTAAATATTTATCAACAGATTCCTAAATTTTAGAAGCTAACTCCTATAATTAGAAACTCATACTTAACTCTGTCTATGAATCATTCACTAACTCCTCAAGTCATCCCTCCATCTCAGGGATTTTTTACATAGTTCATTATGAATATTAAGCTCTTTGACTAATGAGTCAACACCTGTCTACAACATTCTAGACTAATACTTGTGAACTATGAAGTTTTTTGAAGACTTTACAATGATTATACAAAGAAAATGTCCCTCTTGGATCAATTTTAAGACCTTAGCCTTGAACTACATTACAAATTTAACTTGAGGCCAGATTCTCCCGCATCAAACTCCCAAAGTAGAAATAATAAATGATCACCTGATCATGTACCTTCTTTCCTTGTTTCTCCTTGATCCCAAAATATGTTTTGTTGTTGTCCATAAGATGCATTGTCTTCATCATTCTTCAACTGCAATCTTCTGGGCTTCCATGCTTTGTATTGTACTGCTCCACTGTCTCTACCTTCATTGTTATTCACTTTCCAAACAATTCCATAGTGGACCACTTTCTTCATTTTTCTACAGCTCATCTTATGTATCTACATTAGGTTCCATAGTTCATTTATGGCTTATCGTAATTCAATTTTCTCTTGCAACCTAATTTTTTTTTACTTACATTTCCATTGCACTTTGTTTCACTTTATCCATTCATCACTAAACTATTTATTTCTTTCTTCAGCTCTTCTTGCTTCAATTTCTACTTTTTCACCTGGGATTACTCCATTTACTGCTGCAAATATTACTCCTGACATTGGTGTCTCCCATACTTCCTGAATATCTCTTAAGATATCTCCATCTGCAACATCCCTTTTCTGCTCACTACTTGCAAATTTACTTTCAAAAAATAAATTTTCTTTTGATTCTTTGACTCCAGTAATATACTCATTCACTCTTCTTTGTATACTTAAAAACATAATCAATTTTGGAAAACTGGTATCTGCTCCTGTCTCTTTCACAACTTGAGACATTTCCACATCATTGTCTGCAATTCCTTTCTCATACTCAGATTCTTCTAGTAACTCACTATCTACTTTATTCCTCTCAAATACATCACTATGTTGTTCATCAATTCCAACATATTTTCCTTTCTCTTCCTTGAAAACCTTCAGTGATTGTCCTTCACCTCCTTGACTAATTATTATAGTTAATTCAACTTCTTTAAACATGACATATTTATGCTTTACATATTTCTCATCATTTTTCCTTACCTGGCAACTTCCTGTATTCTTCAGTTCTAAAATTGACTCTCCTTCAACTTGTGATAGGTTTGTCTCATCTTCATCAAAACCTATAATTATAAATCAATTATCAGGAAAAATATAAGGCCTTATTTCATTTTCCTTCTCTGGCAACATCTCAGTATGTTTCTCTGAGTTTTCCTCTAACTCCTTTGTCAGTACATAAGTATGCTGATTTAAATTCTCCAAAGAAATCATGAGACTGTTAGCTAATCTCTGCTCCACATATTTTGTTTAAAGGATGACTCCCTGATTTGGTTCACAATAATGAAATCCTTCCTCTGTAATGTCAATTTTTTGAACTCTTATTACCATTCTTGCATCCTTATATTCTTCTTCATGGTTGCCATTCATGACAATTGCTTTGTCTTCCTTCTTCAACAATTTATCCTGAGTATATATCCTCTGCTTTTCCAAATTTCTTCTTTGAATGTCTAACTTTCTATGTAGCTCAACAATTTCAATTGGAGTATAATTTGGAAACTTTAGACAGTTTTCAATACCTTCACTTGTTGTTGACCAATCATCAGATGGCCCTTCTCCCTCTGCTAAATCTACACACATGTCTAAATCACCATGCTTAAAAATTCCAAACTCATTAGGAAAAATAATTACCTTTTCTTCATCTTCAGGTCTTAATTCATATATTCTATTCCAATATTGACTATTACTAGCTCCAATATTCTGTTGCACATTTCCATGGGACCTCTCTATCTCCTTTTGTTTCTGAGATCTTACTATCTCAGTCTTAATCTGAATAGATTTCAGAATCTACTCCTCCTTCTTAACAAACTCTAAATTTGTTCATCATCCTGTGATGTACCTACAGACATACACAAAATATTAGTTTTAAACATACAAGTCCTTTCAGCCTCGTTTGATGCTTCAAGCAACAAACTTTCATACCCCAGTTTACAATGGAAACTCGGATTTCAACAAATCCTCTTCGTTGTGACTCAACTCCTTTGAGTCTCCCCTTCCCCAACAATTCAATATATCTCTTCTCAAGTTATCTAAAATTTTTTATCAGTTTGACATTCCATCTCTTTCGCAATAGGTTCCATCTAACCTGTTTCCTCATTCTCCATCCATATCTTTGGTCCTCATTCTCTTTCTCTTGTGGCCATCCCTATAGTACTTTCAATTGTATTCTCCTCACTACAAGATTTCTCGCTTGCTATTCATTACTCATATTACCTTTATGGCATTCTCTATAACCTCTTCTATGACCCTCCACGGTCATCTTCCTCATGAGCTCATCTATGCTCGATTCGCGATATTCGACATAGCTTTTTCTTGTAGCAATCTGCTTTTTCTACTCAATACCCTATCAAGCTTCCTCTATGAGCTTGATCTTTTCCTAGGTATTCTCTCTCTTGGTTCACTCTCTTGAACATTCTAGAGGTTTGTTGGAAAAATACTGAGAGGGGGGCGGGGGGGGGGTGAATTAGTATTTAATGCAGAAAATAAAAAAAAATTTACTTTTCCTTTCTAAAACCCATACGCTACTTTGCTGAAGACAACTAGCGTATATACGCGGCTATCCTTCACAAAACTCGCGTATGTCCAGAGATATAATTATGCATTCAATTCTTAACTCAGATCATTGCATTATTCATTCATCAGTTATTTCAGGAAATAGTAAATAGGTGCAGAAAGAACAGAATAATCATCACACATAGGCAACACACATGAACACCAGGATTTTTAGGTGCAAACCCAATTCGGGAGAAAACCACCACTGCCGTCGTCTTAGTCTTCAATATTTATTATAAAGAAAAACTTCTTACAATAATGTACTGGTGCAGACTTATACCAGCATGCAGGCACCCACCTGCAGAAGGTACAACCTTCTCTCGTTTACCAGCCTCACCTAGAAGGGAGATACAACCCCCTGATATTAGCACCAGCCTCTGCTGATAGAAAGCTTCTATTATCAGACTAAAGCTTTCAACCCTCAGATCCACTGCAGACCATGTTTCATCAATTTTCAAACTGGATCAAACAGCTTCAACATAACCCTTCACTTATCAACAATCATACCTTGCTCATTGCTAGAACAATGAGACCACTGTAACCAGAATATCAGATATAACCCAGACTTCAGAATAGATATGCAGAAACACATTCAACCTTCAGCAACCATTAGATCAAAAATCATACGCGCTTTTATTTAATCAGACCCGCGTATATACGTGCTTTCTAGAAGACGAACCCGTGCATACTTCAGTGCATTTTCTAGGGAAAAACCCTAACTGTGCATACACGCTTTTCCTTCCACAGACACGCATATACACGCACTTTTCATGAAACGAACCTGCGTATAGATCTATAAAAGACAAAATTTGTAGTACATACCAGATCTATAAACTTACCCAGATTTCTTCAATCTCTTTTAACAAGATTGCGCCAGGTCTTCTTCACTTCTTTTCAGATCATCCTTGACATTCACCATTTCTAGATCTGGAGATCTTGAGCCTTTATCATGTTCATAGGTGCATCATAGATTCAGATCTATCAATTAGGAACAGGGTTCAACCATACAGATATACTTCAGAGTGAAGTATTCATCAAAGCCCAGACACATGCACCCATTTTGCACAATGATTTTCTACTCCTTATATAGGGTTACCCTTTATCAATACCATGAGTCAAAACCACATAACTTCCAATGGTATTCTTGGATGGGATCACATAGGTGAACCATCATTCAATACAATGGGTCAATACCATGGTAGTTACCCCCAGTTTTACAAATTTAGAGCACTTTTTCCCATACGCGACTTGGCACGTTATTTCCCGCGTGCATACGCTACTTCATCTAGACAAATCCGCGTATGCCTTGAGACATACTCTTTTCATCATGTTCTGGCACATACTGACATTCCTTCCATCATTACCTTTTGTACTAATTGTAGATGCATCATATTTACATCATTTAACAAGTTCTTCAAGTCAATAACAACTTCGTCAAGTAGGTTGCCATCATCTTCATCAAGTGGGTTGCCATCAAGGACAACACTCTGCATCATATTGCCAACAATCTCCCCCTTTGGACTTCATGGCAACCACGATGGTGTTTGATCACCATAACAGATAGATACATTAAGCACAACCATTATTCATGATATTCAAACACCATGTCACTCTCCCCCTTTGACATCAAGGGCAAAGGGTAGATCAAAACCAACACAGGGTTTTTCCCTTCATGTAGACATAAGAGCTCTACAGATCTGATGTGCAATGAAGTTACCATGCTCCCCCTGAGTTCATGCTGAATCTTCAAACATATTTTTCAATGAAGTACATGATTATATGACCTTCCTATCATCAAGACTCATACTTACATCAAAGATCCAACCAAGTGGATTTACATATGCGACTCAAATACCCAACCAAGTGGGTTTACACACTTTGACTCAACTACCCAACCAAGTGGGTTTACAAATTTGAACAAGTCCTTACATGACTGAATATTACAATTTACATCATGGGTCTCAACATGACCTTTTCATCAAATTACAAGTATGACTTTTCACAACCAAAACCAAAAAGACCTCAAGAAAGAGATCAAGTTTCAGAACCATCATAATGCCAACAATGCATTATTCTCAGCCAGGCTAATGCTCCCCCTGAAACTATGCATCCTTTCCATATGACCAAAACTCCTCCTTAGCTTGAGTAACCTGAACACTTTCAATAGCCAATCATCAAGGCATCTTCACCCAATATCAGAGAATGAAACATAAATATAAGAGCTGAAACATCACTAGAGAAACCATACAGCATCAGAGATACCAAACAGCACCATATCTTGTGCTGAAGAATGCTGACCCATAAACTTTGTCAGCAACCACCCATACGCGGTTTTCTGTGTATGAACTCGCGTATATACGCGACTGTCTTTCAGGAAACCCGTGTATCCAATTTAATCTTTTGAAAATAAGTAGATATGATTTTATAAGAGGTAGAGACCATTCCCAACTTCTGTCTGAGATATTCCAATACTTCCCTAGGCAGACGTTTGGTAAATATATCAGCAACTTGTTCTTTGGAGGGAACATACTCCAACTTCACCTTTTGTTCAAGAACTTGTTCATGTAAGAAGTGATACTTGATGGGAATGTGCTTGGTCTTTGAATGCATAACTAGATTCTTTGAGATACCGATGGCACTTGTATTATCACACATAATGGAGATAGGAGATGTACATTTGATTTGAAAATCTTGCAGGGTTTGCATCATCCAAAGAAGTTGAGTGCAACAAGACGCGACAGCCACATATTCTGCTTCTGTTGTAGATAAGGCAATAGAATTTTGCTTCTTGCTGAACCAAGACACTAACATGGGTCCCATATATAATGTGTTGAAAATGAAGCAAGATGATGGAGCTTAGTGAAATGAAGTCGCCTTCACTAAGTGGGCCCGCAGGCAAATTCTGGCGCAAAGTCTATTTTTAGACTATGTCTATTTTTAGACATATGGAGCATGGTCCAGGGGTTGCAGTATGTTATTCTTTGAGTATTGGTCATGTTGGTAAAAATAGATGGACCTCTATTTTTTGGACCTATAGGTCGAAGTCTATTTTTAGACTGCCTATCCTAAAAATAGGGAAGTCAAATATTATTTACCCTTAATAATATTTGGACTCTAAACTTCAGTTTACTCTCTTGGAGCACTTCAGTTCGAGCCTTGGAAGTGGATCATGCATCTGACAGAGGAATTACGCTATTCCTAGGGTTTGGTGAGCACATGCATGGTTGACTTCAGTTAGGACTTCAGTGGCAGAAGTTTGGTGGAGTTAATGAGACAGCTAGTGGAGTTGTGTTCTGTTTATTTTAGTTGAACTGGTTGAGATTAGTTTAACTAGCTAATCAATTAGTTATGAGTGAAGTGAATTAAATATTATTTAATTAATTAATTAGTAACTCATTATTCAACTCAAGAACATATCAGTTCACTACAGTGCATGATCAGTTCAGTGGAGACCAGTGAAAGAGGTAGATGAAAGGGTGGAGTTAGCTATCAGTGGCGACATCAGTTGTGCATGAGATTTGCACCACACTTGGAGGAATTTCCCATGATGATTGCGCAGTCAAGCCAAGGAGATTCGAACCTTGGATCTCTATATAGGCAGGCCATGATTGCGCAATAGAGGCAAGGCAATTAGTGGTGATTTTTGAACCAGTAACATGTTCAAAACTGAGCTAGATTGTGAGTAACTTCATGAGAAAGTACTAAGTACCTGTGAGGAGTATTGTACTGAGTTTGTTACTTGATTTCTCCATTATAATATACACAATAGCTGCGGGGTTTTCAGCTATAATATTTCCCCATACATACTGTGTTAATGTGTATGATGATTTGATGTGTTATCGCTTGATTTTATTTTCGCATGTTTGATGATCTGAGTGGAAGAGATTATGTGTTGCATATGAATTCGAATTGTATGTGATCAGGATAGTCTCGGTGGATAATTAATCATTATTCAACAAATTTCTACATGGTATCGGAGCTATTGAAGCAGAGATTGATCATCACAATGATTACAAACTTATTTCGGTAGACAGAGTCTGCATGCGGGCCAGGTAGCCTCCGGATTCATCTTTCTTCGGAAAGTGAAAGGTCTGGTAAATGCCCCTTGCAGTCAATCTCTGTGCTAGAAATAATTTGTTCTCACAGATCTAGAGCGGCCGAGCTTTGAGGTGGAATTCGAAATTTTGCAGCAGTTTTGTTTTCTTGGTGCCAGTGTTGAAAATGTCTTTCAACGGTTTGCGACTCGAATATGCTCTTGAAGGCAGTTCGAATTATGTTGCATGGAAGGATCGCATGGAGGCAGTATTAGAAGATAATGTTCTAAAGGAGTTCGTAGATACGGATGTCCAAAAGCCCACTGATCCTGCTGAAGTCGAAGCATGGCAAAAGAAGATGGCGAAGTGTCGAAGGATCCTGTTGGAGGGCGTCAAGGATCATATTGTATCCAACCTGCATGGAAAGGCTTCTCCATATTTAATGTGGAAAGCTTTGACGGATCTATTCCAGAGTAAGAGTGACCAAAGGAAGCTGGCGCTCAAAGATAAGCTCAAGAACATCAAGATGGAGAAGGGCGACAGTATCGCCAAATACCTCACGAAGTTCACTCAATGCAGAGATGAGCTGGGAAGTGTGGGGGTGACTGTCGAAGACGAGGACATGGTCGACCTGGCTCTCCTTGGTCTTTCAAAGGCTTGGCACTCATATCAAGATAGTGTCAATGGTCGGGAGAAGCTGCCGGGATGGGAGCGCCTTTGGGCGGATCTCATGCAGGAGGAGATAAGGAGGACTACTCGAGATGGATCTTCATCAAAGGGAGATGATGAAGAAAACTACGCTTTGGTTGCCAAAGCAAAGAAGGGGAAGGGTAAGAAAACCTCTCATTCTGGTGCAAAGGGCAAGAAGCAGGATATGGCGAAAGTGAAGTGTTTTCACTGCCATGATCACAGACATTATGCTACCAATTGTCCAAAGAAGAAGAAGAACAAGCAAGCAGGAAGATCTGCAGATGGAGAGGCTTTGGCTTCATAGTTCGAGCTTGAATTTTCACTGATCGCATGCTTGGTTTCAAGTGTGTTGGGATCGGTGTGGTTCTTGGACAGTGGTGCATCATTTCATATGACGGGAGATCGGGAGTTGTTCTCAGATTTGGAGGACAAAGATTTGGGTGTTCACATCGAGATGGGCGATGATGGTAGATACAGTGCGACTGGTATCGGTACCATATCCTTTCAGAGGGAGTCTGGTAAACCCTTTGTATTGAAGGATGTCATGCATGTACCTGGATTGAAGAAGAACTTGATCTCTGTGGCGATGTTGGAGGATAAGGGGTATGATGTGGTCTTCAGCGAAGGAAAAGCCTTCTTGCGCAGTAAGACTACTGGAGAGACCCGGAAGATAGGGGTTCGGACCAAGAACCTTTATCAGTTGCAGGTAGATGGCTGCGCAGCTATGGCATGCAAAGCGGGAGAAGTGGTGAGCTGGGATGATGAGGGCGAACTGTGGCACAGGAGATTGGGCCACCTTCACCATGGAGCTTTGAAGATTCTGCAGCAGATTTCTACTGGGCTTCCTAAGGGCACTCTTGCGCAGTCAGATCAGTGCAAGGGGTGTACTTTAGGAAGTATGTGAAAGCCACCTTTCACGAGAAGGATAGTCGCGCCACGACGATCCTTGAGAGAGTTCACACAGACGTGTGTGGTCCTTTCTCAGTTGCTTCGACAGCAAAGCACAAGTATTATGTGATCTTTGTCGATGATTTCTCTCGAAAGTGCTGGATCTTCTTCATGCAGAAGAAGAGCGATACATTCGCGAAGTTCTGTGAGTTTAAAGCACTGGTCGAGAAGGAGTCGGGGAAGAAGGTGATTGCTCTAAGGAGTGATAACGGTGGTGAATTCATCTCGGCTGAATTCAAGGAGTTCTCCAGCGCAGAAGGGATTCGGAGAGAGCTCATCGCACCCCATAACCCACAGCAGAACGGGGTGGCTGAGCGGAAGAACAGAACGATCGTGGGTGCTGCACGGGCGATGTTGCATGATCAGGGCCTACCCCTTCACTTCTGGGCTGAGGCATGCAATACAGCAGTGTATGTGCAGAACCGTTGTCCTCACAAGGTTCTTGGCATGAGTACACCGGAGGAGGCTTATTCTGGCAAGAGGCCTGATATTTCCCATTTGCGGATTTTTGGTTCTCCCGTCTACATGCATGTGACGAAGGATGCGAGAAGGAAGCTGGATCCAACTGCTGAGGTTGGAATATTTGTGGGGTACACTGATACACCTCAAAACTATCGGGTGTATGTGCCAGACAGTCGCAAGACTGTTGTGCGACGGGATATAAAATTTCAGGAGGAGAAAGCCATGCAGTGTTCGCTTGAGAGGGAGCTACACTTGCATGCAGATGAGGAGCTGTTAGTTCCTAAGGAGGAGCTTCCGGATGTGGATCAGCCACAAGAGGAAGTTTAGGAGGTGGAAGAAACCACCCATGCAGCGCCAACCATCAGAGGGCGCATGCGCACTATAGAAGCTGAGCGACTGGCTCGAGATGCAGAGAAGGCTGTAGGACCACCTACAACACAACACAGACAGAGGCAGTCACGGGATCGGTACACTGGATACATGGCTCTTGTGAGTCAATGTGTCGTGATGGAGCCATCCTATTTTGAGGAATATGTGGAGGAACCCACATGGGTTGATGCCATGATCGAAGAATATGATTCGATCATCAGGAACAGTGCATGGGAGATTGTCCCAAGACCGGTGGGGAGATCAGTGGTGGGTTCACGATGGATCTACAAAGTGAAGCAGGCGGCTGACGGGAGTGTGGAGAAGTACAAGGCGAGATTTGTCGCCCGTGGCTTATCACAGATCGAGGGGATTGATTATGAGGAGACTTTTGCACCTGTCGCAAGTTACTCTTCCATACAGACGATCCTTGCTCTCTCAGCGCAGATGGGGTGGCACATTCATCAGACGGATGTGAAGACTGCGTTCCTTAATGGAGTTATTGAGGAGGAGGTGTACATAGAGAAGCCTAAAGGTTTTGAGATCTTCAGCAGTGAGTCGCATGTGTGCCGACTCAAGAGAGCACTGTACGAGCTGAAGCAAGCACCTCGTGCTTGGTACACTCGGATAGACAACTACTTCACCAGGCTTGGATTCTCCAAGAGTGAGGCGGATCCTAACCTGTACCAGATTGTGGTGGAGGGGAAGCTGTTGATCATCGTACTATATGTAGATGATCGGATTTTGACTGGCGATGAGTAGTTGATACTTTCATGCAAGGAGGATCTTGCACAAGGGTTTGAGATGAAGGACTTGGGCATCCTTCATTATTTCATGGGATTGGAGATTTGGCAGCGCAGCGGAGGACTGTTTGTTTCTCAGGGGAAGTATGCACGGGAGATTCTAAAGAGGTTCAACATGAAAAGCTGTAAGCCTGTTGACACTCCTCTTCCTGGTGGTTGGAGGAAGGAGGATGCTACTTTAGCGGAGGTAGTGGATGCCACTGTCTATCGACAGTTGGTGGGGTCACTTATGTATCTGGTCAATACACGACCCGATATATGCTATGCAGTTAACCAACTTTCGCAAGCTATGATTAAGCCTACCAAGCTCTTTTGGAAGGAAGGCAAGCATGTATTGCGTTATATCAGAGGCACATCGAGATATGGTCTATGGTACAGACATGAGGATGGAGCGAAGCTTTCTGGCTTCACCGATGCAGATTGGGCAGGGAGTCCAACGGACCGGAAGAGCACTTCTGGAGGATTTTTTAGCATTGGATCGATAGTAGTTTCCTAGTACAGCAAGAAGCAGAGATCCGTGGCACTCAGTTCAGTAGAGGCCAAGTACATGGCAGCTAGCTTGGCTGCATGCGAGGCTATTTGGATGAGGAAGATCCTTGCAGGATTGTTCAGGTTGCATTTGGAGCCTACAATGATTTACTGTGATAACAAGAGTTGCATTAAAATCTCGGCTAATCCAGTATTTCATGATAGATCCAAACACATCGACATCAGGTACCATCATATCAGAGATTGTGTTCAGCGGAGAATCATGATGCTTTCATATGTTCCCACGGAGAATCAGGATGCCGACATCCTGACGAAGGTGCTCACTAGGATCAAGTTCAAATTCCATAGAGGCAGGATAGGGGTTGCAGATAATCCATATCTTACTGAGAGGGAGTGTTGAAAATGCAGCAAGATGATGGAGCTTAGTGAAATGAAGTCGCCTTCACTAAGTGGGCCCGCAGGCAAATTCTGGCGCAAAATTCTATTTTTAGACTATGTCTATTTTTAGACATATGGAGCATGATCCGGGGATTGCAGTATGTTATTCTTGGAGTATTGGTCATGTTGGTAAAAATAGATGGGACTCTATTTTTGTGACCTATAGGTCGAAGAGGTCGAAGTCTATTTTTAGACTGCCTCTCCTAAAAATAGGGAACTCAAATATTATTTACCCTTAATAATATTTGGACTCTAAACAGCAGTTTACTCTCTTGGAGCACTTCAGTTCAAGCTACAGAAGTGGCTCATGCATCTGACAGAGGAATTACGCTATTCCCAAGGGTTTGATGGCATCATGCATGGTTTACTTCAGTTAGGACTTCAGTGGCAGAAGTTTGGTGGAGTTAATGAGACAGCTAGTGGAGTTGTGTTCTGTTTATTTTAGTTGAACTGGTTGAGATTAGTTTAACTAGCTAATAAATTAGTTATGAGTGGAGTGAATTAAATATTATTTAATTCATTAATTAGTAACTCATTATCTAACTCAAGAACACATCAGTTCACTACAGTGCATGATCAGTTCAGTGGAGACCAGTGAAAGAGGTAGATGAAAGGGTGGAGTTAGCTATCAGTGGCGACATCAGTTGTGCATGAGATTTGCACCACACTTGGAGGAATTTCCCATGATGATTTCGCTTTCAAGCCAAGGAGATTCTAACCTTGGATCTCTATATAGACAGGCCTGGATTGCGCAATAGAGGAAAGGCAATTGGCGGTGAGTTTTGAACCAGTAACCTGTTCAAAACTGAGCTAGTTTGTGTGTAACTTTATGAGAAAGTACTGAGTACTTGTGAGGAGTATTGTACTGATTTTGTTACATGATTTCTCCATTATAATATACACAATAGCTATGGGGTTTTCAGCTATAACCTTTCCCCATACATACTTTGTGAATGTGTATGATGATTTGATGTGTTATCGCTTGATTTTATTTCCGCATGTTTGATGATCTGAGTGGAAGTGATTATTTGTTGCATATAAATTTGAATTGTATGTGATCAGGATAGTCTCGGTGGATAATTAATCATTATTCAGAAAATTTCTACAGAATGCACCACCACTAGTGCTTTTCCGATCATCAACATTTCCATCCCAATCTGCATCAGTGTAAGCATGAAGAGTAAGATCAACATTCTTTGGATACCATAGTCCAAAGTCTTGAGTTCCTTGCAGATATTTGAATATTCTTTTAACTGCCTGAAGGCGAGACTCTTTTGGATTATCTTGAAATCGTCCAACAATCCCAACTGCATGCATAATGTTCGATCTAGTCCCAGTGAGATAAAGTAGGCTTCCTATCATTGATCTTTATTCTGGTTGATTCACCGGCGGAGAATCATCATGAGAACTGATATTACATCCGGTTATCATTGGTGTACTTACAGGTTTACATTCTTCCATGCCATACTTCTTCAGAATTTGCTTAAGATATTTTTCTTGAGATAAGAATATACCAGTTGTAGTTTGATGCACTTGCAAGCCAAGAAAAAATGTTAGTTCTCCAAGTAAGGACATTTCAAATTCTTGCTGCATGACAGAAGCAAATTTTCGACTCATAGATTCTTCATTACTTCCAAAAATGATATCATCAACATATACAACTACAATCAATAGTTTATCATTTTCAGTTTTTGTGTATAAGTTGCTATCAGCAGACCCCTTTAAGAATCCTTGTTGATGAAGATATATGTCAAGCCAATAATACCATGCCCTTAGAGCTTGTTTGAGACCATATAAAGCCTTTTTAAGTCTACAAACAAGATTTTTGTCATTGCCCAAAATGAATCCTTTCGGTTGTTCTATATAAACTTCTTCTTCTATATCACCATTGAGAAATGCAGATTTAACATCCATTTGATAAAATTTGATCTGTTGAAAAATTGAAAAAGAAAGAAACATTCTTATGGCTTCAAGTCTAGCTACAGGAGAAAAAGTTTCTTCAAAGTCTATACCTTCTTGTTGAGTATACCCCTTGCAAACAAGTCTAGCTTTGTTTCTTATAACATCCCCATTCTTATTTAACTTGTTCTTGAATATCCATTTAGTTCCAATGGCATTTTTATCATGTGGTCTTGGTACCAATTCCCAAGTGTGATTCTTTTCAATTTGATCAAGCTCTTCATTCATGGCTTGAATCCAACATTCATCTTTGCAAGCTTGATTGACATTGTGTGGTTCAATTGTGGATAAAAATGCCAGATAGCTAGAAGATCCCACAAGAGTCCTCCTTGTTTGTACACATGATTCCTTGTCTCGCAAAATTTGAGATTCAGGATGATTCTTTTGAACATATCTGGATGGAGCCTTTACAGATAAATCATCTTCAGGTTCTTCATTAGATCCACTCTCTATATCATTTACATTTGATGTAGAAGGACAAAAGTCACCATCATCTTCTTTTGTTGCTTGTTTTTCTTCTTTAGGAGCTGTAGGAGACTCATCAATAACAACATCAATAAATTCAACAATCTTTCGAAGCCTTTTATTGTAACATTTGTATGCTCTGCTTGTAGATGAGTAACCAAGAAGTATCCCTTCATCTGATCTAGGTTCAAACTTGCCAAGGTTTTTATCATTATTTTTGATAAAGCATTTACTTCCAAAATTTCTAAAATACTTCACAGAGGGAGAATTACCATACCAAAGTTCATATGGAGTTTTGTCACTATTTAAACACGTGCCTTGTTGAGAATTTTTGCTGTTGTATGTGCTGCTTCTCCCCAGAACATGTCAGGAGTTCCAGAATCATCAAGCATAGCTCTAGCCATTTTTTGAATTGTTCTATTCATTCTTTCTGCTACGCCATTTTGTTGTGGAGTGCCTGCTACAGAGAACTGTATTTTTATGCCACTTTGTTCACAAAATTCAAATAATTCATTTGATGTATATTCTCCTCCTCGATCAGATCTAAGACACTTGATTTTTAGATCTAGTTCATTTTCTACCAATGCTTTGAAGATCTGAAATTTTTCAAATGCTTCATCTTTGTGTTTAATCAACCCGATCCAACACATTCTAGAGTAATCATCAATAAATAAGATATAGTATTCTTCCCCACGTGGTTAATTTTTCCTCATAGGTCCACATATGTCAGTATGAATGAGTTCAAGAGGCTTACTTGATGATCATTCTTTGGCATTAAATTGAACTCTGGTCTGCTTACCGAATTGGAAAGATTTGCATATGATATTCTCTCGTAGAGTAATATTGGGAAGACCACGAACAGCTTGAATTCTGCTTGCTTTGTTGATTTGAGAGAAGCTCAGATGCCCTAGCCTTCTATGCCATAGCAAATTTTCTGAAGATTTGCTCAAGTAACATTGATCTTTGTAGTTCTTCAATACATACAGGTTGCTTGGAGTTCTTTTCCCTTTTATAATAGTTTTACCTGTATCAAGATCATCAACCACACATTCTTTTGAACTAAAGACAACTTATGTTCCTTGATCACACATTTGAATTACACTTAACAGGTTATGCCTCAATCCATCCACATACATGACATCATTAGCCTTCACCTTTTCTTTTAGAAACACGGACCCTTTTCCTTTAATTATAGCAGGAGTATCATTTCCAAATGTAACTTTCTTTTCCTTTTCTAGAGCATTATATGCAAGAAGCTTGCTTTTGTCACCTGTCATGTGTCTTGAGCACCCAGTATCAATGTACCATTGATTTTCTTCACCTTATGAAAATAACGCGATCCCAATATTTTGAACCTGTAATTCCTTCTTTTTCCATACTTTGGAACTTGAAGGAAAATGTTGTTTTGGCTGGACTTTGCTCCTGCATTCAGATTCTTCATGGCCAAAGTTATTGCAATAAGCACATTCAACTTCATTTTGAAGAGGAGAAAAGTTGTTATAGGTGTTCTTCTTTGGTTCAATATCCATCCTTTTCTTTCTTGCTTCTCTTGTCATGGTGGTTTTATATGCAACACATTGAATAGCTTTATGACCAAAATTGTGACATGAGAAACATTGTCCATTGAAGTAGAAATTTCTACGATCATGAAATCTTCTATTTGAATTTACCTGTTGATTGTTGCTTCTTTGAGAGATATCCCTGTTAGTGTTCCTTGTATTGTGATGATCATGCTTTTCCTGTAAATATTCTTTATTCCCTTGCTGAGTGGCTGAATGTAGTAAACCAGTTGTAGCTGCTTTCAGATAATTTGGTGTTGAAGCCTAAGAATATTCTCCGGTATATCGAAGACCTGTCTTAATAAGAGGAGAATGTTGAACCTTGATAATCTCATCTAAGGTTTCAGATCCTTTAGCAAATCTAAGATTCAGAGTCTTTACTTTCTCAAGTTCTTTCCTTAGACTTACTACTTCACATTCTAATTTTTCATTATTTTTCTTTGCTTCTTCATTCTACCTTTTCAGAGTCTATATGATTATTTTACTTTCTTCCAAGCATATTTTGAGTTGATTGTTTTGATCAAGAAAATCATTGTCATCTCGAGCATCCATAAAAGCATCCTTATCGTCTCTAGAATTATTTTCAAATGCCATGAGAAGTCTGAGATCTTGTTCACATTCTTCCTCACTATCAGATAACCCATCACTGTCTTCATTTGTATAGTATCTTTTCTTAGTGCTAGATCAGTTCTTATTCCTTCTTGCTAATTCTTTCTACTTAAAAAATGTTTCTTTATAAGGACATTTTGCAGCATAATGACCAACTCTTCCATAATTAAAACATTTGAAAGGAAGCTTACCTTTGAATCTTCCGGTTCCTAGTTGGAGTCTTCTCACAAAGTTTGCCTCATCTTCTTCTGAGATATATCCTGATCCTTCTGTTTTTTGAATTTCTTTCCCTTTTGTAGAAGCTTTAAAAACAACTTCTTTGACTTTAGATGGTCCTCCTCTCCTCATTTCATATGCAGTCAATATGCCATGAAGTTGCACCACGGAAAGATTTTGAATATCCTGTTTTTCTTCAAGGGTAGAAACTTTTGATTCAAATTTTTCCATTAGCGATCGTAAAATTTTCTCAACCAAAGTAGTGTCGGATATTGTTTCACCCAGATTTCTCATACGATTTACAACATCATCAATACGTAAAAAGAAACTGGAAATACTCTCATCACTATGCATCTTTAAATTTTCATATTCAATTCTAAGAGTTTGGAGTTTTGCAGTTTTTACCTTTTCATCGCCTTCATAACTTACAATGATTTTGTCCCATATTTCCTTTGTTGTATTCAGCTGCATGAATTTGACAAATTCTAATTCAATTAGACTTCCTGTTATAGCATTGACCGCTTTTGCGTTTGATTCATAATTCTTCCTTTTAGTTGGATCTGTTGGTGTAGCGGCTGGATATTGATATCCTTGTTCAACAATGGCCCATACATAAGCTCCCATAGACTGAAGATAGGATCTCATCCTCACTTTCCAAAAGATTAAATTGCTTCCGTTGAAGAGCAGGGGCTTGATAGATGTTGTTCCCTCATGATTTCTCATGTTTCTTGATCTTCCTTTTAGCGGCTAAGCTTTTTCAGAAGGACCTGCTCTGATACCAATTTTTGGAAAAATACTAAGGGGGGGGGGGTGAATCAGTATTTAATGTAGACAATAATTTTTTTTTTACTTTTCCTTTCTAAAACCCATACGCTACTTTGCTGAAGACAACTAGCGTATATACATAGCTATCCTTCACAGAACTCGCGTACATCCATAGATCTAATTATGCATTCAATTCTTAACTCATATCATTGCATTATTCATTCATCAGTTATTTCAGGAAATAGTAAACAAGTGCAGAAAGAACAGAATAATCATCACACATAGGCAACACACATGAACACTAGGATTTTTAGGTGGAAACCCAATTCAGGAGAAAACCACCGTTGTCGTCGTCTCAGTCTTCAATATTTATTATAAAGAAAAACTTCTTACAATCATGTACTGGTGCAGACTTATACCAGTACGTAGGCACCCACCTGCAGAAGGCTACAACCTTCTCTCATTTACCAGCCTCACCTGGAAGGGAGCTACAACCCCCTGATATTAGCACCAGCCTCTGCTGATAGAAAGCTTCTATTATCAGATTGAAGGTTTCAACCCTCAGATCCACTGCAGACCACGTTTCATCAATTTTCAAACTGGATCAAACAGCTTCAACACAACCCTTCACTTATCAACAATCATACCTTGCTCATTGCTAGAACAATGAGACCACTGTAACCAGAATATCAGATATAACCCAGACTTCAAAATAGATATGGAGAAACACATTCAACCTTCAGCAGCCATTAGATCAGAAATCATACGCGCTTTTATTTAATCAGACCCACATATATACGTGCTTTCCAGAAGACGAACCCGCGTATACTTTAATGCATTTTCTAGGGAAAAACCCTAACTGCGCATACGCGCTTTTCATGAAACGAACCTGTGTATAGATCTATAAAAGATAAACTTTGCAGTACAGACCAGATCTATAAACTTACCCAGATTTCTTCAATCTCTTTTAACAGGATTTCGCCAGCTCTTCTTCACTTCTTTTCAGATCATCCTTGACATTCACCATTTCTAGATCTGGAGATCTTGAGGCTTCATCATGTTCATAGGTGCATCATAGATTCATATCTATCAATTAGGAACAGGGCTCAACCATACAGATATACTTCAGAGTGAAGTATTCATCAAAGCCCAGAAACATGCACCCATTTTGCACAATAATTTTCTACTCCTTATATAGGGTTACCCTTTATCAATACCATGAGTCAAAACCACATAACTTCCAATGGTATTCCTGGACGAGATCACATAGGCGAACCATCATTCAATACAATGGGTCAATACCATGGTAGTTACCCCTGGTTTTACAAATTTAGAGCGCTTTTTCCCATACGCGACTTGGCACGTTATTTCCCACGTGCATACGCTACTTAGTCTAAACAAATACGCGTATGCCTTGAGACATACTCTTTTCATCATGTTATGGCACATACTGACATTCCTTCCATCATTACCTTCTGTACTCATTGTAGATACATCAGATTTACATCATTTAACAAGTTCATCAAGTCAAGAACAACTTCGTCAAGTAGGTTGCCATCATCTTCATCAAGTGGGTTGCCATCAAGGAAAACACTCTGCATCATATTGCCAACAAGGTTATCTTCTCCCTTTCCCGTTGCACTCAGTCAACTCTCTCCTTTATTCCAATCTCTACTTGGATAGGTTCATTGCTATCATCATCAATGACTCGGCTCGTTCTTGGCTACACTTATGAAACACCTTCATTATATTTCTTTCAATAATTCATCATTAATTAACTAAAACATGAAGACCATACCTCACTATCCAATTTTCTGAACACATGTTTCTCTTGTAGTTTCTCTTTTTTGTCCTTCAATAATATGTTCTACTTTCTCCCAAAGTATATTTTCCTTCTATCTCTTTACTGTTTTTTTCTCTTCAAAGAACTATTACTATCTTGATTTCTCCTCTGAAGAGCATTTTTTCTCTAACTTTCTCCAAAAATAGCTTTAACCTTTTCTGATACCAAATGATGCAGCCAAAAGGATGCTTAACCCACATACGCAGAAACTTTTAATAAGTGTGCCTGTTCCCAAGATCCAATACTCGTAAAAGAGTATTCAGTTAAATTTACGTGTGGAAATAAACTTTATGGGAACCCATTTTATCCCAAATTAATCCTTCTCGTTGATGTGATTAAACCTTTATCTCGTGGTCGCCTCCTCTATATTAACAATGCATCGCATACGGTATCACTATATATCACAACATAAAATCGTATTTCTTACACTGCTGCAACTTTATACAAACCCGCAGACTTGTGGGTTATGGCTGAACCAAATGGTGACCAATCCCATTGCTTCGCACTTCTTATAAATTACCTCCCTGCAGATTCACAACTTAACGATGTTCACAATATTGTGATGTAACTTCCACCATTGATCTACGCCAAATCCAATGGTCTTGCTATACCTCTTCGCATGTCACAGCTTTTAACTCGCCCGGTTAACCTTTATACCATATCGCATGCGATATGCAATATTCGCATGGACCTCGCCGACACGTGGCTCCTCTTCATCGCATCACAACTTTCAATCCTCACTGCATCAAACCTTAAGTCATTTACCTTGCGATGTCCATAACAATAAACACTAAAACCGCTGATGTGCGATATGTGCTTGAGTGCTAGGATGACACATGGCTCTTCCCTTTATCGCATCGCAAATTATCTTGTTTAACTTGTGAAGTCCTTAACACATAAAATTAACAGTCGTCGATATGTGAAATTGCTCTGTTTGAGATTTAACCTTCACCATTTATCTTCACCCAGATCTAATGGTCCTCACTTCTCGCCCTTCTTTGCATCACAATTTATATCGTTTACCTTGCGATGAATTAAACTTAAATGTTAAAATTTCCGATTTGCAATGTGCGATTGGTTGTTTTGCCCGACACGTATCCACTTTGCAACTTCCCAAATTTAACTTTGCAATGTAATCTGGACTATCGATCTTGCTTAGATCTTTGCGATTTAATCCTTTCCATCTGTTTCCCTTCCTCTGGAAATATTCTAAAGGCTTTTATGCCTTAGTCTTTTTTCTGTTTTCTTCGACCACCACTACTCTAAATCTTTTCTATCCTTCTTAAGCTTTTTTTAGTATTTAAAGCATTGATCTCTCCTGAGCTTGTTCTTCTGGTAATTCATATAACCATTACATTGTCTCGAGCCTGAATATAGAACACCCTGTGTATTTTCCTCTCCAAATATCAATTTGGATTTCTTCTCGTTCTCGACCTGCACATAATTATTATCCACACTTCATTTGTTCTCACACAGTATCAAAAAAGTAACTCTGAGACTGGAATCATACAAATTATACCCAGTCACTAAGCCTTATTCACTTAGAAGACTTATTCATTCATTTAAGCATTTATCAAAATTCACACCACAGTGATTTATTACACAAAAGCTAGTTTAGCTCGTTACGGATCACTCAAAATGTAAACAAGACACAACACAATCATATGAATTCAATTTTCTCATTAATCAACAAATGTATAGATACATTAAATTTCTTGCAATCTAACTTTGTATGTTTCTATTTCACGACCTTCTCCTCTCTATAGAACCCTCTCTCCTCTCGGGCTCTCTCTCTCTCTCTCTAGGCCTAATATTCTTTCTTTTAAATTGGCCTCTTAACAATGTTTCTCTCTCTCTCTGCTTGTAGGCTTCTCTCCTCTTCTCTCTCCACAGGATTACCTCTACCTAATAGAAGTCTATCCTTTAAATATTTATCAATAGATTCCTAAATTTTAGCAACTAACTCCTATAATTAGAAACCTATACTTAAATCTATCTATGACTCATTCACTAACTCCTTGAGTCATCCCTCCATCTCAGGGATTTGTTACATAGCTCATTATGACTAAGCCATTTTACTAATGAGTCAACACCTATCTAAAACATTCTAGACTAATACTTGTGAACTATGACGTTTTTAGAAGACTTTACAATGATTATACAAATAAAATGTCCATCTTCTACCAATGTCAAGACCTTAGCCTTGAATTACATTAGAAATTTAACTTGAGGCCAAATGCTCCTGCATCAAAGTGGTGGATGAATTTGGGGAGCAGGCATGGGGGTGAGATGTGGTAGCAGGGGAGTGGACGTGAGGAGGAGATGTGGTAGTAGGGTCAATGACTCTTTTGATAGGCGAGGGTGATAAGTGTGGTTTTTGGAGGGGGGGTGGGGTGGTAGGTAGTTTTTAGAGTGGGGGGGTGTGGGGGGGGGGGGGGGGTGGTTGCGAACCGTGTGATCCTTTGCAACGCTGCAGAGCGGCAATCTCTTCTCATACCCCCCTGTAGTGAACGGTTTCAGGGGCTAGGGGATCGAAAGTGGATGGATTTTCGTTGATCCGGTTTGGCCGAATCTTGGACGTCAAATCCTGCAAACACTTTAACACTAAATAAAAATCTTGTCAGGTCCACCTTTCTTCATGAAAATTTGCACTGATACTATAAAAAATTGGCTTTATAACATTAATATGATTAAAATTATTAATCTAATAAAACCATGTCTAAACAATATGGTTTAATTTATTCAATCTTAAATATTGTATCTTTAATCATGATTACACTTTGTGATTAAAAAAAACAATTTACTCATCTATAATAATTATATTTAGTCAAGCTTAATCACGATTACGCTGTGTGATTAAGCTTCTAATCCTATCTATCAAACTGCAATGTGGCATTTTAACTAGGAGCACATTATTTGAATTTTTTCTAAATCGTTACTGAAACTAATTTTTTAATGTGGCATTTAGACTTGCACACTGATTTTTATTTTGGGGTATTTTCATTATCTTTTATTTTTCATTCTTCTCATATTTTTTATTTTTTCATATTTTATTTTGTTTTTTCACATTTTTATTCTATTTTTGTATCTTCTTTTATATTTTCTTTTCTTTGAAAATAATTTACATAATGGATTATTATTTACAGCATTATATAAATCAAAATTTTATAGATAATAAGTTTTTATCCTATGAATCATAGGACCCTAAAAACAACATGGTATATTCTTAAGCTTCATGCATAACCAGGTTCGCAGGATAAACTTTCTTATCAGAGGTATAGTGACTTGGGGGGGAGCATTCCACGCATTATGGTTTCAAGAGTTACTTTAATTTTCATCATGTTTTCACTCATTTATCTTATATCAACTATTCATATATTGTATTCATTTGTGAAAGAGTATATGGATCAACCACATGCATGTAGTTAACTATGTTTGACATTTTGGTTGAGGCTACCATAGGATTGATTCATTTGAATCAGCAATACCTATTCATGTATAACTCTTGCTCCATTGTTTTAGTAAGATTGGTATTTGTAATGCTAATATATTTAGGACTAATGTCATCCATGCATGCAATTTTGTGTGCAATTACTAGACATGTGCCATTATTGTATTTATCATTGGGTCAGTTTTTTGCGTGATATTTCTTGGGAATATATAGGCAAGAGAGTCTTGAGAATTATTACAACCATGTATGGGATTTGGGCATCATTATTTCAGCCTTTTGTTATCACTTTTATCATTGGTCTATTAGTTGAGTAATTTTTCTAGGCTTACATAAAAGGAAGAGTCATTTAGTATAGGCCATGCCTTGGAGAGAGGTTTGAATATCATTATATCCATGTTTGGACATCAATGTCATTGATATAGATATGTATTTTATTATAAATCCCTATATTTCATGTACATCATTTAGTCTTGGAGCCACTGGTTAGCTTGTGTCCTATTTCATATGGAAATGAGGAAATTGCAGCAATGTATCATATTGAATAAAAACTATGAAGAATATGTTTTGCAACCACGACACATGTTTAGGGGCAACATGTTTAGAAAAACAATGGAGGATAGAGCATGGTGTTGGTTTAATTGGCATGTGGAAACAAAGTTCCTTGTTTCTAATGTTTATATTGTAGTGATGTTGGTATCTAATCATTTTTCATCAGGCATATCAATTAGCATCAAAATTACCTACTATTATCAACATGGTCTATTTAGAGGTTCCAAGAGGGTGTTTCAGTGGATATTGGATCACCCTTTTCCATTGATGTCAAAGGGGGAGTGTGTTAGCCACATGAGTGAATATGAGAAAAGTCAGTTATAAGTGATGAATATTAGTTTTATGAATTGGTTAAAGGTTTCCATCAATGCTAAATGGGAATAATGTTGGTAGCACGACCTTGGAATCGATGTCACAAATGGCCAATCAACCATTTTAGCTACGATGTTGATATGCACGATGTTGAAATTAATGTCAACCATAGTCAGTCAGAAAGTTGAGCTAGGGAAATGATGTCAACCAACTATTGATGATCTTTCATGATGATCCTTTTATTATGAAGGTTTGTGGATTCTTGCAAAGGTATGTACAGGTCCTTGAGGTGACTGAAAAGTTGTGGAAGCAAGTGGCATAGTTCTAATATAAATGGATTTGGATTTTCCTTGTTTTGGAGTATTGGCATAGTCTAGTCATGGTAACAGAGTGGCACTGGAACAATGCTAGATTCTTCTCATTGTCTACCTGTGCATTTTGGTTCTAGTATATTCATTTTATGCTAGGGAAAAATTTTGTAGGTTCAAAAATTAACTTCCGTGAGATTCAAACCATTGTATTTTCCCATGTATTTACCAATAAGGCTTGAATTGATCTATTACTCTAATGTTCCAATGATCTAGTCATTTACATTATATAAACAAAATATCCTCTATGGAGTGGAAATACTTTGTTGAAGGAGTGGATCAATGTTGTGTTAATGACTTAGATTTGGTAGTGATTAATCTCTAGGATAGTGGTGTGTTTGGTTCATCAAAATCATTCATCAGATGAATTCATTGAATAAATTAACCATTGGATAGTTGTGGATTCAGTTATCGAAGGAGGAAAAATTCATTAGTGGCGTGATCTAGTCTTTGTATTTCTTAACGAAGTGTGTTAGTGGCCTTGATTTGGTCATGGTGATATACTACGCTAATGAACAGTTAAATATCCCAAGTTATTTTTTGATGCCAAGTTTATAACATTTATAAATTAGAGTTTAGAATATGTGAAGACTAAAGAGGAGTGGGCATGTCCTATAGTGCATTAGTGCTCATGTGCATATGAAATGACAATGGAGAAGTTGTGCATCCTATAGTGTGTTTGAAAAAATGATGCCATAGATATGCAGAGCTTAATATAGACCCAACGTTCAATGAGGTAATATCTAATAGCTTGTGCACATAGCAATATTTGTATGGTGTGTTGGTCTAATCATGGGTGTGATTTGTTCCATGTTGAAAATTCAGTGCCTTGAATGGGAAATAGCAGAGGTTGATTAAATATAGTGGAATGTGCATGGATATATAGGTTGTGCATATGTTAGATCAATTATTTGTAGAGTAATGTGAATGGATTATGAGTAATTGATTGTGTGATAGTGCACATGGATTAATGATTATTGGTGATAATTTTGGAGAAAAGAGAACACGAGAAGTAGAGTTTTATGAAGAGATATATGGTTGGCATTGATGGATAGAGTAGTTGTTGTGTCTAGTTCATGGTATACCTATAGAAAATAATTTCATTGTTGACATAGAATATTGTGTGCTTAGAGTTAGAGGATTCTTGTAGTAGACGATGTGGTTTTGTTGAGGTGGCTCAATAGAAGAACACATTTAATTTGTTGCATTATTCATGGATAATTGTGTTGTTAAATAGGTTAATTATGAGGCTACAAGTCTATGTAGACTTGATATATATTGTTGGTGCCATGTCATGATATGATGTATTATTACTTTTTCATTAGGAGGTTGAGTTTTTTATTGTCATATGTATTAAGATATGTTTCTAAGAGGGCTTGGAGAGAATGTATATGGTTGAGTAGGATGCCTTGAATTTTTTGTTACTAATGTTTGTATGAGTAGAGAATTGTATCGTTGAGAGACAGGGTTAATTGATTATTATAGGTTGTTGGAATTGCAGATTGCATGTAGTCAGTTGATGAGCATAGAGTATTTACTGGGTCACTATGAAAATGCGATGAAATGTGGCCCACTGTGTTTGAGTTTGAGTCAGGTGGATCCTAATATGAAATATTGTGAAAAATGATCCACGAGAGGAGATTCAAGGTTGGGGCCTTCAGTGAGGCAAGTGGTGGCTTAAATATTTAGGTTATAGTTGCATCCTTTAGGTAGTGTCTTGAGAACTTGTGAGTAGTGGCTTCTTTTCAATGGTCGTTAGATATATTTTTGGGTATTTTGGCATTGATGAGGTGGTGCCCTGCAAATTCGTGGGAATAATGGCTTCAAACATATGGTGGCCTATAGAGTTTTGGAAGTGGTGGTTTCCATTAGGTAATGTCCTAGAGTGAGGGCTTATCACTTGATTTTCAAGTTATTTATTTCACATTGATGGTGGTTGGTGCATATGTAAAGAAGGTTTTTATTAATGAAAGGAAAAGTAGATCATAAGAATTTTTTTTCTCCCTTTCGGTTTCCACCATACATATTTTTTCTTCATGTTTTTAAGTGTTGATGTGCTTGTACCATTATGTTTATATGTTTCTTATATCTATATTTTCTCATATGTTTTTCTTGCTTATGTGGTTTTCTTATGTGTTGTGCTTGTTAACTAATGCATAATTTAGTTGATTGCTAAATAAAAGGAAAAAAATGGTAATTGGTGATCCATCACTACAATAATAATTAACCACCCTCTTAGTATTGTAAATATTCCAATGTCAATAGCCAGAAATCTTCCAACCCAAGTACCCTCATCTTCCATATATTTATATATGATTTTATGGAGCCAAGTCGACCTCGTTACCTTGAAAAATATTTACCATTGGAACTTACCATGTTATGGTAAACTAAAAGTGGTATTCATGATTTGATATAAAATGATCCAAAAGAATCATTCAAACTTAACCTAACCACTTTAATTCAAATGCCTTCTGCACCAATCCTTTCTACACATTCTTTCCTTTTGCAGCAATTTTGTGCACTATTTCCTTCTCTTCACTTATGCACATAATTTGACCAAAACCATCTAAATTCCTCCAAATTATTTTACCTAAAATTGGCTCTTAACATGCCCCTAACACTCACATGTGGATCATCCCAAGCCACTCGGTTAGTGAAGAGGGAGGGGATTTTCTCCTTAGTTATCTCCTTCAATGTTTTAAGTGCATTGTGCACTATGTCAACCTTGGCATGCATTTTAGTAGCACGCAATGTAAATATCTTATCATCTCTAAAAATTTCTTTTTTTATCTTCAATTTTATTATATATATGTTTGGGCTGCTCCACTAGTAGCCCAACATGCTACACTATATCATAAAAGTGCATGAGATAATTGGCATATTCATCATGTTCTTGGGATATTTTGGTAGCCTGACTTATCTAGTTGTTGGTTTCCAGAGTGATATATATTTCTACGCCAACCCAAATATCATGGATTTTGATGGTCCAACAACTTTTTTCATCCTATTTTCCTCTATTAATTCTACATTTTTAATGATGGCTAAGGTTGTGTAGCAACTAAAGGTTTCTTTGTGCAACTTCAATGTGCTACTAGGTATGCTAAAACTTTCACGATTATAGAAATTGAATACTCCTTATATAAATTCTACAACTGACCACAAGAATCCCTCAAAACCATGCTCACTACCTCCTTCATAAGTCACCCTCTACTTCATTTTACTAGCTCAAATGATCTAAGTGCATAATGAACAAAATTGATCTCTCCACGGTGTACTTGTAACATTCTTGGTTTTTGCATAGTATCCCTGGAGCTTTTATGGCACAAACTCCTATCATAACTCTTGCGCTCGTATGCTACCTTAGTGCATGATCTCTTGGAAACTTGGCATTCTTATGATAACAAGTGGCATCAAGTATGTTGGCATTGATGTCATTAAGTTTTAATCTCAAGGGGAGTCTTTTGGTTTCTTTGGCCTTGTGTATAGAATCATCATAGTAGAAATTTTATTAAAGAAGCTATTAAACTTATATCTATGGTGGTTGGGAGGAATAGGATTTGAAGGAATTTCTACATTAGAATATCAAATTAGATGCTCTTTAAAATGGCATAGTTATAAAATTCTCAAAAATAGCTTTCCAATGGTATGTTGAATTCCAAAAATAGCCCCCATGATCAATACTTATCCCCGACCAAAGTTAGGAGGCCAAAATTGAACCTAGTGACCTGTCCATGGGTCTCATCAGTCTATTCATCACCCAAGTGGTGCTTGAGTATAGGTGGTAGACTAGGATTGGTTTCCTTTAAGCTCAGGATAGATGGCACTAGGCCACATCACCCCAACATATTTTACCCAAATTCTTTTATCATAGCACGAGGAGAAAGCCTAAAGGTGACTAAGAAGTGGGAGGACATGTTAGGTTGTAGGATAATGTATGTAATGTTGATTAGAAGAAATCATTATAGGGTCAAACCCTAATTGACATGTAAAATTGCGAATAGACCCCATAAGTTACAAGGGTTGGGACATGGTTGAACTGTCAGGGTGATGAGGCACTGGGGTGAGCTAGCACACAATTGATGGAGTGGGATAATAACAATGCAAGGAGAAGAATTAAGGATGACATGAAGCCAAGAAAACATGGCATAGGATTTCAAAAATGGTCAATTGGTACAATGGCCATATGGCTCATTCTCATTGAATGAAGAATAGAGTTGGATGCATAGGTTGTAGCACTGGTAGCAAGATGAAATATGCAACTCAAAGGCTTTGGATGACATCAACATGATGTAAGGTTTGAGGATGTGTCAGTCTAAGTCAACAACATGTCGCATGAAAATTTGACATTATTGGGTACTTAAGTGGCCCGAAAATGGATAACATGTGGTAGATAGGACAATGTGCTGGCAGGGATAAGGGTCCAATATAAAACATGCATGTGGTTAGAGAGAAGTCCCATTCGGACATGTCATCCTATACCGAGGAAGGCCAAGGACCCTAGAGTTTGTTAAGAGTGTTGAAGGAGGGTTCTCCTGACTGACTTAGCACTGGGACATGGTGGCGAGAGTAAGGAAGGGTGCAATGTGTGAGGTTCCAGGGATATGTATTCCTAAAATTCTCTAAATTAGTGTGTTGTTGGACCGTGGTCCCACCAGGAAACATAACCCTAGAATGGTCCCTAATGACTCCAAAAATTTACTCGAGTTTATATCTCTAGGTTAACTAAGCATTAGGAAATGATGGCGTAAATGGAGTCATACACAGTAAGAACAAAGGATCAATGGAGATTGCACACATGGACAGACGATTGTCCCATCGGGACGCATAAGCATGAAGGAAAATGAAGGTGCACAATTTATTTCTTTCAGAGGCTAAGGTAACACTCTAAGACTTGGTATTGTGTGTGTAGTGTGACCATGGTTGTGAAAGTCTAGTGCATGTTGTTTAAAGCCCTCAGAGATATAGTGAAAATGAGTGTCTATGATATGGTTTTGAGATGTATTTGTGTCTTAAGTGACCAAGGGCCTAAATTCCTATTTCATTAAGAAATTCCATGGGTGTGTATTGAGAAAACAATGAGTGATTTTATGTGTGCCAAGAGTAGAAAACAAAGAGTTTCTACAAAGTGGACAGGATGAGGAGAAGGATGATTGTATGCTACAAAGAACTCATAGAGTTAAAATAAGGAAAAGTGAGTGCCATTACAAAGAGAATATATTTTCTTGTTGAGTGTGGGTTGGAGCCTACAAAAGAAGGAGTTGGAGCTTCCATTCTAGTGGATATGTGAAGAGAGTTTGGGGTTTGGTGCCTCTTGCAAGTTGGTGCTTGCAACAAATCCATGAATCTGAAAATTTGGGGCGTGCAAGAAATCCAAGAAATTTATGTTTCAATTGGTGCTTCCTCCTAGTGTGTGATAACAAACAATATGAGGGAGAAAGTGCTTCCTGCTAGTGGGTGATAAAAAAAAATATAAGGGATTTTGTGCTTCCTGTGAGTGGGCGCGCACAAATATTGATGTAATAGAGTAGGAGATCACATTTTACTTCATAATACAAACAATCTTTGGTGGTTTTTCTCCCGAAATGGTTTCCAAATTAAGCCTTTGTGTCTTATGTGTATTTTTCTCATGGTGTGGGTGTTCATGTGATGATTTTCATTTCTATTATATGATGTGTGGTATGGTCACATGAATTACTGTCAAGCTAAAAGGAAAACTAATAATTTTCATTAAAAGTTGAAATTATCCTTAATACTAATTCACCCCCACTTCTCAATATTAAACAATATTTCCAACATGATACATCCCAGTAAATCTTTCACTGGTGATCATTTCTAACAAATTCTAGAAATATGACTAGATCTGTAAGATATAAATATCCTTTGACATTTAATTAGGAATCCTTTCAAATGTGATCCACCCAACTACTTTGTCGATGTGGCCACCGATCACCTTTTTCTCAATTATTTGTATTCATTTTCTACTTTATGCTAGGAAATTGTTTTCCACTTAGTTACTATTTCCCCAAACATTACGCACTACACACACCCACGATGGATCCATGTGATAAACCCATCTATGCATAAAATTTCCTCTTGCATAATGTCTTTTTTTTTATTTAATGAACCACACTACTAGTACTTTTGTGACATAACTGTAAAATAAAAAGCTATCATTTTTTAAAATTTGTTTATATACATAGAAAAAATTTTATGTCACACTTCCTCAATTTTGAATGGAATATTTACTTTCCTTGTACAATTTTAATTAAATTCCATTCAAAAATCCTTCCATAGGTTCACAATTGAGCTTTTCCAACTCCACTACTCCTACATCTATCACACTTCTGATCACACAGAGTCCATGATAATGCATCTAGAAATTTCCTCGATGCTTAAAGAATTTGTTGTCATATAGAAGGAAAAAGTCCATTGGTTGATTTTTATTTTATTTTATACATCAATCATGTCAAGATGTTTCACATTCTTTCTGAAAATTCTAATGACAACCTGCAAGTGCATGATCTTATTTCAACTGCAACAACTCCTGAGATATTTATGCCACTGCACTAGATTTAGTCATTCTTATGGATACAATAATGCATATACTTGGTACAAGAAACTCCATAATAATTTATGCATCTTGTCCATACAATAGCGCGAAAGGGGTTTGTCCTGTCAGCCTCCTACAAGTGGTTTTATATGCCTATAGCACTACTGGTATTCTCAAATCCTTGCCATATTTATTACATTGCAAACCTTAGTCAAAGAATTATATAATATCTTATTAAATTCTTCCACGGTTCTATTAGTTTGGGGATGATAAGGTGTGATTTTATGATGATATATTTAACTTCTTAGTCAATGCAGAAATTTTTTTATTTAAAAATTTGATACCTAAATAAATTATCAAAATCCTAGGGAATCCAGACTTAGTCAGTACAGTCTTAAGTAGAAATAGTGCAATAATATTTTTACTGTAATATTGCATAGGCGATACTTCTTCCCACCTTGATAATTATTTTCTATATTGATAATATATTTGGCTTCTCGTTTTTTTACTTGTTGGTTAATGGGAACCACAAAATATATGTGCCATATGCCAAAGGAATGAAGTGTAATTTTAGGAACTACGAGCATTTTATCTTGTCTCAAATGTCTACCTACTCATTGGAACACATCACAAATCTTGCATAAATTTTTAGAATCATTATGTAAGGTAGGCCACCACAATCCTATGTGTGGAATATTTTGCACATTAGCCTTTTGTGCATAGCACCCACATGTAATTCCTTCATGATAAATTTCATAAAAACCTTGTAGGGAGTGGGCTTGAAATTAGGTAGAAACCAAGGCTAGACTATAGAGTAGATAGCGGTAATGGCCTAGTACTATCAAGAGTGATGGTGAGGAAAGAAGTATTAATGTAGCCATCCATGTCAAAGGCTTAATTCTATACATGGAGATAAAACCCTACATATCAACCAATTTTCATGTAACATGATTAGGAGTTAGATGTCATGTCATATTATTGTCATAGAAAAAGAAATGCAAAACTACCAATCTCAATTAAGATGAGGGTTTTATGTATAACAAATGGTTTAGCATTAATTTAATTAATATTTTTCTGGATATGATTAGCTATGATGGTTCCAAGGTTTGAAAGTGAACATATCACACGCTGCCATCATACCCCATAAACCATATCAAGAAGCATTAAATACATAATTGTGTAAATAATATACAAATTGCATGGTCTCAATTGCATACACAACACCACTTTGTAATTGTTGGAAATTAGATAAACCAGTTCTCCCGATGCGTTTCGGGACATATGCTTAAACACCTCTCATGGATCCATTAACTCTAACGATGCATTCATTTAGTAACACATGTGGGTTTTGGTGTAATAGAATTATTTATTCCAATAAGTGGTATCAGAGCCAAAGGTCTCAAGTTCTAATCTCACCCAACTCGAAATGGGGGGGATATTGTTGGACATTAGGTAAACCAATTCTCCCCGTGTGTTTCATGACATGTTCTTAACCACCTCTCTTGGATCCATTAACTCTCGCGATGCATCCGTTTACTAACACCTATGGGTTTTGGCGTAATGGTAATCATTATTCCAACAACAATATGGTGAAATGAACAATGATTTCATCCCTTGCATTCTATGAGTCTACCATAATGTTATAACCATAATATTAGTCGATTTATACCACAATTCATAAAGCATACAAACATTTTATAATACAAGGTTGATACTCCTCGTAATAGTCATAAAGGGTGTGTCCCGACTTATAATTCATTCAAAATTTTAACAAGTGAATATATCAAATTTATAATAGTTTGAACCCTCCATTTTATACTTTATCACCTCAAATATTCAGAGAAAGGTTAACATCTTACAAACATTTTGAAAATGCTCAAACTTCCCTTTATGTTGGCATCCCAATGTGTTTTAATCACATATACTCATAATAAAACATTATTTATTGATTCAAATCATAATTGAGACCCAATCATGTGTATATTAAACATAAATTGATGCATTGGCGCAAATTCTTATAAGCCCAACTTTAAGGTAGGGCCCCACCTACTAGTATTTTTTTTATTTTACTTTTTAGTGTTCATAATTTAATTTGTTTGTTATGTAGAGAGGTTTGATTAAGGGAACTGATGGGTCTCATCAATAGGTATATGTTGAGGTCCATTGTGTTATCCTCCATCTCGTTAAAATCTCATTTTCTCACATTAATTCACATTTTTAGCCATAATATGCTTAGTAAGAAGACTATAGGGTGCTTTTTGTATTGCATGGCATTATGTGATTAATATGAAGGTAAAATAATAATTTTTGGAGATATTTAATATGCAAGGGCTTGTTGGAGACATCCTGAGAGAATATAGGGAGATTTTCCACTTCATTAACTATCCAACTTGGCTTGACATCAAACATTCCTTGCCAACAACTCAAATTCACTAGCAGTCAAGGAACTCTATTCTCTGTGAATATCAAAGGGAACTCGTTTCACCAATTTTGAGATTTCGGAGGGAAACATTCCTCGTTTCAATGGAGTTTCCCCTCAACTACTTTTTGTATAAATTAACCAGCCTAAAGGCACATTAGGATTCAAATTTTTGTGAGGGATAGGAGTAGATACTGAGAGCCTAGTACTTGGTACTATTATTTTCATCTTTCATATGATGTATGTGAATCTCTTTTTTTCAATGAGAAGTTCACTATTGGCCTACATCTGAGTTAGTTTTGGAGGGATAAAACCCTTTGGTTTGGGCCCAAACCAGAGGCTTTATTTCCTCTCTTGTATCATCTCCTTTCCCCTTTTCAATTCATTTCAATTATTTTTTGTTTGAGTAGGAATTACATCACAAAACGTCTAGTTGAATATTTTCCTATCACCTCTCTTAAGGGAAGAATGGTTGGAAGATTTACAACAACAACCGAAAAACATGTGTTTGTGATTTCTCAGAAATTATTAAGTGTTGTTTTTTCATCCTTGTACATGCTTGTCTTCTACATTTTAGAATTTTGTATCATTGATTTTTCAATTAGAAGTTATGTTGCAGGGTAGAGTAGATCTCTGTAGAGATTTGAATAACTGATATATTATTCACCGAGATTCTCCTGATCACACACTATTTTATCTTCATGCATAATACAGAATCTTTTCTACCATTGATCATCACATGCAGAAATAAAATTAATTGCATGCATACATTAAAACCACAAACAATCACACATATGAACACAATATATAATGGGAAAGCTTAAAGCTGAGAAACCCCAACTATTTGTATATTATATGTCATGGAAATCATGTAACAATCATAGTACAAAGCTCCTCACAAGCTCTCAACACTACCTCAAATTTCTACACACTATCAAGCTAGATCTAGCAAAACACATGCTCCAATCTTTTGCCACTTGATAGCCAGCCTCTATTGCATTTTCAATGCTATGGGATGGCTTCATTAAATAGATAAAACACCTGGCTTGTACTGCGCAATCCTCATGGGCTTCTCCACCTATCTGTGTGTTGCAAATAACAATAGTATAGTCACAACTGATAGTTAACCTGCTCTTTCACCTATTTCTGCACTGGTCTCCACTGAAACTGTCCATGCACTGAAGTTAACTGATGCATTCTTTAGTTGATTAATGAGTTTATAATTATTGAATTAATTAATAATTAATTCACACCACTCTCACTAATTGTATCAATTAGTTAAACTAAATACAAATAGCTCAACTATGTTTATATTAGTTAAACTGAATACAACTCCACTAACTTCCTCAATCAACTCCACCAAACTCTGTCACATGAGTTCTAACTGAAGTATCCATGCAATAGCTCCACTTAACCCTTAGGAATAGCGTAATTCCTTCTGTCAGCTCCTGTGCCACATTTGTGCACTTAACTGAAGTGCTCCAAGAGAATAAGATAACGTTTATAGTCCAAATATTATTAAGAGCTAATAATATTCGACATATCTATTTTTAGACTGGCAATCTAAAAATAGATTCCGCCCAATATGTCTAAAAATAGAAGTCCATCTATTTTTTCTGACTTGAAAAAACATCCACAAATAGCATCCTGCAACTGATAGAACATGATCCATATGTCTAAAAATAGACTTTGCGCCAAAAATAGCCTGGGGGCCCACTTAGTGAAGGCAACTCCTTTCCACTAAGCTCATCATCTTGTTGCAATCTCAACAGTCCCTCTCAACAAGATAAGGATTATCTGCAACCCCTATCCTACCCCTGTGGTATTCGAATTTTCTCCTGGTGAGCACCTTCATCATGATATCAACATTATGATCTTACGTAGGAATGTATGAAAGTAACATGATCTTCCGCTGCACACAATCTCTGATATGATGATACCAGATGTCAATGTGTTTAGATCTATCATGAAATATTGGATTAACCGAGAGTTTGATGCAACTCTGATTATCACAATAAATCATAGTAGGCTCTAAATGTGAACCAAAAAACCTGACCAGGATCTTCCTCATCCATATAGCCTCGCGTGCAGCGAAACTCGCTGCCATATACTCGGCCTCTGCTGAATTGAATGCCATGAATATCTACTTCCTGTTGTACCAAGAAACGGTTGTCGACCCGATATTGAAAATACCTCCAGATGTCCTCTTTATGTCCATTGGGCTCCTTGCCCAATCTGCATCCGTGAAGTCACACAGTTTAACCTCATCTGACTGTCTGTACCATAATCCATATCCCGATGCGCCTTTGAGATATCTCAATACATGCTTGCCTGCCTTCCAGAAGAGCTTGGTTGGCTTAACCATAGCTTGTGAAAGCTAGTTAACAGCATAGCATATGTCGGGTCGTGTATTGACCAGATACATAAGCGACCCCACCAACTGTCAATAAACAGTGGCATCCACTACCTCCGCTTAAGTATCATCCTCCTTCCTCCATCCACCAAGAAGAGGAGTATCAACAGGCTTGCAGCCATGCATGTTGAGCATCTCCAGTATCTCTCGGGCATACTTACCCTGAGAAACAAACAGTCCACCACTACGCTGCCAAATTTCCAATCCCAGGAAATAATGAAGGAGGCCCAAGTCCTTCATCTCAAACTCCTTTCCAAGATTAGCCTTGCATGAGTGTATCAATAGTTCATCACCTGTCAAAATCAAATCATCTACATAAAGTACAATGATCAACAACTTACCCTCAACCACTATCTGGTATAGGTTCGGATCCGCCTTACTCTTGGAGAATCCATGTCCGGTGAAATAACTGTCTATCTGTGTGTACCAAGCACGAGGTGCTTGTTTCAACCCATACAACGCTCTCTTGAGTCCGCAGACATGCGACTTGCTACTGAATATCTCGAAACCTTCGGGCTGCTCTATGTACACCTCCTCCTCAATGACTCCATTGAGGAACGCAGTCTTCACATCCATCTGATGAATGTGCCACCCCATCTGCGCTGAGAGAGAAAGAATCGTCTGTATGGAAGAATACCTTGCGACAGGTGCAAAGGTCTCCTCATAATCGATCACCTCAATCTGTGAAAAGCCTTGGGAAACAAATGTTGCCTTATACTTCTCCACACTCCCGTCAGCTGCCTGTTTCACTTTGTAGATCCATCTCGAACCCACCACTGATTTACCCTCTGGTCTCGGGAAAATCTCCCATGCACTGTTTCTGACAATAGAATCATACTCTTCCACCATGGCATCTACCCATGCGGGGTCCTCCATAGCTTCCTCGAAAGAGGATGGTTCTGTCATGATACACTTGCTCATAAGAGCCATGTATCCAGTATACTGGTCAGGTGAATTTCTCTGTCTGCGCTATGATGTAGGTGCTCCTACAACCTTCTTTGCATCTTGAGACAATGGCTCAGCTTCTATAGTGCGCTTCCGCCCTCTAATGGTTGGCGCCGCATGAGTGGTCTCTTCCACTCCATGAACCTCCTCTTGTGGCTGATCCACATCCAGAGACTAATCCTTAGGAACTAATAGCTCCTCATCTACATGCAAGTGTGGCTCCCTCTCAAGCGAACACTTCATGGCTTTCTCCTCATGAAATTTGATATCCCGTCGCACAACAGTCTTGCGACTGTCTGGAAAATACAAACGATAATTGTGGGGCATATCAGTGTACCCCACAAATATCCCAACCTCTGCGGTCAGCTCCAGCTTCTTCCTGGCATCCTTCATCACATGAATGTAAACAGGTGAACCAAAAATCCTCAAATGGGAAATATCAGGCTTCTTACCAAAAAACGCCTCCTCGAGTGTACTCATGCCAAGTATCCTGTGAGGACAATGGTTCTGCACATATACTGCAGTATTGCATGCCTCCGCCCACAAGTGAATGGGCAGGCCTTGATCATGCAACATCACCCATGCAACACCCACGATCATTCTGTTCTTCCACTCCGAAACCCCGTTCTGCTGTGGGTTATGAGATTCTATGAGCTCTCTTCAAATTCCTTCTGCGCTAAAAAATTCCTTGAATTCTCCAGAGATGAATTCACCACCATTGTCGCTCCTTAAAGCCTTCACCTGCTTCCCCGATTCTTTCTCAACCGGTGCCTTGAACTCACAGAACTTTGAGTATGTCTCGCTCTTCTTCTGCATGAAGAATATCCAGCACTTACGAGAAAAATCATCAAAAAATATCACATAATACATGTGTTTTGTTGTCGAAGCTACTGAGAAAGGTCCACACACGTCTGTGTGAATTCTCTCAAGGATCGTCATGGCGCAAATATCCTTCTCGTGAAAGATGGATTTCACAAATTTTCCCAAGGTACATCCCTTGCACTGATCTGATTGCGCAAGAGTACCCTTAGGAAGCCCAGTAGAAATCTGGTACAGTATCTTCAAAGCTCCATGGTGAAGGTGGCCCAATCTCCGATGCCACAACTTGCCATCATCCCAGCTCACCACTCCTTCTGCCTTGCCTGCCATTGCTGCGCAGCCATCTACCTACAATTGATAAAGGTTATTAACTCAAACCCCTATCCTACGGGTCTTAGCAGTTGCCTTACTGCGTAGGAAAGCCTTTCCCTCGCTAAAGACAACATCATATCCCTTGTCTTCTAACATCGCCACAGAGATAAGATTCTTCTTCAATCCTGCAACATGCATCACTTCCTTCAATATGAAGGGTTTACTAGACTCCCTCTCAAAGGAAATAGTACCGATACCATTCGCACTATATCTACCATCATCGCCCATCTCGATGTGCACTCCAAGATCTTTCTCATCCAGATCAATAAACAAATCTCGATCTATTGTCATGTGAAAAGACACACCACTATCAAGAAACCACACTGATCCCATCATAATTGAGACCAAGCATGCGATCAGCGAAAAATATAGCTCAAACTGCAAGGCTAAGGCCTCTCCAGCTGCAGTGCCAGCAGCCTGCTTATTTTTCTTCTTCTGTGGACAATTAGTGGCGTAATGTCCATGTTGCTGACAGTGAAAGCACTTCACCTTGGACATGTCCTGCTTCTTGCCTTTTGTACCGGATTGAGAATCATGCTTCTTTCTCTTCCCTTTCTTTACTTTGGAAACCAAAGCGCAATTCTCTTCATCAGAGTTCTTTGATTAGGATCTATCCCTGGTACTCTGCCTTATCTTGTCTTGCACAAGATCCGACCAAAGTCGCTCCCATCTTGGAAATTTCTCCCGACCATTGACAGAGTCCTGATAGGAATGCAAACTCTTCGGAAGCCCAAGGAGAGCCAAGCTCACCAAGTCCTCATCATCAACAGTCACCCCCACACTTCCCATCTCATCCCTACATTGGATGAACTTCGTGAGGTACTTGGGCATACTGTCGCCTTTCTCCATCTTTATGTTTCTGAGTTTATCCTTGAGCGCCAACTTCCTCTGGTCGCTCTTGATTTGGAATAAATCTTTCAAAGCTTTCCACATCAAGAATGGAGAAGCTTTACCATGAAGGCTGGACACTATGTGATCCTTCACACCTTCCAACAGAATTTTTCGACACTTTGTTGTCTTCTTTTGCCATGCGTCAAGTACGGCAGCATCACTAGAAGTAGGTTTTGGAATTTCTACATCTATGAACTCTTTCAACCCATTGTCATCTAGCACTGCCTCCATCCTGTCCTTCCATGCAATATAATTCGAGCTGCCCTCAAGGGAATAATCCAATTGCAATCTGTTGAAAGACATCTCAACTTCGACACCAAGAAAACACTACTGCAAATTCGAATTCCACCAGCACAAAACTCAACCACTTCAATGTTTTTCAAATTCTCCAATGATCAATATCGCTCCGATACCATGTATAAATTTGAATAACTGATATATTATTCACTGAGATTCTCCTGATCACACACTATTTTAGCTTCATGCATAATACATAATCTCTTCTACCATTGATCATCACATGCGGAAATAAAATCAATTGCATGCATACATTAAAACAACAAACAATCACACATATGAATAAAATATTTAATGGGAAAGATTAAAGTTGAAAACCCCAAATATATGTATATTATATGTCATGGAGATCATGTAACAATCATATTACAAAGCTCCTCACAAGCTCTCAGCACTACCTCAAATTGCTACACACTATCAAGCTAGATCCAGCAAAACACATGCTCCAATCTTTTGCCACTTGATAGCTAGCCTCTATTTAATTTTCAATGCTATGGGATGGCTTCATTAAATAGATAAAACACCTATCTTGTACTGCGCAATCCTCATGGGATTCTCCACCTATCTGTGTGTTGCAAATAGCAACAGTATAGACACAACTGATAGTTAACATGCTCTTTCACCTATTTCTGCACTGGTCTCCACTGAAACTGTCCATGCACTGAAGTTAACGGATGCATTCTTTAGTTGATTAATGAGTTTATAATTAGTCAATTAATTAATAATTAATTCACACCACTCTCAGTAATTGTATCAATTAGTTAAAATGAATACAAATAGCTCAATTGTGTTTAGATTAGTTAAACTGAATACAACTCCACTAACTTCCTCAATCAACTCCACCAAACTCTCTCACATGAGTTCTAACTGAAGTCTTCATGCAATAGCTCCACATAACCCTTAGGAATAGCGTAATTCCTTCTGTCAGCTCCTGTGCCACATCTGTGCACTTAACTAAAGTGCTCCAAGAGAATAAGATAATATTTATAGTCCAAATATTATTAAGAGCTAATAATATTCGACATATCTATTTTTAGACTGGAATCTAAAAATAGATTCCACCCAATATGTCTAAAAATAGAAGTCCATCTATTTTTTCCGACTTGACCAACCATCCACAAATAACATCCTACAACTCATAGAACATGATCCATATGTCTAAAAATAGACATATTCTAAAAATAGACTTTGCGCCAAAAATATCCTGCGGGCCCACTTAGTGAAGGCGACTCCTTTCCACTAAGCTCATCATCTTGTTGCAATATCAACAATCTCAATAAAATTAAACCCATCTTTCCCATGTTAATTATTTTTTTGTAATAATGATCATTTGATGCATGTGCTTGACTAGTTTGTAGAGATTGTGTTGACTTGTAGGTGTGGGAACAATTTTCCATGACCACTTAGACCATTCCATATCTCTCCTATACACTTCACATTGCTTCCACAATCTTCCACTGAGATCACTCTTCTAAGGCAAAGGGGGGACACTGTGGGCTTAAAATTTGGTACAATATAGGCATCTGATGGGAAATAATCTTTGCCAAGGGGATTATACACCCTTAATTCACCTTAGTACACCTTCCTCTACCTTAAATATACCCTTATATTCCTCAAAAATCTCTCAGACCCTCTCTTGTAGCAAAAGAGGGCCTCTTGTAGCAAAACAGGGCCTCCTGTAGAACTTTCTCTAGTAGTCATCTAGCATTGCTTACTTCATCTAGATTTATTGCAGACTTTGACCCTTGTATTCTGAAGTTGAATAATGGCCCCCAATCTATGATTTTTTTATTAAGGAAGAATCTAAGACCAATCCAACCCCACCCCTTCCTCATTGCAAACCTAAGACATCAAGTACAATTAGACTTAATATTTTTTTCATAGTTGTGTTGAAGATCCAATTTCTTAGTTTTAAGAAAGTTGAAAATTGATAAATGATTCTTTGAAATAGGCTATTTATTTTATTAGCTGTGTAAATAAATGTAGCATGGTTTACTTACACAACTAGACTAGCCTCTTCCTTTCATTCAATTTACAATATCATTTACATTTAACGAATAACATTTTAATTTATGTAGCTAGAATCATGTTCATTTACTTGAAATCATGATATGATTTCATATGAAATTTTCTTTATAGTTAGTTGAAGTAATAGTCTCTCAATGCCTTTATCTGATCTAATGGTTGAGGGTGAAATGAACAGAAGCTAACATTTTGTGCATTTAACACTCTCACCTCTAAGTTTGTATAAACCTCAAGTTGATAATTTAAGTTAAGAATCCTTGGGGATTGCAATACCCTTGGTGCAATACCAGAGCTCATCACTTTTCGACACCATTTTCAAGGAGGTGTCTAAGTAGGTATTGTTTATACTGAGGATTTACTTCTTTTTTTTGTTTGAAATCAATCATATTGATTGGAAAGTTTAGAAAAAATAACAAGAAAAAGAAAAAAAAAACAGAGTTAGTTATTTCATGCCTCGTAGGAGTAGGGATAGTAAAGGGTAACTATTAACAAAAACCCCCACCCCCTCAAGCACTCAACCTTCGTTCTTCTTAGGTGATTGTGGACTTTTCTCTCTCACAACACGGGATTTAGAAAAACCTCTAGGTGAGAAACCTAAAACTTTTAAGGAACCCATATGGGAAGAAGAATTTATCTAACCCACCCAAAAAATGGCTGAGAACAGGAAAAATTAGCTTTTACATATCACATATGTTGATCAAGTGTTGTCATTGATGTCAACCCAAGCAGCACCAGAGGCTACCCCAATATTTCAAGGGAATTATGACCTACCAAATTACTATATTTTGGGTCAAGAATGTTTTTATGGTTTCTACTTGTCGAGATGTTTCTGTTGATATATGGCACACCACGTAATTCTTCACAGTTTGGGAGATATTTATGTTTGAAGTTTATAACCCCAGTTAGTGGGCTAAAACCCCATGGGGTTGTGGCATGAGTCATTGAAAAGTCAATAATTAATATTTTTTAAACTCCTAAGATCCCTCCCACGTTCACTTGTTGAAGCCCCTCTCAACCTAAGAATTTATATAAATTTTGATGCTCATATCCTCCTTATGTAGGGATTTCTCTGTCTGAAACAGGGCATCATGGAATTTTCACTCTAAAGTTTTTTCTATGAAGGTTCAGAAGCTGAAATTTTTATGAGGTGAAGCAAAAATCCTAAGGAAGCTCTTGTACAAATTTCAGATGAAGGTGCACAATATTTTCTGAGATATGATATGTGGAAGTTAGTGTTTTTGCAGGCTCCTAAAATTCATCTCAAAGAAGTGACCTTGGGAAAATTGTCGTAACTCTCTCTCTGAGTATCAAATTGGAATTCTATAAAAAGGAGAAGATATTACATAGTCTTCAGTTTTCTCTCTATCAGTTTCAGAGCCGAATGAAGAAACAGTGACACATGGCACACCATACAAGTTCTCTCTACTAAAATAGTCCATAATTAGGGAGTTGTGAGAGATTGGGAATAAATCTCCCTTGAAGAATCCAAATTGGTTAAGACCCATGGAATTGGAAATATGACTCAGAGGAATACTACAGGACTGAAAATCTCATATTAGGGATCTGAAATAACAGAGATACAACAGATTCAATATCGAGCTCCTAGAAGTCAAGAGAAAGCTAGATCATGTGTTGTCAAGGGCTGCAAAGGACCAGACTTTCTAGGGCAACAAAGAAAAGAAAGGTGCAGCAGAGGGTAGCATGACAAGATAAACAACCAAGGTGAAGAACAACAGCAAGAATTTCATCACATCAAGTCTTCAAGTGGGCAGCACTTCATACAGTCAATGTAAAGGTATTGTTGTACTAAGTCATTGTAAATACATTATTGTAAAAATTGTACTAGTGTCTATCTGCCAAGAGTTGAAGAGGGATTGTCGGGAGGTATAGGATCATCATTAGTTGGTTATGTCATAGTTGGGTTATGGTCTAGTGTGTATTTTTCTTCTACATCATTCTATATCATTGTAAAGTGAACCATTTTCCTTGGTACGAGAGTCCATTCTTCTTTTATTCTTTTACAGGGTGGTAGGGTGGTGCTAGGGTGAGTTGTAGCTCACTGGGTGTTGGGGCATCCGTTCAGTTGACTACTAAATAATCTTAGGCATTGGAGGATTTATCTAGTGGGAGCTGGAGAAGAATGCTTTTCTAGATTCTAGGAACTTGGAGCTTTATTTTCAATTGGAGTTGAATATTAAAGAATTATTAGAAAAGCATTAGGTGGTTTTTGTCCCGGAGTGGGTTTCCACCTTAAAAATTGTGTGCATTTGTGTTCCTTTCGTTTAATTCTATCATTGTACATACACTGATAATAATTGAATATTAACTAATTCTCTAATTAAAAGGAATACTGATTCACCCTCCCTCTTAGTATTTCCAACAATTGGTATCAAAGCTTGGTTCCTTCAATAACAAATTAACAGTTGGAAGGAGGTCATGGAGCATACCAAGAATGGTGTACCTCTGTTCAATGAAAATAATTATGCACTCTGGAAAGGAAGAATGGAGGCCTATATCTTGGCATAAGGTTACAAAGTATGGGACACTGTTCAAAATTGATTTACATCAACCGCGGATGAACAAGGTAAGAATAATTTGGTAAATGATGCAAAAGCAAAGAATATTATTATCAGTGGACTTATTGAATCTACTTATCATAATGTGTTGGGTCGTAAAACTGCAAAAATGTATGGGACAAGCTTGACAATATATATGCAGGTGACTCAAATGTCAAAGAAGAAAAGCTTCAAATATATAGAGAAAAATTTGAGCAATTCATAATGAAAGAAGACTGCAACATTGTTGTATACTTCAAATATGTTGATGAATAACCAATACTCTGGAAGCATTGGGCGAGCCAGTTGACGATAAGACTATTATACGAAAGATTCTTATAACATTACCATGGAGATTCAACCAAAAGGAATCGGTCTTAGACTTTTGTGCAAATCTAGACAAACTCAACAAAGAGGAATTACATGGAGTTCTCCTAGCGTATGAAATGAGACTTTATGAAAAGAGCATACTTCGCATCTAGAAACTGTGTTCGTTGCATCTAAGAAAACCAATAAGGACAAAAAACCTTCAATTGAAATGACATGCACCTGCAAGTGTGAAGAAAAGGGAGATGATGGCACTAGAGAATTTGGTGGAAATTCCGACGGCCAAATCGTCGCTATTCCGACACTTTGTCGTCACAGGAGTGACAGTTAGAGGGCAGGAAAACCGTGGTTTACCATACCGTCGTAGTTCCGACACAACTAAAACGTGTCGCAGTATCGAAACTTTTCCGTCACTTCCAAACAAGCGTCACTCTTCCAACGTCTCCTAATCCGTCGCACTTCCGACCTCAATAAACTATCGCACTTCCGACGAAATGTGGTCCGACGTTTTGAACATCGCTCTTCCGACTTCTGTAAACTGTCACAATTACGACGAAATGTAGTCCGACGTTTTTAACGTCGCTCTTCCGACGCGTATAACCGTCACAATTACGACGAAATGTGGTCCGACGTTTTTAACGTCGCTCTTCCGACTGCTCGTACTCGTCACAATTACGACGAGATGCGTCCGGACGCTTTTAACGTCGCTCTTTCGACGTCTCGTGAACCGTCGCACACGACGAACATGTGGTCCGACGCTTTTGAACGTCGCTCTTCGACGTCCGTAAACCGGCTACAATTACGACAAAATGTGGTCCGACGTTTTGAACGTCGCTCTTCCGACGTTCAGACCGTCACAATTCCGACTGCTTGGTGAGACGCTTCGGGACGCGACTTGCGGTCTCAATTTTAATTTAAAAGAGGAAAAATGCCGTTTTGAATATATTATATGAAGTAAAAACAAGACATGAAGCCGTTACATTTTCACATCCGAAGATTTGAACTCCAAATATCCATCCGTAAAAGTGGAAGTCCCACCTCGTCACAATGATAGAAAATACCCCATGTCACATACGTTCGTGGACATGATATAAAACACGCAACGCTACCACATGGAGATTATCGACAATCCGAGAAAGCATCCAAATATGCCCAAGGCATCTATAAGAAAGTGAAATAGGCAAGTAGGTAGGACAGTAAAACAGCAGACAGAGTACCGACGTCCATTGTTCCAAATACAAATTAAAGTACCCAAAACTCTCGACCGCGAGAAAAACGCATAATCATGTGAGGAGTAAGATATGTCCCAAATATAAAAAGACCATGAGACCATATCAATAAACCAGCAAAGCATAAGGTACCAAAGCATCGCTAGTTTTGAAGGCAAAGAGTGATAAACATTAATCATCGCGGTAGAAAAACGCTATTTTGAATATAGCTATAAGAAGTAAAATGTAGTCCATGAAGTCATTACATTTTCACATCCTCAAGATTGGAACCCAAATATCCATCCGTAGATGTGGAAGTCCCACGGACAAAGCTGATAGAAAAATACCCCATGTCACATACATGTGGACTTGATATTAAACCCAAAGTAACGGTCCGCATGCAGATTATCGACAATCCGAGAAAGCATCCAAACATGCCCGAGGCATCTATAAGAAAGTGAACAGCGGCAAGAGCAGAATAGTAAAGCAACAAAGGATAGAATACCGACGTCCATTGTTCCAAATATGAATTAAAGTACCCAAAATCCATGAACAGAGAAAAACGCTAATCACAGTGAGGAAGACCATCGTACCATATCAATAAACCAACAACACAGACCAACATCGCTAGTTTTGAAGGCAAGAGTGATAAACATTAATCATCACAAGAGAAAAAACGTTGTTTTTAATATATTATATGAAGTAAAATAGCCCGTGAAGTCAATACAACAATATAGAGACAGCATTTGCCTCGTAGACAAGAAAAATGATAATCCCATGTTGTGATGTTTCCTCCTTTTAAGAATGTGCCGGAGGTGTGCCCTATATCTTGGCTTGTTGATGTCGTCTTTAGTAATTCTATGTTGATTATTTCCATTTCACTAATACTCTTTAACCCGCTTCCGACATCGTCTGACCTGCTTTCATCCTTTTTGTCCTTTTTATCATGATATACCGTGGTAAATAGGAAAAATTTATGTAAGGATAATTTTTACAAAAGTTCCATCATTTCTCCCCACCATCGAACTTCTCGGCACTGTCCTTTCGCAACTTTCTTAGTGTTTCATCACCCTCAATATATCCGAAGAAATTAAAGCTGATTTGGGAACAAATGATTTACTCTACGCTCATATATAAAACAAATTCTTCAATCCGTCATGAAGGTTTTTCCCTCGTAGGGCAATGCTACTCGTTGATGAACTAGTTGAAGAACTAGCTTGATTATCAGCATATTTGTCCAATTTTTTCAACATAACTAATCAAGGTCCATTAGCTTATCTTCTCGCAACTATAGGACCGGGCAATCCTCTATTTAACAGAATATTCAATCTTTCTCTCGAAGGCAATGATTTCTTCTTGCATATCCGAGCACCTTGCTCTCCATTTCCGTACTCGCAGTTCTTTTAGTAAAAATTTCTTTTATTTCCGGCACTGTTCCGATCCTATCCCGAATACCAATTTCTCGCAAGTTAGATTCTTAGTCTCGAGTATTCAAAAATGTATAAGTCTATTGGTCTCTTCTGGCATATTTCCCAACTCCTTGGTCTCGCATCTCTCAATCTCATCCGCAGCCAATTTAACTAAGTTATTCTTTGTCACATCCCATTATCCTGAATCTGGAGGACCAAACATCCTTTATTGATCGAATGATATTATCCCAGAGAATATCATTTATTTATTTTAAAGGTTTCTCCAATGTCGCGATCCTTTTCCAATGCTTTGACTCGTCTAACTTTGTTCACTTCTCTTGTTTTATCAAAGAACACCTCTATTTTTGAAAGATCATATTTATGTTCTAGAGTGGCCAATTGTCTCCTTTCGTTTTGTGAAGCTCTATGGCCCGAATGTTCATATCTTCCATTGACTTTGTTAATTCATCGAGTGTCTCAAATTTGCGTAAAAGGTTGCTCGGCGACAAATCTCGCTGCCGCTCGACTCCGTTGTTGCCGTACTCCGTCACTACTCCTACCGTAGATACTAGAATATTTGCCTCGCTTATCTTTTAATGCATTCTCAGGCTCTTTTCGCCTGGCAAGAAAGTCGCTCATTCAATTTTAAGAGCAAATCCATTAGCTCTTCCTAATTTGATGATTTCTGGCAGTACCGTGGACGTTCCCTGAGGCGCGACTTTTAATTGTTTTCTCGCAGCTCGCAATATCATCATCTTTTCTCTTGATCAAAGCTTTCAATACCTTTCGCAACTTTAGGATTATGACCCAAACCAATGATTATTTCCTCTAAAATATTCTATTGTCCTTAGCTCCGAGGAGGCTTTTTCAAGATGCAACTCGTGTATTAGTATTATCCAAAGAATCCTCGCAAATTATGGGTCATCATTGATTTATCCGTCAGACAGAATAAATCATCTCACCTCAGTTTGCTTGTGTAGCTCACGCAGACTCTAAAGGATGGATATCCTTTGGCCAAGACTTCAAAAATTAGTCCTAACGTAACTGCAGACTGCCCGTAGGCCGCCGCCGCAGCCTCGCTTCAAATGGCTCATTAACATCTTACCCTCGTCGATGTCATAAGCCGACATCAATCTTTCTTTGGATTTTTCTGTGAGCCATCTTCAACATTGGTTGTAGCACTTTAAGTCTAAGTGGATCATTCCCGGCCTTTGGTATCGTGAATGTTCTTTTGATGTCCCAGGCAGCTGACCTGAGGTTTTGAAAGAAGACATTTCTCGGGCACTTTGCCAGTTCTCCTCGTATTCCCGTTTTTGAAAATTGAAGTGGATGTCCCACCACTCGCATCCGTTTGCCGAACGTTCTCTCTTCCCTATCGCCGGTCGTGATTTCCTCGAAATGATTCATCTTCCTCGGAAGGGGAGTTAATTTTTGCCTTTTAACATCTTGTCGTCTCGTAAGAGCCACTAACAGGAGAAGTTGTTTCAACTTTCCTCTTTTTGCTCCTTTTCTATATTCAAGTAGGAGTTTGTAAAAATAGAAATTTCTCGGCTCACCGATCTCGTAGCAGGGAGGAATTTCTCCTCGACCTTGTTCTTTAGAAGTCTCTCGGTTGCGTCGTCATGGTGATTTTTTCAATTATTTGTATATCGTGCTCCTTTTCTTTCCTCCTTTAGATTCTGGTACCGCGACCGTACTAATCTCCCCGCAAATTTTGTTGTAAAGTCCTCGCTCGAAGAACACAGCACCTCGTCCAAAAGAATCTAGGTCAAGTATCTTTCGACGATCTTTTCATTACATTTTCAACATCGACCTCGCTCGACTATCATTTTCTAACCAATGTCCCTTCCGTCCATTCATCCATATTAGCATATTGTTCTATTTCTTGGGATTCTTCGATGGATGTATGGTGACCGCTTTATTTTTCTATTCTTCTACTGCACAGATATGTTGTTTGGACTCATAAGGCACCCGTAGAAACTCTTTTGTAGTCTCGAGATGGTCTTCTAAAAATCCTCTCAAGCCTCCGCTCCGGCCTTTCCCTAGAGTTACAAATGAAGTGGACCCAATTGTCTTGATCCCGAGTTGAGCCTTTTTCGCATGCAAAGCAAAATGAATTATATCCGAATTATTCCATCCGCTCGAAATATTCTGTAATGCAAAGAGTCTCATTGGGATACAATACTGCAGCTTTGAATGGGCATGTTAATCTACATCCACATATCCCCGATCTCTCGTGTAGTTTTGATATAGGTAAACCACTCACCTATCTTGTAATGCTTTGAGAGCCGAAGGATTTTCTTGATTTCATCGTTAATTCTAGTGAGGAGAGAGACTCCTGTAAACAAGGTAGTTTGCACGATGAACAAAAAGGTTTCGAAAATCTCATTATAGGAATAAGGAGAATCAGAGAGAAATTGTGAGTAATGGCAGCACCAAAAAGATGACCGACTCCAGATTCTTTGGCATCAAGTTTCTTAACACAAAAGGGAAATGTTCTCGACCGAAAGTAAATCAGCGCAGATGATATATCACGTGTAAGAATACTTAAATACTTCTCTCATTCTCAAATCTCATGAACTCGATCATGGATTTTGTCGCAATATAAGATGCAACGTACTTGACGAAAGCTAGAGGCCGTCAGTGGTAAAAATGGATAACAATACTAGGGTTATACTGATCAACACACTCACTAGTATCGAAGCCCATTATGGAAGATATCATGTCTAAAAATAACTCCCTACCCTCATCGCGAGAGAAAGCTACAACCACAAGGGGGAGGGTTTTTAGGCCGATGTTTCGGTAACATGAAGGTTTCGCGCATAGGCGTGCGTACTCCTTCAGTGGGACAACTCAGTAGATTTTCAAGCAATTCAACCATGGACAGGAGTGAGAGCTCGACCAGAGTTGGAATTGTAGCATTTCATTTATGGATCAGAAAGCTATCGGGAAAAGGACGTGACTTGGGGATAAACCGCTGGTCGAGTTGGGATCATACTTTGCGTGAGCACAATGGATTAACTCGTGAAAATACAGGACCGAGGGGAGAAGGGTACATAGGAATATTTGATTCCCGAAAGTCCAAAAGATGTCGTAATCCATTCAAATAATTGTCTCTCGTGAAATTTTAAAAAATATTCGAAGAGGATTCTCACCGAGACGTAAAGTCCTCACGAGTATCCATATCACGACAGGTAGTGGAAAATAATCCAAGTCCTTGTGAGGGGCATTGATGGGCACGACATTCAGACGATAGGTGAACTTCCATTTCTCGGTTCTCGGGGATTCGTAGAATGGAAATTTCGGGGTTTTTGTGGAAAAGGGGCACAATTACCGCTGTGGAATATAACTGCAGCTCCCGGGAACGAAAAGACCAAACTCGAACTTCTCTTTCGCACCTCAGTGCACTAAAACTAAAACCGTGATTTTTGCGCATTTTTAGCGAATTGGAATAAATACCTATTTACGGGAAATGAAACGTGTATAAACAAAGCGCGTCGCGTTACGGTATGAACCCTCGAAATACCCGCTTCAATTCTCTCTCAAGAAGGCACCACGTCAAGAAGTCGCTAACGCTTGGTTTTTGGATTTTGTTGCATGGAAGACCTGCCAGCGCACTCGAACAATGAAAATGACGCAAACACAATATTTACAAAGTCAAAAGGGTGGCGGGGAACAATGAAAATGACCCGAGATTAGGGCGTAATTTCGATAAGAAATCGCAATTACAATCCTCTCCGTACGCCTCACCCAACTTCTCGACCCGAAAAAGATTAGGCGGGAATTCGATTTGGTTTTCACATCACAAAAATCGCCGACGTCGTCGTGCTATTTTGGAATGCGAATTTGGTTTGAATTATGGTTTATCGCCGTTTCGACAGTCCCGCTGGGCTCGACCCGCAAGAGAATCGGGTCCCGAACACTGCTCTCGACATAAAAACTACCGCTTAATAAAGAGACAAGATTGTTGTGTCTTTGCGAACCTCCGACCCGAGGATTGGACATGAGTTAACAAACAAAAGGAAAGAGCGCAGACCCGGACACTGCACCCGTGGTCAGGCCTCGTACTCAAAAACCACGAGTGAACTGCCGCGTGGGTCGCCCATATCGCACCGCGGTTGGGGAGTAGTGCGTATTTCCTATTCGCGAGCGATTCCATGGTGGAAAGTGACACGTGGTGAAGCGACCCGGAGACCACCGTTTAACTCGCGCGCATCGCACGCAAAGCCCAATGTTGGAAGCCGAGCGAAATCGCCAAGAGTCGCTGATTTCGGGAGAAGGGCCATACCTGACGGTCGCACGTTGAACTCGTTCCTTGAGAGCTGCACTGCGGTAGAGCGTGAGGATAGCCAGTGTACGATATGAGTGTTTGACTGGTTATTGATATATATAGGTGCCGGAGTATAATGAAATAGTTTAATTAAAAAGATTGCGTATAATTAGCATAATTCGAGCGTGATTGTTGTAAGGCCGGTGGTGAAATATAGAGCCGAAAGTTCATTACAAGTTATTTATTTAAAAAAGAAACGTGGAGTATAAATACAAAGTGTTCGAAAAAGTTAAACATTGGTTATCGTGCTTGGAGATACTATAAAGTCGGGAATATAAATTAAAGTCCAACCATCGTGGATGGTGTTTATTTATCAAAATTCTACGACCTCGACAAATAAACCCGAAGAAAGAAGAAGTCAATGAAGACCCAGTGCCTGGAGGAAAGAACGGCAAACAGGAAAATGCCGACAAGAGCGTTTATCAGTAGACACACCAAATTTCCTCCTTAGGGGTCCAATTTCGTCTTTTGTTGCGTCACACAGATGATCTCTCTCTCTCTCCGGCATTTACCAGTATCAAGATCACTAATCTAGGAATAAGGAGTTATTTTCTCCAAAAATAACCTCTCTAGCCAAAAACATCGGGACAATGCATCAAGGATATATTTCTATGCTACATAAGTACATATGTTCTACTTCTTAAATCATGTCTTGGAAGTGGTTGTTTTTCCGGAAATTATTCACCGTAGCTTGGAGCCATACCAAAGTCTTTTTCACATTTTCAGCATCCACATACATGAGAAAAGATAATGGTTTAAAACAACATAAATATTTGAAATTTTGCAAGAATTGTCTCGGCACACTTTGAATATGAATTTTGGAAGTCAAGTGCATGATGTGCCGTATAGGATCAAGTGTCATTTTCAATACTCAAATGTTTCACTTCAGGAAACTTCTCAACATGCTACCGCGCAAAGCAAGGATTAAATGACAATATTGCATCAACTATTTCCATAATAAAAGTGCACTCTCAAGCCATAAGACTAAACAACTCACAAAATGTTGTAGATCTAACAAGACCACACAATCAAATGTATTCCACAAGGCCAATACTAGATGAAAAATGAAAAGGAGTTTGCAACCAAAAATACCTTAGGCAACTAATTCAATTAGATACACCAACCATCAAGACAAAAGGAAAACCGTACCTACTCTGGCCTCAATATTTTCAACCGGGTCCTCTAATTCAACCAATAAAAAGGCCAAACCATAGCATTGAGATACATTTCATTACACCGCTGCACAATGGAACAATAAAATTTGGACTCCTACCCATAACCCTTTCCTTTCTAGACCACCGCAACAAATATGTTTCCTTTCACCTTGAGAGTTTTCAACTATGCCTACCAAATCTAAGACATTTAAGAAGGGGAACTAATACAATGTTAAAAAGAAAACCAGCAGCACACATCTAAAATAACAACCCTCCATGAAAAATTAAAATAACACATTAAAATCGAATATAAGTGGACAAGGAAAGATCCACCTGTGCTGATAGTTTTCACGTGCCGTAGGGACCTTCCTTTAAACATGAATTTTTCCTCTCGACCCGCAATTTTTTTGTCACCGAGCTTCATCCTTGCGTGAAGCACAACTCCTTTTCCATGGCTCTTGTATTAACTACCTCTTCTCCTTGCCGTGCATCCGCCGCAGTCCTCTTCCGCTCGAGCGATTAAATGAAATGGGTAGAAAAACCGAAAGAGAAGACAATTGTCCGGCCATACTCATCAAACATCGCACCCAACTTCTTCCCCTTTCCATCAAGTACCCAATGAGGTAGATGTGGAAATTGCTGTCATACTTCCCAAAGCGTGAGGCCACTCTCTTCTTATGTTGAATATAGAATTACAAGATCTTCATATTAGTATGAACCTTAAAAAACATGACTCTCTATTGCCAGCAAACCACTTTTAAGTTGTAACAGTGCAAACTAAACAACTATCGCAACTTTTGGCAACTTCTCGGAGCACTAAGAGAGAAACGTAACCAAAGAGAACATGCAAACACAATCCTCATTTTAATGAGACCGTACTATATATTTGCATTAAGATAATAGAAAGAAAATCACGCATCATATTAAGGCCACCACAAAACAATCTTTAACCAGTAGGTCTCCTCGCAACCTTTAGGTTTGCCATGCTAGAGGTTGCATATTTTTAATTTAAATTCCTAGCACCTCTCGTGCCCATCTATGAATGCATCCAATGGGATATCTACATCAAATGCTCCTTTATATCCCCAAAAACAAATTCCCTACTACAAGAGCACAAACGCAGCTGATGGGATCGCACCCCACACCATCCCACCCACTAGAAACGGTGAAAAAGGAAACCCCGAGAAAACTTCCGAAATATCTCAAGATGACTACAGGTATGGGTGGTTCTTATGAATCAACCAACCACTGTAACAACATGCTCATCAATCCAAACCATGAGTATTTATGTGACAATATTCAAGCAGAGAACCTGAATCGGATTTCTCGAAGCCATGTTAGAGAAACCCTAAACTCCTCACTCAAAATAGGTGAAATGTGGCACCACTCAGTGATTGGACATGTGCCAATCGTACAAGTGGTAGACAATTGGCATGCTCAAACAACGAGGTGATGCAGAATGACATGAGGGAGAAAATACTCGAAAAGCCCCAAACTGAGAACTAAAGCTCATCACCAACTCCGAGATTGACAACTTTACATGATGTAACCCATGAAATCGTAAATGGAGAACGCAAATCATAAGTAACAATAAAGCAACCCATGTAACAATAAAGCCGTATCCATCCCGGGGAGTGTGAATGGGAGAAATCATAAAGTGAACAACAGAAACATGCAGACAGTTGCTTACAATCAAACAGATGAAAAAACACATACAAAAAACCTAGATAATAATCATGAACAAGCTTAATATTGAATTATGAACTGTGAAAGGAACTTACAAAATGTGACAGCATTACGAACTCCGGGCCGAAGCGCACAAGCAAAAATATCCCGGACATGACGGTTGACAAGTTGTATTGCTCATGATGCAAGAGGATTTGTACCGCACCAGCCAAGTCAATTAAAATCCATCAATATCTCAGTACAATAAATACAAGTAATCGATGTAGTATTTTTACGCTAAGATGCATTCTTAAGTGATAATGTTAGAACATATGTTGGAAATGTCAAAACATACCCTCGAATAAGCTCTCTCTCGTGCTTCAAGAACAATTTATCGGAGTCGCATGAACTTGGAACAAGCCTCCCATCGATCTCGAAAGAGTAGCAACCAAGTCAACGAAAGTGACTTTTGTTTGCGACATCGGATAGCAGGGTGGTCTGCTCCAAGATCAATCGCTCCAACACACACATATTCTCTACTAAACGTGGCCAACCACGCGGAAGGTGGAAGCTCTTATGGCCCCTCCCCCTCACATCACTCTCACTCCCCAATACCCAATCTATATTTCATTTTTTACTTTCATGAGCATATATATTCAATAACTAATAAAAAAACAATTCAACAAAAAATACGCAAGGAAACATTGCAATTAATGCTTGACATATAAAAATAGTATGATAAATGAGTTTTTAATACAACGCAAAAAAACGTTCCAAGTAATGGTCACTGTAACGTTTGTCTTATAATAATACAATATTTTACATTATTGAATTTTCTTTTTCTTCTTCCTATTTTTAAAGCTCCTAATTACATTTCATCAATATCATCATGCTCGCTCCCCGTTTCTTCGTGCCTTTCGACCCGCACCGCCGACCTAGTTGCGTAGTCACGATGTCCGGTCTCATCCAAAGGATGGGGCATCGCCTCTACAAAAACAAGACATAATATTAAATTTTAATTGTCACGTTTCTTTAAATATCATTGAACTAGTTCGGTAACATTACATTGCAATGAGATTATTTCACAAGTGCACTGCATTGCCGCTCGCCGACCTAGTTACGTAGTCACGTATGTCCGGTCTCATCCAGTTGACGGGTATCACGCCACAAAAACAAGTATAATATTAAATTTTAATCGTTTCGCTTTAAATACTCATCGAACTAGTTCGGTAATATTAATAAAAAAATCGCAATGAGATTAGTTTGACCTGGTGCACCGCAGCTTCCGCGCCGACCTAGTTGCGTAGTCGTGGGCCGATGTCCGGGTCTCATCCAAAGACGGGCATCGCCTACAAAAATAGATAATATTAAATTTTAATTGTCATTTTTTAAATATCATTGAACTAGTCTTTCAGTAATATTAATATTGCAATGAGATTATTTACCTCGGGTGCAGATAGCCTCGTCGTCGGCCGACCTAGTTGCGTAGACAACGATGGTCTCGTCTCATCCACACGACGGCATCGCCTACAAAAAATAGATAATATTAAATTTTAATTAAGTCATTTTTTAAATATCATCGAACTATTTCGGTAATATTAATAAAAAAATCGCAATGAGACTATTTCACTCCGGGTGCACCGCACTGCCGCTCGCCGACCTAGTCGCGTAGTCACGATGTCCCGTCTCATCCAAAGGACGGGCATCGCCCACAAAAACAGTAGGTAATATTAAATTTTAATTGTCATTTTTTAAATATCATCGAACTAGTCCGGTAATATTAATAAAAAAATCGCAATGAGATTATTTACCTAGTGCACTCGTTGGTCGCCGTTGGGATCAAGGTGCCCTATCTTCCTCCTCTCGGTGGTAAGATCCTCAAGGGAAACATTTCTCCGTCATTTAAACAAAAAACGTTATAAGGACAACCATCAAGATATAATTAGAAAAAAATTATAAGGGGAACATCACTGGCCACGGTCTCTCACCAGACAGTAGCATTGTCGCCCGGTCCCTGCTACAATGATCAAAGCCGCGTGAGGATCATCTACATTTGGCTCTAAACTCGGGTTATTTGTGTCAGCTTTCGTAGTGTTGCTCCCCGATTTAAACAAAGTTTTTAGACATTAGAATTATGGATGAAAACAAACATATTGAAAGGTTAACGTTTTACCTTATCGAAAGCATTCGGATCTCGACTCGGCTCCCAAGCGCAGTGCGACGTACTAACCACGATGGCTGACAGCCGAAATGGAAAGCGATATTTTTATCTCCATCTCCGTTGTTTCTAGTTCCGCCGCATCGACCGACACTACATATGTTCGGGGTATTTATTTAATCATATTTGATAGGGATTTACAGAGATGTTGGAAGGCGATACATCGTTAATTATAAGATGTTTAGCTACTTAATTACAATTCTTGCGCCAATTTCAAGTAGCCGCCCGGCCTAGCTTCGATGATGGCCCTCTCAACCTCTAGCTTCTGGCAGCCTTTTGAGGTGCCGTGAAACCTAGCATCAAAAGATTAGAGTCAGATATGACGTAGCACACTTTTATTTTAGACATAGAGAAAGTACTAAAGCTTATCGAATTAAAGTTGTAATTTACCTCAGTGTCCGGGCTGGTATTTTTCCTTCTTTCTTTTGCCCTTTCTCTTTTCTCCTTCACGATGAGTACTCTCCACTCACTCTCCGGAACCCGTGAGAGGACGCTCATATCTCAGGGTTAAATTGCACGCGTCCCCATAGGTGACCCTAGTATATCTCAAAATATCAGCCGCAACCCGAGCCACCGCCTGCTCGTCAAATATGCCGACCCCCAAAAAGGGTTTCTAGATAATCTAGAAGTTCTTTTTTTAGGTTAGAACTCCGGGAATTCCACCTCGTGCGTATGGTTGCCAAAAATTACCAACTCATGGCTCTCCCGTACACTCCGTAGAACTCATTGTTTCCTACAATGTAAAAAAGAAGAAGAAGATATTATCATTAATTTAAAAATAAAAATCGTGATAAAATATGTTTTAGATAAAGTACATGAAATAGTTAAAATATAGAGTTTACCTCGGGAGTCAGGAGCATGCTTTATAGGGACACCTTCATCGTACCACAACAACGTGCCATTAATGGTCCCCGGTGGAGCCCACACGTGTAGCTCCGTGGAAAACGCACAATGTAGTTGGCCATATCGCTCATCATCGCCAACAAGTTCGCTGGTTGGCACGGGTGTCTTCTCGCGCGTGTGTTTCGCCTCGGCACCCAAAGGAGTAGAAGGTGTACAAGAGGGTTTGTCGCACCTCTCGCCCTTGTGTCCCACTACCACCAACACTCGGATCTCAAAGCAAATGCCAAAAATGAATACATACAAAAGAAATTTTTGTTAGTTTAGATCAATGTAAAAATTAAAAATCAAACTATCACAATTCATCTCATGCTAGCAAACAAAAAGTATCCTTTTGACTTTTTATTATTACCTCGATATCTTTCTAGCCGGCTCATAAGTTGTTTTTGTCTTCTCTTCTCTCGTTTTAGGTGTTTGGAGGCGCGCTCTCATCAAAGTATTAAATTCTCGACCTTGCATTTCGTGCCTTTTTTGCAACAAGAACACCGGAGCATAGGGATGAAGAAAGCTCTTCCTCAAAGAGGGCAATCATCAAAGGCGTACTCATGGCTAGGTGTCCGCATATTTGAACAAAATTAATATTATTTCAATTATGTAAATAACTAAAATACCTCCGAAGACAGAAAGCAATGTCGGGCACTTTACATGTTCTTCCTCGCTTCTCGGCCCTCTTTCCGCGATCATCCCATCTCCGGGTTGTTCCCGCACCGCTCTCTACCAAGCATGCCACATTGCAATAAAATTATAAATGTAAAAACTTGAAAACAATATCTAACTTAAAAACACAAAATGAAAACTCGAAATACTCTCTAATAAGACACCGGACGACAAAGTTAGAGTTTCAAATATGCCTCGCATCACCTCAGTCCCGGAAACATGTCATTGCACATTAAGGCACCCAAACAAGAGACGAGTTGACAATGAAGACCTTATTGAATATAATGTTGGAGAAACTTCTAGTAAACTTGTTGTGAAGACCTCGAGGACATTTTTTGAGCAACATTGTTGAAGCCGATGGTATAGCATTGTTGGAGACGATCTTGAAGGGCCTTGAAGTGAAGCTTTTGGAGCAACTATTGAAAAATCCTTAGAGAATTTAAGTAAGGCACTTTCTCATCTTCCATCACCTTTTTCCTTTCAATGTCTCTTTAAAACGATTTTGTTGATATTTAATGTTTGAAATCACGTTATAAAAGCAATTCCTTGATTATATGTGTTCGACTAGAATAATTTCACACTAAACCATGCAAACTTAAAAGTAACTTAACAGATCCATAAAGCAATAATAATCATAATTCCTAATTTCCTATCTGCACGTATTATGATGCAAATTATTCAAACATGAAGCAAATGAAGACATGCAATGTCCGAATTTCCTAAGATTGATGAACCAATACAAGAAGTTAGAAACTACAACTTTGATTCAATACTCCGTGTCCTAACCACATGAAGGAATCTAGTTTGTAGTACAAAGTATCACGCATCGTGTAATATCAATTCTTAATCGTACAACAACTAAAGGTCATCTTACATCATCAATTCCTTCCCATTTTGTGTTTTTATGTTATATTCCTTATAAAAGTGTCAAATTTCTCTCAAAGTAAGCAACCACCGAATAAAATAAAAATAGCTGAGATATGATTGAGAAATGGTCATTTATTTCTTAAAAGGATCTTCAGGATTTCTCTGGTTGTTTTTCATCTCAAGAAACAAGAAATGCACCGGCAGAAACCATCGTGGTCAGTAACATAAGAAACAACACGCAAGAAATGGCCATTTTCAAAGCCAAATGATGTCCACTTCAGGAGCATGGCCTTTATTTGGTTCCCCGTTTCATAGGAGTTTCGGTATAAATGGAACTTTTATGTACCATTTCCAGAGAGAGTAAAAAGGGAAAACCTTCTTTTTCCATGGGAAATAATTTACCTTTTCCTTTTTCAAGATAATCTAAATCACAAAAAATATGAACTATACTTCACACATTCTCGATAAATGTGAAAGTGGAAAAGGAATAATACCCTACACAAGTGATGCACACATGTACACTTGAACACTAATATATTTTTCGTAGTTGAAATGCAATGCTTGTTCATCATTTAAATGTAGGGTTTTGTAAAGCAGTGGAGAAATAATGGTCGCCAATTTCAATAAGCGTTTCTTCGGGGAAAAATTTAAATCTTGTATTGGGTGATGAAGATAATAGAGGGTATTGAATCTTGATTCTCGACACTGTGTTTAACTCGAATTAACCCAAATGATTATAAATACTTGGCACGATGAGTTCTTTTTTCAAGTATGTCACCTCAAAACTCTTATGTCAAAGCATTGTATGATGGCTAGCATTTGCTTGTTTCCCTATCTTCAGCCTTCAATGTAAAAAGTATATTAATATATTGGAGCACGAATGATGTAACTACAATTGTTTTCTCACGCAGATATCCGAACAAGATTATGAAAAGTTTTCTCAAGCTGGAGCTATTTGGTTAGGGCTTCGTAGGGTCAACCCTCTATAGGAGGAAGGGCCTCGGCAGTAAGAACTTGGCCTATTTTGGCAAGAGCCGAGGCACAATGTTGTTCGGCAAGAGCCGAGGGCACTGAAGCTCCGCAAGAGCCGTCGAGGGCGAATGTCGCTCCGCAAGAGCCCAAGGCGACGCCGAGGGCGCATGCGTCGTTCCGTAAGATCGCAGGACGAATGCGGCTGCGTGATATCAAACGTTAATGTAGCACACATGTACATTTTGATGTACACTAATATATTTTTTGTAGTTGAAATGCAATGCTTTGTTTTCATTTAAATGTAGGGTTTTTAAAGCAGTGAGAAATAATGGCCGCCAAATTAATAAGCGTTTTTCGGGAAAATTTTAAATCTTTGTATTGGGTGATGAAGATAATAGAGGGTATCGAATCTTTGATTCGCACATCTAGAGAGAACACTACGCCCTAACACAATCCAATGGAATTGACCAAAAAACTCCAAATAGAGTCAACCCTACTATAGGAGGAAGGGCCTGGGCCGCAAGAGTCACCATTTATTTGCAAGAGCCGAGGGTGAACGCCGTTTCCGCAAGAGCTAAGGGCGAACGCCGAGGGACGAATGTCGAGGGCGAACGCCGAGGGCGACGTCGAGGGAGAAAATCCGTCTCGCAAGAGCCGAGGGCGAACGCCGAGGGCGCACGACGAGGGAAAATTACGCCTCCGCAAAGAGCACGGAGGGCGAGCGTCGCTCCGCAAGAGCCGAGGGTAGATGCGCGCGTGACACGTACGTTAATATAAGCTATCGCGATCCCGACACAAAACAATAAAATCATTTTTATGTAGCGTGCATATAAGTTTCATTTCTTGTATTTTAGCGCGCATATAAGTGTCATCATACCGACGTGTGGAAAACGCGTCACTACGTGCAACGAAGGCCTCCAAACGTCGCAATTGGCTGCACACTTCGACATCGTGTCGCACCAGAGGTACGTCGCAATAGCGACGCGTTGGGCCATAAGAAGCCGGCCAAAGGCAGCCGTCTTCCTCCAAACGTCGGCAATCGGCGACACTTTTCTAAATGTTTCGTATTGCGACACCTTTCTATAAACGCGCATAGCAACGGTTTTGGGCGGGATGGAAAAAAATTGGGGAAAATTTCCACATTTGGTCAAAAAGCGTCGGAATCCAAGTGGTTTCGAATTTGCGCCAAATGTAGTAGTGTGGAGTGTGGTCTTTCGTATGAAGAACATGCTCATCTTTTACGAGAAAACTAAAAATGGGTAAGGGAAATTTCAAAGGTACACTTCCATTGACATGTTTCAATCCGTGGTGAGGTTGGGCATTTCGTAGCAAATGTCCAAACAAAAGTGATGGCAACTCAAAGGGAAAGGATCCAAAAAGAAACTTTCTCTCTAACAAGATAGCTCATCATTCGATAGAAGACAGTTGATAGCAAAGAAGAAGCCAATGAGAAATGATCGTTTCATGGCCAAGCAACAATAAACAAGAGGTGGTCAAACAATGAAGAAGAAGGATCGACCACAGAATAATTTTCGCGAGGAGGCACCAGAGCTTTATAAAAATATCCTTCAAGGCTAGTGAAGATTCGTTCCAATACTCTTGAAGAACAAGTTCAAGGTCTCAAAATTGGGGTCGAAGAACACAAATGTATCAAGAGTCACTTCAAAAGAAGTTGGAAGAAAGCAACAAAGAAAGGGGCAGCATTAGAAGCCGAAGTAGTCTTGTTGCATAAGGAAATGGGCAGCACTCTCATACATACCAATGTAAAGGTATTGTTGTACTCAAGTCATTGTAAATACATTATTGTAAAAATTGTACTAGTGTCTATCTCAGCAAGAGTTGAAGAGGGAGTTTCTGAGAGGTCTAGGATCATCATTAGGTGGTTGTGTCATAGTTGGGGTTATGGTCTATTGTGTATTCATCTTCCACAAAATTCTATATCATTTTAAAGTGGACCATTTTCCTTCGTACGAGCGTCCATTCTTCTTTTATTCTTTGCTGTGGTGGTAGGGTGGTGCTAGGGTGAGTTGTAGCCTCATTGGGTGTTTGGGCATCCGTTCGCAAACTGACTACCCAAGAATATCGACGTTGGAGAATCTATCCAAGTGAGCCGGAGAAGAATGATTTTCTATATTCTAGGAACTTGGAGCTTTATTTTCAATTGGAGTTGAATATGAAAGAATTATTAGAAAAGCATTAGGTGGTTTTTGTCCCGAGTGGGTTTCCACTTTAACAACTATGTGAATTTATGTTCTTTTTTACCTGCTATCATTGTACATACACCGATAATAATTAAAGATTAACTAATGCTCTAATTGAAAGGAATACTAATTCATCCCCCCTCTCAGTATTTCCAACACTAAACCAATGGAGATGCCAAAGTGAAGGATATAAGCTCCCGCTCTCTTCCACATTTCCATGGCCTAATCTTTGAGGACCTTGGAACCTTTATGTTTGAGTTTGACGTTGTTTGTAGGACCCATGACTATGCTCGATGAACAAAATTTAAAGTTGTTTCCATATACCCCCAAAGATGTAGCTTTTTGTTTTTTTGTGAGTTTAACTAGAGGCACTCATCACTACTGCCCAAATACAACAAGCCTTTAATGAAAAATGAAGGGATTATTGTACGTCCAAATAGAAAAAGTAGGAAATATTTTATATTACCCCCGAGCCCGATGAATCCAAGAGAAGGACTATGAGGAAAGATTCCAACTCAATTATAGGAGGGATAACTATACCCTTGATCTCGAGTCGCTTAAGCTAGTTCTTCTTCGATGGATTAGGGAGGATGTAATGGAAACCCTCTAAACATGTTGTCTCGAGGATATATTTACTAATTTCCTTTATGATGACATCAAACGTGTATTCAAGAATCACTATATGGCTTCTAGGAAAAAGAATAGGTGTACCCCAGGCTTGGTCAATTCATCTCCCTCTACAACAACCATCAAACACGAGATAGGAAGTATGTTGGAGGATTTTTAGAGTGAAATGTTGCATATATTTTCCCTACAAATGGATAGTATGCAAACGAAAAGGAAGAAATATGAAGTAGAAAGAGCACCTAGGCATCCGTTTCCCTAGATGCACTAAGAGACACCATAAGAATGAGTTCCGACCGAATGTCATATAAGTATGCTTTGTCCGTGAAGAGAACCATGCAACAAAACAATTGTCCCTTTTCTTCCGAAAGTTGAAGGCTATATACCAAGGGGTAAAGCGTGGTTCGTAGAAGTTATGTTTCATTAACCAAATAAGGCCTTAAGTCCCTCAACCATATCAACAAAGTCATGTAAGGTCCACACTATCTTCATTATAATCCAAACGAGAATGCACTTTTCTAGCCTCGGTACTCTGTTATGTGGAATTTATGATTGCGGACAAAAGTATCTCCCCTAGGTTCGATGGCCAACCTAGAACAAAAAAGAAACAAGGAACCCAATTATTTCCCTAAAGTAAATAGGTGATAGAAACAAGCTCTACCTAGAATCCTTCACACATTCTTCATTCCTTCTTCAACTTGAACACTCCAATTCCAACTCGGGTTTCCAAAAATTAGAACATGCACAAATACATAACACAAGCCAAGAAACTAGAGATCTATGCGGTATCATATAAGTAATCTATTCAATAGATCAACATGATATTAAAATAAGTGAAATAATGACAATCACATATAGGAAGATAGAGAAATATTTTCATTAATATAAATGGAAGGAAATTTCAACCACAAAATTGGTGTTCATATTGTAGAATATCTCATCCAAGTTTCTAACTTGTCCTTTGCTTGTCACAATATGCGCCTCCAATCACCCTAAATGAATGGAAATTTAACCTCTCATCTCGAAACATATGGGTAGAACTACCTTCGAAATCCAACCTCTTGCATATGGAAGGTAGTAAATATATAGATGAGTAGGGTAAGTTGAAGTTATTATCCAATTACTAATCCAAGGTTTTAGATCCACCTTAGATGGGAGGATGGGATCAAATGATAAGCGATGAAATCTCCAAAGAAGGATGAGTTAGGATATGAAATTTTAATCCAAGGTAGATGGTTGTAACAAATTTTCGGAAGCTTCTAGAAGAGGAAGCTTCCGTAAATTATCTCTTTTTCCCAAATTTCTAGAACCAATGTAGGTGCAAAGGGGAGCAACCTCTAGGTGATCAATATTGGCCACAGTGATTCAAACTATAGGTGAATCTTGCCCAAAGGAATGTCATGTAGAGTTGGTGCTAAAAATGGCTCTGCATGAGGGTTTCATGAAGACATTATTGGAAATGAAGGAGTTCCACTTAGGCTTCAGGGCAATGATGTTGACAATGAGGAATATGATTTTGATTGATCACATTAGGAGGCCTAATGACTAGATGTGACAAAATGGCCTATAACAAAATGCACCTTAGAGTGCAAAGTCATAAATGATGATTGATGACTAAAGTGATTTACCTTGTGACAAGTCGGGATCAAGAGAAACTAATGATCTAGACCTCATAATACATTTAAATCATGATATTTATTTTCCGAGGGAGGCATTCCCATAATAGACAGATAAGAAAAAAATAACATGTATAGTGATAAAAAGACATGTCCACATATGCAACTTGCAAGCCATGAATGGATGATTGTCTAGATGATCACAACCATTATACATCGTGATCTATGTATAAACCCAAATCACTACCGAATGGATGAAAATACATCCGGGGTCTTCTGCCTCGTTCACATAACCAACCTACATACGAGTCTAACCATGTGAATCAATGAGCTAAGGTAGAACATGGTAGACACCATACTATTACCCGCCGATGATGGTAAGCCATTAAGAGACACTAGAGAAACCACTATTGATGTTAATGGCTCTCAAGGTACAAAATAAAAATATATATGGTGTGAGTAAATGATTTGATGTCGAACAACATATAGATTCTTTTAGTCGAAGGCCAATGATGTAAGCTTGTCGTCGAGAGTGAGGAAACTTTCCATTGTTGTATGAGAGCACCAAGGTACCAAAGGGGTGTTTCTATGTCATATTCCCGGATGATGTGCTAATGTTGACAAGAAGTGACTTGTCGTAGAAGGGCTCTTCGACGTATCCCCCATCAATGACATGAAAAAGTGTATCATGAGTGAGATGGGATGATGATGATACAAAACTAGATCAGGAAAAGCAAAACATGAAATGAAGGCTTAAGAGTATTGTGACAAATGTCAACTAAAAATAATTCTCTCAACACATAACAACATTGAATGGAGTTGGAAGCATTGACCCAAAACCAGATGGAGGCTTAGGAAAGGTATGATAAAGCAAACGACAGTGAATATTTCCCAACCCAATAGCAATGGAGATTAAGTGGAAGAGTGTCTTATTCAATAATGATTCACCTCCATTAGAAAAATGGAGGCCCTATTTTCCCAATTTCTTAAACCATACTAGTGAGTACCTCTTTTTATGTTTTAACAAGCTTGAGGAGGATAACATATGCTTCGATCCTGTAAGTTCACCCTTCGGGATGAACTCGCAAGTATTTTAACAAACTCCCGAGAAGGAGTGGTTCCATATTGTTATGTTCAACAATTTCATCATTTTTTCGATGTTTTAACTAGTCTACGAAGGTAAAACTTGGATATAATTTTCATGTTTAGAGAGTTAGAAAGCGAAAATGAAAGCTCTAGATGTCCCTTTTCATAGATAATCTCTCGAGTCCAAAAAAGGTAGAAACAAATACTCAAGAGAGCCTCTTATCCATGTTCGACTAAGGTATTCCTTTTTCGTGAAACTCGTCCATATCAATCTATAAAATGGTTAAACTTATACTAACAAAAATGTCTTATCATTTACTTTACAAAGTTAAAAGAAGATAAGTACTCAAAAATATTTTCGCTTTTGGAGTCTCAAGAGAGTTGAAAGATGACTTCAAGGGGTTCCTTTTTCATAGGTTTATATATCCCAAAAAATAGATAAAAGTATACTCCTTGGTCAAATTAACTTGTGTAAAACATGTCAAAACGCCATTAACAGTGTCGGCTTCCCAAAACACCATAAAAATGATTAAACATACCTATTTCATAGTAAACATGAAACATATCTTGTTCAAAACATTAAATTCAATAAATAATGCAAGAAATGACCATAAATACTCAAATAACTATTCATTTTTAACATTTGACATTACATTAAACAATGATATTTTTGGAACACTTTTTCCCTCAATCTTCTGCAGCTGATTGCAACCAATATAGTGTATCATTTCTGCATCATCACTTCCAAATGGCAGCCAAAACCATTCTCTTTCCTTTGATGGTCCATTTTTTGTGATTTCGTGGAAATGTATTTGAGGTTTTGAGGGTCCCGGGTTACTAAAACTCTCCCTAGGACCAACACACCCCCTCGTATCGAAAATGGCATTACACCTAGGCAAACTATGACCGTTGGGAGAGGTGAGAAGTTATGGTTTTCACTATAGCATTGCATTGGTCACAAAAAATCAATGGTTTATCAATTTTCCCTCAATTCTTGCCATATTTTTTTCTTGAAAATGAGCCTAATGATCCATTGTTGATGCTTCAAGTATCAATTAGTATAAATAATATACACTTGGTGAGAAACAAAGCATGAAGAGAAATATTTGAATACTCCAAATGATCTTTCCACTATCGAGGCACTAAAAACTCGTGCATTGTTGAAATTATTCTGGATATCGTATGAGGCAACAAATGGAGTTGTTGAAATATCTCATTCATTCATGGATGTCTGTGTATATGCATTCAAGTTTGGGGAACATCTACTACAGGATGGAGGTAGATGGTATCTACTTTCTTACAGTAGTTATCCAAGAGGGGTTCCCCCATATCTCTTCTAGGTGGTAGGAGTGGTGGGGAGACTACGAAATACTATATCAACACCTATTACAAACCCGGAGCCCAATGTACTAGGGATGGAAATATTAATATCAAAGATGTGACCTAGTTACCTTTGAGGACGATCCTATTTATCCATGCTAGATTGAAGGTAGCTCGACACCCATGTAGGGAGTCCATCGACATGTTGTACGTAATCGATTGTCTAGCACTAACATTGTTTAACTCGGCGTAGGGTTTCGTAGTAAATATGAAGGAAAACCGACTAAAACAAAAGAGAGGTGAAGTTTAAAAAACTTTGATTAGGGTTTTCATTTTTTGTCTCTTTTTCTTTAGAGTGGGTGCCATTGTTTCAACCTCGCAGGTTAAACTAGAGGCGATTGATTCTGAGGTTACCGTAGATGAGGTGGTGGATAGATCATATGGCCCGACATGAAGGTGTTTTTCGACGATCGCCTTTTTCACTATCCTTCTTTGGATGGCTTTGAAAAACAATTCACCGTGATCAATGATTATCCTTATGTGGGGATATATTTCGTGATCATCCCAAGCTTTTTCTTCCGAGCGTGAGCAATGGGATGCTTCAAGTAAAAATATTTTGACTACTAATTTTTTGAAATCTTTGCGCTAATGTTTCTGAGGCTAAAATATTTGATGTTTCAAGCACATATTGGACTCCGCCCAACAAGTGGGTGCATCATATCTCCATTGTGTAGGAGGATAACCACATGAGGAGGTAGTTCTACCAAAAGATAGGCCACTGGCAGGTGATGAAATGTGCTACGAGATCTTGAAATAACCGAGATCCTACTGTGAGGTGGAGCCCCCACATGGAGGGATTGATCTACTGGTCTGATGGATACTCATAGCTCCATCAAGTTCCCATGCAACTTCAGCAACACACCATCGCAGTGCCAAGTCATTTTCTTTGTAAGATGGATTGTGTAGCATATTTTTTATCATGAGCACCATTAGTCTACTTAGATGTTTTCATGTAGTTTTTTCAAATGGACGATGTAGCCATATGTGTCTCGGGGCACAAGTTTTTGTAAAACCAAACTTATATATACATGTTTTCAGCTCTTTCATAGTTCCTATTATGTTTTCAATATAATGTCATGCGCATGAATTTATTTACATTCACCGAAAATATCTATCTAAAACGTGATTAGCTAGGGTATCATCTCAATCGTGCTTTAGATTTCTAGAAATTTGTTCATATTGTATGAAATCAAAATGTCTTCCTAGAATATGTAGTCTCAAAGCCATGCGAAATATGATGGGGATTTCCTACCGAATAGACATTTTCAAGTTGTAGTACTACGAGTTGTGAGTCAACTATGAATCTTAAATGGAAAACACCATGTGAAATAACATCATATAGTAGATAAACCACTACGCTATAATCAGCGATGTTGTTAGTCGAGTGACCAATGAAAAATCCCTTGCATACTCAGATGAGATCACCATTTGGAGCAAAGATATCCCATGTTATGGAAGATAGGTTTTAGTACTACAACTAGCACCATCAACATAAGCAATGTATGTTCGAGAGATGTCAACATCTCAAAGAAAAAACGTAAACGGATCAACAAAAACCATGTGGAAACTCGAAAAAAACACACCGCAAATAAAATCAAACACACTTAATGATAATATGTACACAAATTTGCTACAAATGAGATCAAGCATGGTATTTTATTATGTACAACCCATGTCTAGGTTGTGCTAGTGGAAGTCCATCAAAATCTACCAACTCATAGGCCCCTTTTGCAAGAACTCGCTTTACAATACTATGGGCCCAACCACATATGTTGGAAATTTTCTAGAACTAAACTATTAGCCTTTTGGTGATATAAAAACTATGTCTCCTTCGCAGAGAAGACTCGAGGCTTGAAACTTTTTGTCATATTTTGTCATGACATGTATTTTATGTGCTTCATTGGCTAAAGTGACATTGCTACAAATTTCATCCAAAAAAATTAACCGTAATAGATTCTCCTCCTCTATGGAAGTGGAAGAAATAAGTTCGACAATTAGTTTCAATGATGGAATTTCACACTCGATGAGGAGGATCTTCCAAACCATAGACCAACTAGAAGGGTGTGAATCCAAAGAGCGTTGTTCACTCAAGTTTGGTATGCCCACACCGCCGCATAAAGAAGAAAGTGCTGCACTAGTTTATGGACCCCTACTATATGTTGAAGAATAGTTTTAAGAACTTTGTTGGTAGCCTCAACTTGTCCATTAGCCCATAGATCTTTCTTTGATATGTAACTATCACTTCGGTCCGCTAAACCTAGTAATAATGTGGTTGAAGAACAATTATGCAATCGTCGTGCAGCTTGTTAATGTAGGCATTGCCTCTAAAACTTGGTAAAGTAGTCAACAATGACAATAACATAACCATTCCCCACGACCGATTGAGGGTTACATTTCATAAATCAATGCCCCATTTTGCAAAAGGACCAAAAAGTATGAAGGGATGCAAAGGAGAAGGGGGAGCATAAATATTGTGATCATAGATCTCGCATGCATGACACTTTTTAGACAACAACGATGTAGCCGTGAAAGATAGTGGGCCAAAATTAATTAGTGCATGGGATCTTCTCGTACGTAGCGTAATTAGATATATGTCCACCACAAGCCCCCAAATGGAATACATTCAAAAATTTATCGCTTTTTTCAAGAGTGAGTCACCTCTCGTAAGATTGTATCAATACCACAAACGATAAAGGGTGCCCCCGATAATGATGTGATTTCGAAGATTGGTATTGAATAACTCCCTACTCGCAGTGAGAGGTATATAGGCCGTGCACTCGGGTCTCGAGATCAATCAGGAAACTCTCCAAACCATGGGTTAGATCACAAAAATCAAAACAATGACTCATCCTGGGATATAATATTCGCACGTATCCTAATCATGGTATGGGAGTTCGCACATAAGCTCGACGAAAACCATGAATTTTTGAGTTGGATTTGATTAATTCCAGCGTCGACTTCTGAGAATAAAAAATCTACTTTCAGAGCACTTTCCCCCAAGTAATTTACGTGATAGTATATATATTATATGGTTACAATCTAAAATGACCGTATTTTTTCCTAAGCAAGATCTAATGTGTGAAACCTTTGGATAGCTTGAAGAACCGCGAAAGCCTACATTTCTACATGAGTATATTTGATTTTAGTATCATTGAGTTTCCGACTCAGATAATAAATAGGATGTTCAATCCTGATAACATCCTCTTGGACCAATACCATTTCTATCGTAGAAATTGTATCAACTAGGTACAAGAAATAGTCATGCTAATAATCAGTGGGGTATAAAAGAGATGCCCGAATGAGGACATGTTTTAGGGCATCAAACACTTTTTAAGTAATGTTGTCCCAATGGAAGGCTGGCCCTTTCTTCAGTAAGCGAGTGAATCCTTTGGTCAACTCGTCGTAGTTGGGGATGAACCTACATCGTAATTTATCTTTCCCTTTGAGTATTTGTAATTGAATGAGAGAAGAAGGTATAGGAAAGTCAATGATTGCTTGCACTTTCATAGGATCAATACAAATTCCTTGCCTTTAAATAACAAAATTGAGGGGATGACAAAAACCAACACATAACACACATTTGTGTGGGTTAAATCGAATGTTATAGTTTCTTCAATTGACAAATATAGCCCGAAGATATGTCGAGTGATCACCCGATATTTTTGAATGAGCATGAGGAATATCATCAAAATATGGTTGTATGATTTTTTTTATATGATGAAAATCATAATCCATCACACGTTGAAACATGGAACCCAAATTCTTCAAGCCGAATGAGAGATTTTGATAAGAAAAAAGTACCATGCAAAAATAAATAGAGCCATAGGTTGGTCTACCTGTAGAATGTTGATTTGATTATAGGCCGAGAAGTTCTCCATGAATGAATAGATATCACATCTATCATAGTCATCAAAAAATATGGTCCATAGAAAGGGTCAAATAGTAGTCCTTGGGACAAGCATGATTCATATCCCAATAATCAACACATACTCGCATGGTGCCATGTTTCTTCATGATAGGGACAACATTTTATACCCAATCGCTAAAGGAACGAGGTATATGAAACCAACCCAAAGAATTTTTTCAACTTCAACATTGATCCCGACCGCGCTTCTTGGGATGAGCTAGATGGAGGTGCTCATGGATGGGTTTGGCATCGATACATATTAATCTCTTGTAAAACTATATCTAGGTCAATGCCTAGAATTTCCTCATAAGTCCATGAAAACACATACCGAAACTCATGGAAAAGGGCTATATAAATCTCGGTCTCGTAGGAAGAATAAGATGCTCCATTATACATATTTTTGACAATACTTGGTTTGATATAAATGTCAAGAGGTATCATCTCTTTGATATTCGAGAGGTTATTTTTTGGAGCTCTACTTCTCATGAATAGAGATAAAATTAGTAATATGTTTGACATAATTGGGCATATAGACAAAAGTGAGATTATCCTTAATGGAATATGGTAAGGAGGAATGATGATGATGTTCTTCCCATGTCGCGCCATCATGCATCATGATTTCCATGATACTTTCATTGGTAGATAAAACGTGAGAAAATGGGTCACAAGACATTCCATAACATGATATGATCAATCTACCCATTTGATCAAAGAGAAGGTATAAGTTTCACAAGTCGAATAAATGGCTTCGTAATCTAGCTAAATAGGGCCCAACGACATCTCAGCCGTTAAAAACCTCGGGATGTCAAGGTTTCATGAGGTAAAATCCATGGATCATTTGGGATAGTGATGATGGTATCATGTTTATATAAGCAAATCGAGAAAGAGCCATCGAGAATGGGAGGAGGAGGGAGTGAAAATTTTTCCATAACTAATGAACCAACAAGAAAAAGGTGAGTCGATCTATGGATACAATCCCGCCTTTATGACAAAATACTCATCATATGAAATTAGGTTTAAACGATGATAGCCATATCTTAAACCCATGTACATTCAAGTAGAATATTGTAATCAAGAGTTATGTCAATAAATTCTACTTCTATAGAGAAATTTCCCCCTAATTCTACTTGAAGGGAATTCAAAATCCCACAACATTTGTAATTTCTCCCATCGAAAGCTTTCAATGTGGTGATCGATCGACCGAGTTGAGGTGAACCAATCACTCACCAGCAAGACATGGACATAATTTAGTTCGAGGCTCCCTCATCCAAAATAGAAATTTAAATGAATTTTCTTACCACAAATGATGACTTGCATTATAAAATCTAGTTGAGATGGAAGCCAAGGGTATACGTTTTATGAGAGAAAAAGTACTAGGTTGGAATCTTATAGGTCCACACATCCGATAGCTAACAACAAGTCCTTCTTTTTGGTGGGGAAGTTTTGAGTCATCTCAAGAGTTGACATAATTATTGGAGAATGAGCTAAGTCTTCAACTACGTATAATTTTTGGACAACTCTTGAATGAGGGCTGAAAGTAGACTTATCAATAAATCCCTCTTCGTAGGTTCGATAGTAAATTACACAAGAATCGTAGGTACAAGAGGATCATATTATGGTGATGCAAAATTGCATGTGCCGATCATTATCCTCACCGTTCTAAGTGGATTCACATTACCATAGTTCTTATTTCGAGTGGCCACCATAACATTGGATCTAAACTTTGAAGATGAAAGCTTCAAAAATGTGTTAGAGGAAGAAGGATTCCGAGAAACCATATGGGTCTCCCGATTGGGAAATGGGTTAGTAAACACCAAGTAGAGAAGTATAATATTTAAGGATTTGATTCACTTCAACGTAGTGTAGACATTTATGTGTAAAGTGATCCTCGTTGCAAATAAAACATGTGTAACGAGGATTTCACTTCTCATCGAAAGATCGATTTGTTTGTTTATCTTTCTCGTTGAATAATACTTATTATTTTTACCTTTTTCATTTCTTCGCTTTCACATTTATGTGGAGACTTTCCCTTATTATATGAAGCAACATTTATCTCGAATAATAATTCGTAGGAAGATGGGATTGAGGGTTTTGAGTAGATGCTATAAGAGGAACACCTGCATTTCGCTTTTACCTCAACTACAAAATAGAAGAACCAATCATGCCATCGTACATGAGATTATTATGAGGTGGAGGAGGAATCATATTCAAAGGTCTTAGAGAATTTTGATATCTTATCATAGAGCATGCCCGATTCGCAGATAAAAAAAGTTCCAAATATTGTGCACAAGAAATAACTTTTCTCTTCACCATGACTCCACCTTTATCGAGATATTTTTGTTATAGGAAACAATAGAGATTTGGTAAACTATTCCATTAAAAATTGATCGACAACATAAGTCTCGACTCAATTATTTGGTGATGCCTCCACCATTAATCCGATCTCGCATGTGAGTGGAATATGATTTTTTGAAATCGTTAGTAGTTCCCATCCAAGCTTCATATTTGATGGGTAATTGGAAATGTGTGAGGACTATGGTGGCTAAAGTGTTGAAATCATGAAACAAAGTTATAGATAAATCAATATTCCATTTAGTTCGGTACCCATAAGATTTCGTTGGAACAACATGAATCTCGAATGGAATAATCATTGAGGCATTTTGAAGAACATCATAGATGATAATTCATGGCGTGCGTTGAGGGTATTCTTCTAGCTTTGACCCATTGTATTTTTGGATATAAAAAGGAAATTTAGTGGGAATAATCAACCACCATGGCAAGTGAGTGATGGGTTCATTAGTGAGCTGAGTTAACTCGGGAAATTCTGACCAAAGGCTACAAAAGGCAACCGTCAGCTAAAGTCCGGAGGAGGATGACCTCGGATATGGAGGAATAACTTGAGCACCATGCACTTGGCGAAACATGGATAAGGAGGATTCGACAATAAGGAACCTGGTACCAGGATAAGGAGGATTATGATGAAATCCAAGATATGCAAGTGGCCTTGATGCCCGCACTCAGGGTGACTGCGAATGCCGCACGGAATGTTTGGGTCTAGATTTGTTAGCCTTGAAAGGCACTTGATATGGACCAACTTGCTCCCCCGATAGGAGTTTGCGTTGCCCCATGATAAGATAGGTTTGGTCATGGGATTGTGCCACACTATGAATGACCTATCCTATCGAAACTTGGAGTATTACCTTTTTCCAAGCAAATGAGATTGCGAGGAACATTTTGTTGGCTAGGTAAGTGGAACTTGTGAATTTCTAGATACCGTTAGAATAGATTAAGATGCAACATCAACCTATAAAGGTTGGCTCACATGTATTTGATCTTGTTGGAGTGATGATGGATGGACTGGAATTTGAGAAGAGGGTGCAAGTGGAGGATTCAACAATCGGTACCAATATGAAACTTGGTTGAATGCGCAAAGTAGGTTTCCAAACAATGGTATTCATTCCAGGATAAGTAGGACAATAATGAGGATGGTTACCAATTTGAGGTATACCAACAATGTGCTTTCCCCGCCAAAGGAGGAGGGTATGATAAAGGAAACTATGACCGATAGAGGATAACCAACATAAGGAGAGTTTGGTTGTTGAAGGTAACCATTCCCACTAATATACGCACCAACCTCGCCGCTCAACCGTAGGTGTAAGTGGAGGAGGAGGAGAAGAAAACCATGTGGAACTCGAAGAGAAGTACCAAATAATATTCCTACATTGGATGACATAAGAGAGGTCCAATACTGGAAACTCGCACCAAAAAGTACCAAATAACATCGATAACATGGTGGGATGGATGGACCACCATATAGATGTGTTTTTCTGGTGATGTTGCAAAGATAGATGTGGAGGCAACATTTGATGTCTCGACCATGGTGGTAGAAACGAAAAGTTGAGAGGTTGGATCAATTCCAGTCATGGTTAACAAATCACATGAATATTTCCATGATAAATCCATGGGCGAGTCCAAAGAATAAGGAAAAATGAGTTAGTGTCACAGCTTGAAGAGCACAGGATCATTTTGATAAAAATTAAGTCCTTCCCAATGAACATGAGGTGAAGGATGAGGTTATTCTCGTGGTATCTCTTCAATACTCACATGTTCTAGTGGAAGAGGTTCATCGTCAGCTCCAAGATACAAATAGACAACATAATCAAACTCATACCATAATGTATCTCAAGGAAGGCTATCACACTTGCACAAGTTAGTCCATATTAATATGAAACATTATCATAAATATATCAACTCATACTTCGAATATCATAACCATAACCATCTCGCACATTCCAATTCAAATTAGCATGATATATATACCATCATGATATTAAATGAAATAACCATACTCATGATGCATCATGAACACGATGAATATAACAACAAGCTGCTACCATGAACGGTGATCCGACACATGTGCATATGACCACATTGATTAGCTAACATATATCATGCATGTAGCCACAACAACAATAGAATGAAAAGTATGTACATAACCATAATGCATATAGAAACCATTAACCATCATACCCGCATTCCCAACATACAAACCTATATGAATATCCTCGTGTCTAGTGTTGTAACTACTTTCGCTTAATGATATGCATCTCCTCGCTCTATCTCACCACAACACGTCGACATCATACATGATAACATAAAATATGAAACCAACTATATAAATGACAACCATAGCCATTATCACGCATGCACATGACCAACATGCATGCATAACAATCACATTCTCCCCATCCAACATCTGTGTATCGAACCATGCTATGATACCACTTTGTAATTTCTCCTCCCATATCGACCCACTTTCACCGGATTTCCGTACACATGAGCCGAGTGCTACTATGAAAAGACTCTTCCTCTTATATGACCTTAAGTAAATTTATTCAAGAAATGAAGAATTATGTAAGCTTCCTTAGGTGTTACAGACCCCAAACGACTAAACCACCCTTCCCGCATTTCCAAATCCTAGGTTAACTCTGCCTTTTTCCCGATATAGAATCCCAAACACCGAAACAACACTTCCTCATTTCGAATAAAACCCTTCGAGTCTCACATGCATGATGCCTATAAGGGGAGAAAATGTAGTCTTTTTCACCCATGCTTATGTGCCTACGACTATGGTATTTTATCTACTTTTTTAGGACTAGTCTCCGCATTAACGCCCAAAACTTGACACAACTTTCCGTAATGATAAACGATGTAAGGAAAAAAGTCTCTAACACAAAAACTTGATCAAGGAATTGACCTAACCTGGTCCAACCATGACCATCATTCCTTCAAACACATCAAAGGCAAGGATGAAATCAACCCGTCATGAATGCATATTTGAACATAGAGATCTAAAACCTATCCGAGAAACACAATAAGGTATATTTCCCCGTCGCAATAGCTAAAATAACATCTATTAGGTCATGCATTCATTAAATAGTCTTTTACAAGTAAAAACATGATAATAGCCATAATTTGAACCTATCATAAAAGCACGCTCATAACCAACATATAACTAGATAAATAACAATGATGACAAAACCATTAAAGCCACTTAATAACAAGTATAATTACTTATGAATTACAAGGCAAAAGAGATCTTATCATTCATATGCAAAAGCCAACCAATTTAGGACATCCATGTACCACCGACCATGATTGAGTTGATCCAAACATTTCTCTTATCCAATCACCCCCTGCTCCATATTCAAAGCGTGAAAGCGGATCTCATGAGATAAAACGATGCATAAATGACCAATCAAATCCCGCAGGTTATCCACCTCCACCCTAACACTATCGTGATATCACCTAAACCGGTCCTAAGATCACAAAGCCAACCTAACTGGGATTCATCATAAATCCTTCACCGTCCCTCGACGACTCTTTTCCCATATCCACCCACATGTTGAGGGTTTCCCGCAGAAAACCATCTCCACCTTGCCCCTTGGGATTTTTGGTGAGACAACCTCACTTAGATCCAAAACCTCCGTAATCCAAAGCTCAACCAAGAATGAATCCCATCACACCATGGTTATCTCGAAAATGGTAAGGCAAGGCTGACAAACCACTATCAAACCCGACAAAATCCATTCCAATGACAACAAATGAGCCACACACACACATGCATAACCCATGATGCCAAAACCAACTCGTAAATCATACATGTAACATGTTACCTACAAGTATTCATGGTGAGTTTGCTTGATCTCGAATTTTCCTCGTTTGATCATTACTTTCCCTTCTCCTTCCTTTATTTTCCTTTCTTTTATTCTCCCGTTGGTGTTATTCTCCTCTCGAAACCGATTCCAAAATCGAATCGAAAAATGCTTAAAACATGTGCTCTAACTCCCTTTTATTATCGATGCCTCTAATTTCTTCATTTTTCCCCTCTATTTTCCTTCGATTTCTTCCTCACATGGAAAGTGTGTGACCTTTCACCTTCCTTTTGTATTAATTTGTTTTATTTTTCATAAATAAAATGCCAAAAATACATTTTTTTCCCTTTTCAACTGCTCGCCAATTTCTCCTTAGCCACTATTTACAACAAGTGATTCCCACTAGGATGCTTTTCCCAACATTTAGCTTGGAATACATGTCCCATGACCTGGTATTATTTTTCCTTTATTAACTTTATTACATGAAATTTTAACATGGGTATATTACAACTAGTCCATGTCAAGAAAAAATAATGAGTCAATATTCCAAAGAGAAGAAAGGTTCCATGCCTCGTAAAATTCCATTCGACTAAAAATTAGATCTAAATGAATGCCGAGGAGCTCAAATCTACATGCTGACTATATTTTCAAAACATCCTTACACTATAGTGATCAAACCGTCAATCGGATTATATAATATGTTTATAATGGTTTCAAAAAATGGACTTACTTGAAGCTTTAGCTCGTGGGGAAACAAGCAAATTCTTAGATCGTGGCTCAAGGGCTTTTGTCACATATGTTAGCTTTATAACATATACTTTAGGAAATTTAAGATCACCAAGATTTATCTCTCGAATAGAACTAAGAGTGATGCATTGATGCTACAAAGGATTGCAAGAAATATCCCTTATATGGTCGAATAGGTCAATTAATATAAGTCGTGTCCAAACCCTATACATACCATGTCTCAATGAATGATGTTACAAAAAGGAGGCCACAAATATTCAATAAATGAGGCACATATGTGATCTAGAAAAGGTCTCAAATATAACTCGTAAATATCCAACAAAAAACCGTGACAATAAGACAAACACCATATTTCATTGAGATACACCACATCGATAGATAAATAGAGATAATACATTAGACGTGTTTAAGAATTAGGTTGAGTAGTCCTCCTACAAGTGTAGAAAGTTCCTCTATGAATGCGATTCAAAACACTGTCCCAAATTTTTCCCTCATACGAGGCCGAATGACCTACAAATTTCTTAATAACTTAGCTAAACCATAACCCAATAGATAATAAAATTGAGCCGAAAGCCCTTAAGAAATTCAAACTCCCAAATCAGATATTTGAGACTACGTTTGGTCAGCGCATGATTATATAGATATATTTCTTTTGGATCGTTGTTTAATCCATGGATTTGTGAAAAACGAGTGTTATTTTTTAAAGAAGGAAGTATCTCTTATGGATCCGACTTAAAGAAAAAATGGAGGGAAGATGACTTGATTTGAAATTAAAATTTTGGATCTAAAGTGAAATTAATTAATTTCATGCCCTTAACCATGGCTTAGAAAGTACAATTTAACCTCAAAATATTTAATGAAATTATTCATTAAAATTTCTTCTTATCCTAATTATTTGAGCAATTTTAAAACCAATGATGAGCTGCCACATAATCTCATTTTGGGGCCTTTGACCACAAGATGGGGGTTTCAATCTTTCGATCAAGCATATCTCCCAAACGAGGATGAACCACACAACATTCCATATATTATTGAAATAAGCACAATGATGAGAATTAAATGTAGGTGATCTTGACCCCCACTAATAAATCTTTATTTTTTTCTTGTCATATTTATCATAGAAACTGCAGATCTTCTCGCATTTCTTGGGTTGAAATCAATGACAACAAATTTTCAACATCACCAACTACTTGCTTTAGACCAAAGTCCAAAACCATCCTCCTCGCAGCGATGATCATCATAATAATGATAATGAATAATAATGTTAGTGGTATATATATATATATATATATATATATATATATATATATATATATATATATATATATATATATATATATATATATATTATGGATCCTACTCTATAGGTAATACTATGGGGGCATGCAAATATATATTGATGTAAAACACAAAGATGGGAAGCAAATTTCAATGAGAAAGGCACCTAGGGCCCCCATGTGGCTCTGGGAGAAATCTAGTGGTAAAGTAGCGGTAAATCTAGTGGAAATCTCACTGAAATTTGTTTCCCATCACCGTGTTTTACATCACTATATATTTGCATGCTCCCCCATAGTATTACCATAGAGTAGGTTCCATAATTCATTCTTTTATTATTATTAAAATATTTACAAGTACATTGTATTACAGCCTAGGCTCCATGGAAATTTAGGCAACATCGACACATATTCTCACAGCTGCCCCCACCATATATATTACATATCCATATGGAATCATAGGAAACAAATCATAAACACATAGACACGTTGGCCCACAATATACATTCAACACACCAACCTAATAAGATGTACATATGTTTACATCATGAATGCGTGGGGGTATTACATCTCTCCTACCTCATCACCGTGTACAAACCTTCTTCCACTACATAATACTCCACTCTCAGAAATCTGCCATCCTTTTCTATGATGCAATTCCTTCCCTAGTTTCCCTCTTTAGTGCTATCAATTTTGTAGCATCTTAGCATATCTTTATAACAATTAAATTGGACTTCTCAATATTTCATCCACTCTCTACCCTCTTCCTTCTCTTCACTCGAGGCCTTCTCCCCTTAGGTCATTCACTAGCTCACTCCCTTTGAGCTCACCCCTCTCGCACAAGGGGGTTTAGCTTCTCATACTATTTGATTCCATATTTAGAATTTCTTATCACAAAAAACATATTTTTCCAGCCTTTGCAAGAAAATAATATACCTTCCAAATGGTCCTTCCAAGAGCTTCCTCACTAGTGCACTACATGATACTATATACTTGACAACAAACTCTACAATGCACTCCTCTAGTATACTTTTCGAACCAATATCCCGCTACATGAGAGATATTATTACTCTCATACTTCAATTTGTTGAACCAATATAAGGGTCCATATTTTCGTCTTAGCATGTTGCAATTTCCTATTCTTATCGTTCAATCTTTGTATGTACTATTCTAAAAGATTTTGAAAATTCAATAAAGAAAACCTCATGGAACTCGGTGAATACATACCTCTATAACCAATCTTCTTTACCGATCCACTAAGCTTTGATCTCACTTGCACTTTTCTTTTTCTCTCAACCACCGATTTATCTCCTCATTCCCTTCAACAATAAATCATATCCCTAACAATGCAACCATTTGTTGGCACCTAGGAAATTTTTCCCTCGTTATGCACAAATTTATGCCAACAAAACCATGCTAGATACCTACCCTTATTGCATCACCTATAGAATAAGTGAAGTATCACCCCGAGGCACCTATGGCGACTACAAGAACCAAAAATTCTTTAATAGTGAGTGGAATTAGAAACAATGAAAAAACTATCCTTATAACATTTTCATTTCATAATCATAAGCTACATTGAATTGCAATTATTGATAACATCCGTAATATAAGTAAAAAATAACACATTTGAAAAAAAGTTCTTTCATTTCCATATACAACAAAATAATATACATTAAACATTCATTCCATAGTAAACTACTTAGAACTTTATTGAAGTAACTTAAAAATAAACGAAACTTAACTAATCATGCAACCATCTCATAAAACACAAGTGTGTTAAGCACATCAATACAACATTACCACTTTTATCAAACCAATTCAATTCATTAACCTATTCCGTAACAACATTACAACATTATAATAACAATTATGCACAGAACATTGAATATACCAATTGGCCAACCCAAATCCGCTCCACTTCCATCTAGTTATAAATTATTATGTGGACCCAATCCCAACTAGTTACCATGGGTGTCAATCCTTTATGTGCTTTTTTTTTATTTATGCACCAATTTTGGGCTCTAAGTATTTTACCCAAAACTACCCAACAAAGAGTAACATCACATAAATGATCACGGATCCCATCTGAACCAATGGTTTCTACCCATAATTATGTTGTAACAATGAATAATGAAATTGCCCTAATACATGGTAACAACCCTTCATTTTCTTATATTCCAATAATACTTGGAAGACTAAAATAGCCAATTATAATGGATTTAATACTTTAGTATTAAATAAAATATTAAATAGGTATTTCACTACCTCTTAAAATTTCTCCTATGCTATATTATCTTATTTTTGACCTATACCGTAACACTTTGGAAAATATTAATTTTCAATTTAAACACAAAATTTTTAAAATCTTCGAATAACATAATTACCCATCATTATTTACTTTGGCGTTTCGTGTGCCCCGTGGGGATATGGTTGCTATGAATTCGTAAGAATTCTCATGTAAATTCAACTAACATGAGAACAAGAACGGACGACATTAATACTTTTGCCGTAGTGTGGCAAGATTCATGCAACAACCTTTAAGAGATTAATATGTACGCACTTTTAAATTAAACCCGTGTATCGTCTACTATAGACCGGGTGTGCATGTTAGTCTCATGTTCTTCTCATGTTAGTCTCATGTTAAATAGATTGCTCATATTATCTAAATCATTTTGAACTTTACAGAAGTCATTTTATTGTTGTTTTTAAAACATATAGACTCCTTGTCAAAGGCAAGGCAACTCCGCATTCCAATGAGAAAAAATTAAAAACAAATTGAAGGGAGATAACATGCATGGTTATCCGCTTCACGGTAAAATTAACGATGCATTTCGATTTTGTGAAAAAATGTAATAATCCAACCATTCGTTGCATCATCCATTATGTCAAAGAATCGGACAATAACGATCCTCTACCGACACTTTCTCGAATATTTTCATTAAAAATTCCGTCTTATACCATTGTGTGCCATCATTTAATATTATTTTCGCAAAATTGAAGCAAGGTCGAGATGACCCTCACACACTGGACACGTACTGCGCTTTAACATGAAAATTACCGACTCTAACGACCGGGTAGGAGATTATTCTGTTGGAATATTGAAAAATTTCGTAACAATGATGGAGAGAGTAAACTCCCCGTCTTCAACACAGAAATATAAAAATTTTTTCGACAGGACACGTAGTTTCCCACATTGAAAACAAACTTTTAATACTTTCAAAAACTCGTTACAAAATCTTCCTCAACAAAGAGGGATAACAAAAGTAGTGACTCGCTCGTACGTTAGCTTCACCAAAAACTTTCATTGTTTCTCAAATAACACACTTTGTCTCTATGGAAAATAACATCGTTGTGTATTTTTTTTGTTCCAGCACCGTTGTGCAAAAACCAAAAACAATACAATGCATAGACTCACAAATCCTTTTTCTTTTATATGTCGCGTGATATATTACAACATATTACATAAAAACTATATAAAACTTTAAACAAAGTTTATTTAAAAAACTATCTGACCACTATAAAGTGCGCTTTGAACCGCGATCAAACATTTAAATGTAATATATATAAAAATCGGTTTGCGCTTTAAACAAACAAGCACACCAAACAAAATTTCCGATCGCTGATTAGAAGATGGATGCGATGGACCAACGCTTTAAATTTGTTGTATAAAACCTATCTGGTCCGTGTCAAAACAAAAAACACACGCACCAACTAAAAAGCTTCTGATCGCGATTGGAAAGCTGGATGCGATCCAACAATTAAGTCTGCCCTAACAAATGGCATCAGATCTAGACTTAATATGTGCGATCGTCCCTCGATAAAGAAGTTCCGATTGCGATTCAAAGGCGTACGCATGGAAAAAACAAACTCCATCGCGTAACACCATCAGTGTCCAACATAGTGGTAAAGTGATCGTGGCATACAATAAGGAACCACCGATTGAAACTTTGCGATTCAAGATTTGCGATCATATGACACAATGTCGCTTGGTCTCGTGGACCCACCGGGCCTTGGACGTGTGGAGGGCGATTGTAAATAATACATGCGATGTTGCGTATTGCGATTGATCGCGATCGCAATCTTCCATATCAAAAAGACACTTATTAATACTCAGCCGCTCCGATTTGCGATCGCGACTGTGATCGCATCACATTGCAAAACTTCATATCAACAAGACACTTTCTTAAGAAACTTGCGATTGCGATTAGCGCATATGGTGGGGACCACTTGTCCCGCCTTTTCAAAAATTAAAGGAATTCCGTTGTTTTTAAACCAATTTCTTCATTCTAGTTGTTGAGGGCTTAAAGCCCGAAATAACTCGCTTTAATTAACTCGTTCCTTCGTAGACCAAAACTATGAAAGTCTTCATCCTCCTAAAAACTGCCACGCCATCACCAATTTAATTTCCTCTGCAATTTGTGGCTACTGGGCCCATAACAATTAAATTTGTCCCTTACAGCATTTCCCATTCTTCTTGAATGCGTATTATCGTGCATGCAAACTTCGTCAGCTACTCCGTGCATTTTTCTTCCTACTCAAAGGCTAGTAGGTGACTTTAATATTTTCAACACTCCCCCTTAAAGTCGCATGCTCAAGTTATCCTGTCATACCCAAGCTTTTCCTTAAAAATTCAAATGTCTTCTCGCCCCAATGGCTTTGTCAAAATATCTCCATATTGCTCCCCCGTTTTACAATGTTGTAAAATAGTTTCTCCATTGTTCACCAAATCTCTCGATATAGTGAAACTTTGTATCTATGTGTTTCTCGTTCTCTTTAGTGAAACACCGAATTCTTTGATAATGCAATAGCCGAGCTATTGTCACAATAAATAACTCGTCCTTTTACTTGTTCTTGGCATAAACTTCTCAACATCCTTCTCATCCAAATTTCTTGACACGCCGCCGCCGTAGCCGCCACGCATTCTCCGCTCCGCTATAAATAATGCTACAATCCCATTGCTTTCTTAGAAGCTCATGAAATGGCTCGTGAACCCATATGAAAAACATAACCGTAAGTGTTCTTCCGATCATCTACACTTCCGAACCCCAATCACCGTCAATGTATCCAACTAGCTCTCGACTTTCTGAAGCAAAGATATAAAATTCCATACCTTTTAGTCCCTTTAACATACCTCGAATTTTCTTTGTCAGCTTGCCAATGTGCTTCTTTTGGCTTCTCCATAAATCCGAAATTACACTAACAACATGCATAATATTCGGCCTAGTTGCGCCAAATACATGAGGCCGCTAACTATGCTTTTACACAAGCTTGGATCAACATCCTCGTCGCTATCATCTTTACTCAACTTCAATTCCATTACCACTGGGAGTAATTGCAGCCTTTGCACTCCCGCATATTAAATCTTTCTAAAACCCGATTCACATACTTTGCTTGAGAGATAAAAAATCTCTTTTTCATTTTGTTCTACTTCTATTCTAAGAAGTATCTCAACAAACCCATGTCATCATTTCAAATTCATCTTTCATGACTTTTTTAAAATTTTCAACAAAGCAATCATCATTACCCGTAAATATAAGATCATCAACATATAAAACAACAATGAGCATTTTACCATCCTTTTCTTTGATGTAAAGGGTGGGTTCTCCCTCACACTTTTCAAATCCATTTTCCAAAGAGATAGGAGTTTATTCTACCGTACTCATGCTCTTGGTACTTGCTTCACCCCATAAAGAGCTTTCTTCAATTTGCGTACTTTATGCTCTTGGCCTTTCTTCTCATAGCCGAGAGGTTGTTCAATGTAAACCTCTTCCATTAACACACCATTTAAAAATGGAGATTTTACATCCATCCGATATACTTTTCCATTTGTTTTGTGTCGCTATGGATAACACTCGCTTTCTATCGTCTCCATTCTTGCAACCGGTGCAAAATTTTCTTCATAATCAATCCCTTGCTTTTTGCTTATATCCCTCGACAACAAGTCTCGCCTTGTGTCTTTCTATTTTTCCTTCAAACGATTGCTTTTGGTCTTATAGACCCATTTAACTCCAATGACTTCTTTACCTTCCATGAGATCAACCAACTCTCATGTTTTGTTCTTTTCTATGGCATTAATTTCATGATCCATAGCTTTTATCCATTTTCTATCTTTAATAACATCTTCAAAAATGAATAGGATCATCAACTTGACAATACAAAGAAAATAGGGAATTCATACCTTCATTTGCTCGCTCCCTACGCATAAATTTTATTAAGACTTCCCAACTTTGTTCCTCTTTCATCCGGGTGTAGTCGTGCTTGAAGAAGCACTCAATTCTTCTCCATGTGGTGTGCTTGGTGATGCACTCCCGCTTCTTCTCAAGGGTGTTCTCACCGTCGCTTTGAGGTGTCCCTTGTTGTCTTTATGTTGGTGGAGGTTGTGCCGCCGATGAGTTGTTAATTTCAACTCGCATCTTCCTCATCTTCATCATGAGACATACAACTTTTAACATTGGATCGTTTTCTCAATGCTTCCATCCCATGCTTTCTCTTCAATGAATTGCACATCTCTCGCTTATCAAAAAAATTCTTCGTGGATGGGTTATACAATCTGTATCCTTTGAAATCTTCACAATATCCAAGGAAAATGCACTTCTCCCTTACTATCCAACTTCTTTCCCTCAATTTGTCTAGAATGTGTGCATATGCCACACATCCAAAAGCCTCTCATGTGGGTGAATCCCCGTTTTCCGCCACTCCACGCTTCTTCCGGAACTTTGTTCATCACAGCCTTTTGTAGGGCATCTATTTAAAATATACACAACATAGTTTGCCGTTTCTGCCCTAATACTCATTCGTGCAAGTGTTTTGCCTTTAGCATGCTTCTCACCATTTCCATTATGGTTCGATTCTTCCTTTCAAGAACTCCATTCGCATTGCGGTGTACCTTGTGATAACCGCTTTGTGTATGTCGTTCTCTCTCCAAAAACGCAGAAATTCCTTTGATATATATTCTCCTCCTCTATCGGCTCTAAGAACTTTAATGTGCGAAACCTGTCTCGTTTTTTTTACAAGAGCTTTAAAATAGCAAAATTTCTGAAAAACTTCACTCTTATATTTCAAGAAATAAACCCACACTTTTCTTGTGAAATCATCTGCGAAGGTCGCATGTAGTTGTCGCTCGAAACCGATGCCGTTTTGCATCAGCCCACATAAATCCGAGTGAATGATTTCTAAGGGTGCTTTCACCCTTATGCTTTTCCCCGATGGAAAATTTTATCCGTGTTTCTTTCCCAAGATGCATGCCTTCACATAGTGCTGCCAGCTTCTCAATCAATGGTAAACCTTTTACCTTTCCTTTTCTCGTGCAACAAATTTAATCCTCCGAAATTGAGATGTCCAAATCTCGGTGCCCTAACCAATTTTCATCTTTTTTCTTCCTCGTGAAAGGCTTTTTGTGTTACTAACTCGTTTATGCTCTTTCCTTTTCCCCTTCAAGTCAGTGTTGAGCTTGAGAGGAAACATTCTATTGCCGGTCATTTGAACTCAAAGCAATGATTTTCTTTCTGGAGGTATATCTTTTATTGTGCACACATAATCTTTGAAAATTGTATTGTAACCTTTGTTTATGAGTCGCACAACGCTCAAAAGATTACACTTCAAACCAAGAACATAATACACATCTCAGGAACAAATTTTTTTCTCACCATTTCTTGTTCGAATACTAACTCGTCTTTTCCTTTTACATATATCTTAGTATCGAGCCCTCTCGTGGTTACTTCGATTTAACTTCTTCATCTAGATTGGAAAACATTGCTCTATTACCGCTCATGTTATTACTACATCCCGAATCTAAGAACCAAACATCATCTTCTCTATCCTCGTGCTACATTACATGTTAACATCACATTTCTTGGGTTCTTTTCTTCTTTTTGCTACATTAGCATTCTACTTATTTTTCATGTCATTTTGCTACTTTCTACATTCATTGGCATAGTGCCCATAATTTTTTGTAAATAATGACATTGGACATTGGATTTGTCATACCTTTGTCCATAAGCATGTTGGTGTTGGTGTCCACCTCATCGGCCGTTGTATTGGTTGTGGTTCTGATTCCGATCGTTGCTCCTTCCATGTGAATGTGAAGGGTTGTTCCTTCCCCCTCTATTTTGACTTCGCCTTTCCTCTTCCTCCGCCTTGACCTCTTCCTCTTCCCCGAGGGCATCCGTGTCTCGGAAAGGCGTGCTCTAGGGATGAGTTTTCATCTCTTCTCAATCTCCGTTCATGAGTTATTAGTGAGGCATGAATTTCATCTACTTTGAACCTTGAGAGATCTTTGGTCTCTTCTATGGTGGTAGCAATAACATCAAACTTTGAGGGTAAGCTCCTCAAAAGTTTCTCTACAATCCTTCTTTCTTCAAGAGTTTCTCCATGGGACCTTATCCGATTATAATCCCAATCACATGTGTAAAAAATGTGTCTACATTATCGACTCTTTTAATGCGCAGAGTAGTTTCAAAATCTCTCCTCAAAGAATCGAAGTTTTGCTATCTTAACTTTCTCCATACCTCGATAGGCTACTTTCGTAATTTCCCATGCTTCCTTGGATCTCTAGGTCACTGATATCCTTGGAAACACACTCTCATTTACCTGCTTGATACAATAAGAAGAGATCTTTAGCATCTTCCTTCCTATTTCTCTTCAATAGGTCATTTTCTCTGCTTGAGTTAAGGCATTGAGCCTACTCATCACCGGTTCAACAAAACCATCTTCTACAAATTCTCATAAGTCTTGTGAGACAAACAAGGCTCTCATGGTAATATGGCCCAATAATCATAATTCTTTCCATTAAATTGTGGAAGTTGAACATTTCCAATGCTCATACCAGTTGCTTTTTCCAACCATTGCTTTTAAACCGAACTCTAAACTTAAACAAAATCCGTTTTTCCTTTTCGAAAGAACAAAATCTTTTAAGCAAAAAACAACAACTCTGTTTTCTTTGAGAAATACCTGAACTTTGACTTCGTTGAGCTTTCATACTACTGGAGAAAACACCGCAACAATTCTTCTTCTTCAACTTCTTTGAAACCTTCAAAGAGCCTAAACTAGTTTTGATACCATGTTGGAATATTGAAAATTCCAGAACAATAGATGGAGAGAGTAAACTCCCCTCTTCAACACTGGAGAAATATAAAAATTCTTTCGACAGTGAACAGAAGTTTCCCACACCGAAAACAAACTTCTATTACTTTCAAAAACTCGTTACAAAAATCTTCCTCAACACAGCAGGGATAACAAAAAGTAGTGACTGCCTGCATGGCTAGCCTCACCAAAAACCTTCACTATTTCTCAAATAACACACTTTGTCTCTCGTGAAAAATAACAACATGTTGTGTATTTTTTTGTTCCGCATCACTCGTGGAAAACCAAAAACAATACAATGCACGTGGTCGCGGCCTTTTCTTTTATATGTTGCACATATATTACAACATTACATAAAAACTATATAAAACTTTAAACAAAGTTTATTTAAAAGACTATCGGATCTCACTATAATGCGCTTTGAACTGCGATCAAACATTGAAATGTTACATATATAACAATCAGTTCCGGCGCTTTAAACAAACAAGTGGACCAAACAAAAGTTCTGATCGCCGATTGGCAAATGGATGCGATGGACAAAAGTTTAAGTCCATTGTATAAATCCCATTGGGTCCGTCGTCATAACAAAAACACGTGACCAACTAAAAAGCTTCGATCGCGATTGAAAGCGTATGCGATCAAACAATTAAGTCCGCCCTAACAAATGGCATACGGTCCCGGACTTCTAATATGTGCGATCGGGCCTCGTATTAAAGAAGTTCCAATTACGATTCAAAAGCGCACTTTGATTTGAATCGCATAAACTTCGTCGCATAACACCATCGGTCCGCCTATGGTAAAGTGATCGGCATACAACAAGGAACCGTCCGATTCAAAACTTTGTGATTCAAGACTTGCGATCATATGAAACAATGCCGCGTGGTCTCGTGACCCACGGGCCTCGACCGTGGTGGAGGGCGATTGTAAATAATACATGTGATGTTGCGATTGCGAATTGATCGCATCGCAATCTTCCATATCAACAAGACACTTATTAATACTGTCAGCTGCGATTTGCGATTGCGATCAGTGATCGCATCGCATTGCAAAACTTCATATCAACAAGACACTTCTTAAGAAACTTGCGATTACGATTAGCGCATAAGTGGTGGGGACCACTTGTCCCGCCTTTTCAAAAATTAAAGGACTTTCACCGTTTTTAAACCAATTTCTTCATTCTCGTTGTTGAGGGCTTAAAACCCCGAAATGATCGTTTTTAATTAACTCTGTTCCTTCGTGTGACCGTAACTACAAAAAGTCTTCATCCTCCTCGGTAAAAACTGCCACGCCCATCACCAATTTAATTTCCTCTCCAATTTGTGGTTGCGACCCATAACAATTAAATTCGTCCTTATAGATTTCACATTCTTCTTGAATGCGTATTGCTATGTACGCAAACCGTGCTACGCTACCTCTCGTACTCTTTTTCTTCCCCGCTCAAAGGCTAGCAGAGTGACTTTAATATTTTCAACATATTCACCGACAAGTTCCTAAACTTTAATATATATATATATATAGATATTCGCTATCTCGATAACTTTCGTGAAAGCGTGACATTCGCATGCAACAAACACGAACTCCGTAACATGTCGCCTAGCAGCAGGGCCATCTTTATCGGGATTGTATTTTTTATTTTTGATGGTCTATTTTCCCAATCAAAAGAAAAGAAGGCTACTCTAAACTCGTTTGTTTTTTTACATTGGAAATTATGGAAAGCCGAGCAAGATTTTAAGAAAATCCGGTAGGGATTTTTGTAAATCATTGAGGGCGGAAACGTGAAGTCAAGTTACACTTTTGTGAGAATTGGGGCAGTAAATTTTTTTCAGTAATAGTTCGGTCTAACATTTTATAAAGTTCCCAGCTCGAACTTCCTTTAAAGAGTTCTGCACGAACTTTTGAGTCCGTTTAGATTGATGGCACAAGTACTGACTGCTGCAGCAAACGTAATTTTTGCTGAGGTTTGGAAACCTGGGCAACAGGAGTTCGATTGAACTTATAAAAAAGTTCGACTGAACTATGTTTTTATAAATATAGATCCCGCGAATTAAACTATTTTCATTGTTCGCGCGATTTTTGGAGCTCGTTTGTATTTGCCGCGAGTTTGCATGTGCCCTCATACGTCACGCCGCTCTCGCTCGTCTGGGTGTCAGCATCCGCCACGCTCGACTCTCGCTCTCGCGTGATGCTGCGTCCCGCCGCGCTGCCCGATGGTGTCAAGACATCCGCCGCGCTCGGGCTCGTTCGTGCTTTTACGTACACCGCGTCGGCTTTGTTTCTTCATACCTGTATGTAGTTCAGCTACTTCCTCACGGTTATTCTAATTTTATAATGAAATGCTCAAAAAATGGTTTTATTTCACCGTTATAAATAATGAAAAAGAAAAAAATAAATATTTCTTTGGTAACATTTCATCATATGAAGTTTCACCGTTATGAAGTTTCACACGTTATAAAGTGTCACCGTTATAATGAAATTTCTCACTGTTAGCCACTTCCTCACGTTATTCTAATTTTATAATGAAATGCTCAAAAAATGGTTTTATTTTCACTCGTTATAAATAATGAAAAAGAAAAAATTAAATATATCTCTCGGTAAAATTTTATCGTTATGAAGTTTCAATCGTTATGAAGTTTCACTATTATGAAGTTTCATCGTTATATGTTTCAAAGGTTATGAAGTTTCACCGCTATATGTTTCAAGTTATGAAGTTTCGTTGTTATATGTTTCGAAGCATATATTTTTCAGTGTTAAATGTTTCGATCGTAATATTTCACCGTTAAATATTTCACTCCACCCAGCTCGTATTCACACCCACTTTATTAGTTTTCAATTTTTTTATGAAGTTTCACTCGTTATAAAGTTTCACTGTTATGAAGTTTCAAAGTGTTATGAAGTTTCACTCGTTATATGTTTCAAGGTTATGAAGTTTCACTCGTTATATGTTTCGCTGTTATATGTTTCAAGGTTATATGTTTCAGTTGTTTAATGTTTCAGTATGTTAAATGTTTCGACGTAATATTTCAATCGTTAAATATTTCACTCCACCTAGTTCGTATTCACACCCAGCTTATTAGTTTTCAATTTTTTTTATGAAGTTTCATCGTTATAATGTTTCACCTGTTTAATGTTTCAGATGTTAAATGTTTCACGTAATATTTCACCGTTAAATATTTCACTCCACCCGTTCAGTATTCACACCTGACTATTAGTTTTCAAATTTTTTTATTTGAAAAAATTATTTGTTTTTGCATGCAACCATGTTGAAGTTTTTTGGAAGCAAATACATAAGCATTAGGCAAACACATACTTAGAGAATAAGAAAAAGAAACAACATCCTTTATCCTTCTTAACTTTTTTTTTATATATGCATTAATTCAATAGGTTAAAATTTACTTTATTAAATTACAAGTAGTTCCTTTTTCATTAAATTGTTGCGGTTGTTGTTTCACCTTTTTTTTTGAAAATTTTTTATATGTTATATTTTTTTTCTATTTTTTTTCATATGACTTTAATTTATAAAGTGACCATATTGTAAACATGTTTCTCACTTATTTATAAAAGTGAGTCACTTGCATTAATACAAGTAACTAATTGTATATTTGTAAATGTGAGCTTATAATGAAATTTAGAGAAGAAATGTTTTTTGTTTTGTTTTGTTTTGTTTTGTTTATTTTATATATTTTTGGGTTTGTAAATTAACTCAATAGTCTCAATGTACAACAATCATTGCGTTGATCAACCTCCACTTCCCACATAGTACTTTCGTTCATTTTTATATATTTTTTCAAAATGGTATAATTTTGACATCCAAATTACATTTGTAGTGTCATTTTCATAAAACTAACCATTTATTTGAGAACTCCCCTTCTAAACAATTAATTTTTTCTTTTGAAATAATCTTATTTTCATATTGTAATATGGCTAGTCTAGGTAATCTCCTACTTATTCAAATTAAAACTACTTTTCATGGAAATTATATATTGAGGATATACAAGAAGTAGGGACTTTACTAGGTTACCATGGAAATAAAATTATTCCTCTTAATTTCCCCCCTTGTCACTTGTTCATAGTGATTTTTGTGATTCTCTTCCTTCTACTTATTTCTATAGCTTCAATTACTTAAATTTTATTGATAGATTCTCCAGAGACACCGAGATTTATTTTTTAAAACTTAAGAGTGAACTTTTTAGCTTACATGTTCTTGTAGAAAAACAATTAGGACATCAACTTTAGAAGTTAGGAGTATATAATGGAAGTGAATATGTTAACAAAAAAAATAGGCACTTTTATTACCAACTCTATTAAAATTGAAATACCCCTATTTTTCCTCAAAAGTGATGTAATCCTATTTGAATTAGGTCTCTAGGTCAGTATCGAAGTCTAGCCTAGGTGGCAGACCGTTGTAACAAAAATCTATTGGTAGCCTTTCATACATCTTCCACCAGCAAAATAACTTAAAACACAAAAAGAGTTATCCATTTGCAATATAAATTTGATCAAGTATTCATTTTTTTTCTTTGAGAGAGCCCTCTCTAACTAGAAGGGCTAGCTTTCAGTCCAAAGTGATTTGAAATAGTTACATAAGGTTGACCATTGAACAACCCAATTGGTTCCAGCTTAGTGATAACATATTCTTCTCTCTTTTAGATCAGTTTTCAAAGGCTTTTGATCTAAAAATATTTATAGAAACTTCCAAGGATCTAACAAGGTTACCTCCTTCCTTAGTGGTGAATGATACTTGGGATCTAATACCTCTTCCGGGAGGAAACCTTGTTAGATGTAAATTGGTGCATAGAACTAGAGGTGTTCATTAGATGGAAGTGTTGAAAGACATAACACTTATATAGTTGATAAAAGTTTCTCAACTAAAAGGGGTTGATTAGAATAAAACCTTTTCCCTTATAGCAAAAATTAATTCCCTTTTTACTGTTCTAGCCCTTATTATTTCATATAAATTGGAGGTCCATTAAATGAACATTAAATCCACCTTCTTGCATGGGGATTTCAAGAACAAATTTACTTGGAATAACCTCCTAACTATATTCAAAATGACTATATTTTTTTACCACCTGAAGAAATCTCTCTAGGACTTAAGTAAGATCCTCATGTTTGGAATGCTAAAATGAACAACTTTCTTCTTAATACTTACTTTTATATATGCAATTATAACTACAATGCCTATACCAAGAAAGTAGTAACCATGTCATAATAATTTTTCTTTATGTTGATGACTTTATACTCATTGGTTGTGACCCTAAATTTTTAGCCCATGTGAAATCTAGCCTTAAAAATAAATTTGAAAATGGCAGGCTCAGGTACTGGAACCTCTACAAAGGTTCGACTTGAAAACATAGTTTTTCCTCAGGTTTCTCCACTGGTTCTATGTCCAACTTGGATAACCTACAGTTCAATATCCTTCTTTTCATTTTTTATATTCCCTCTTGGATAACCATAATATCTTGAAATGGAGCTAGCCAACTCAAATATAGTATTGCAAATCCCTGGCTAAGTTAGATGAGGATTACATATGGTCTTGAATGAACATTTGGACTCTTTAGATATATATCTAAAGAGTCTAAAAACTCATTCAAGACCATATGTAATACATAGCGTACTCATATAATATATAAAACTTTAATCCATGTGCTTAACCTTAACATTGACACAAATGGAATACAATTTTACTCACTGCTTTATAATATAAAAATATGCAGATGAATATTCCCCATAGCTTAGAATCCTACTTGTTTTCAAAATAAGGATGCACTCCCATTTGATTCTCACAGATAGGTTGTAATCATGAGGCTCTCGCTCAAGAGTGGACCTTCACAAAATCTTGTGACGTCTTATCACAAACAAAACCATCAAACTGAAAACACATCATTTTTCTCCTTCAAAGAAAAAAAAATTCACATCATGTGAATATGTCCATGTACTCTTACATATTGGTGTACAAAACCATCAACCAAACACAAGTTGACAAAACATGCCTCTTCAAACAACTGACTCTTAAGTCAAATAATAGAGCTCATGTACAAATTTTCATATTTGTTGCATTTAAGTGTGTCTAACATAACTCTACTTTCAACATCTTGCTTCATGCAACATGCACCATACTTTGAATTTGCAAAGAAATTCATGAAACATCAAATACATGCTAGGCCTTAATTTGATAAGAAATCTTTAACCATTTCTCAGCAAACCATTTCAATGGCGCTTATTTTTCTTTCAACTATGTTGAATTTAGTTTTTAGTTATATTTTTAATTTTGGAGAAAATAACTATTTATTTCACGTGTAATTAGATTAGTGATTTCATGTGTTAGGGTTGTGGATTCAGGCATTGAAACAACACCATTATATTTCAAATTTAAAATGATGGTTTGAGTCCTAGGTAGCTTAGAATCCTACTTGTTTTCAAAATAAGGATGCACTCCCATTTGATTCTCACGGATAGGTTGTAATCATGAGGCTCTCGCTAAATAGTGGACCTACGCAAAATCTTGTGACGTCTTGTCACAAGCAAAACCATCAAACTGAAAACACATCATTTTTCTCCTTCAAAGAAAAAAAAAATTCACATCATGTGAATATGTCCATGTGCTCTTACATATTGGTGTACAAAACCATCAACCAAACACAAGTTGACAAAACATGCCTCTTCAAACAACTGACTCTTAAGTCAAATAATAGAGCTCATGTACTTTCAACATCTTGCTTCATGCAACATGCACCATACTTTGAATTTGCAAAGAAATTCATGAAACATCAAAATACATGCTAGGCCTTAATTGAATAAGAAATATAACCATTTGTCAGCAAACCATTTCAATGGCGATTCTTTTAGTTTCAACTATGTTGAATTTAGTTTTTAGTTATATTTTTAATTTTGGAGAAAATAACTATTTATTTCATGTGTAATTAGATTAGTGATTTCATGTGTTGGGGTTGTGGATTCAGGCATTGAAACAACACCATTATATTTCAAATTTAAAAATGATGGTTTGAGTCCTAGGTAGCTTAGAATCCTACTTGTTTTCAAAATAAGGATGCACTCCCATTTGGTTCTCACGGATAGGTTGTAATCATGAGGCTCTCGCTCAAGAGTGGACCTTCGCAAAATCTTGTGACGTCTTGTCACAAACAAAACCATCAAACTGAAAACACATCATTTTTCTCCTTCAAAGAAGAAAAAAATTCACATCATGTGAATATGTCCATGTACTCTTACATATTGGTGTACAAAACCATCAACCAAACACAAGTTGACAAAACATGCCTCTTCAAACAACTGACTCTTAAGTCAAATAATAGAGCTCATGTACAAATTTCCATATTTTTTGCATTTAAGTGTGTCAACATAACTCTACTTTCAACATCTTGCTTCATGCAGCATGCACCATACTTTGAATTTGCAAAGAAATTCATGAAACATCAAAATACATGTTAGGCCTTAATTGGATAAGAAATCTAACCATCTGTCAACAAACCATTTCAATGGCGCTTCTTTTTCTTTCAACTATGTTGAATTTAGTTTTTAGTTATATTTTTAATGTTGGAGAAAATAACTATTTATTTCACGTGTAATTAGATTAGTGATTTCATGTGTTAGGGTTGTGGATTCGGGCATTGAAACAACACCATTATATTTCAAATTTAAAAATGATGGTTTGAGTCCTAGGTAGCTTAGAATCCTACTTGTTTTCAAAATAAGGATGCACTCCCATTTGATTCTCACAGATAGGTTGTAATCATGAGGCTCTCACTCAACAGTGGACCTTCACAAAATCTTTTGACGTCTTGTCACAAACAAAACCATCAAACTGAAAACACATCATTTTTCTTCTTCAAAGAAAAAAAAATTCACATCATGTGAATATGTCCATGTACTCTTACATATTGGTGTACAAAACCATCAACCAAACACAAGTTGACAAAACATGCCTTTTCAAACAACTGACTCTTAAGTCAAATAATAGAGCTCATGTACAAATTTCCATATGTGTTGCATTTAAGTGTGTCTAACATAACTCTACTTTCAACATCTTGCTTCATGCAACATGCACCACACTTTGAATTTGCAAAGACCTGAATTCTCCACCCCCATTAAAATGACCCTACAAGTTGATTCTTTTAGTTTTTTCACTCTATAAGCATCAACGTACGATTATGCATGATGGAGAATCTCTAGCGCTTTCCCTTGTTAATATATTTAACGAGGGAAAGCGCTAGATATTCTCCATCATGCATAATCGTACGTTGGATTTGGTGATAATTGTCTCCATATTTTGGCTTTCTGACCCGCAAAACATAATTATTTTAGAAGGGAGGGAAGGAGGGATGATCACAGTGACTTGCTTGATGACCTGTCTATGAAGATTAACTACCTCAAGAACTATTTTTTTGCGTAGGGAAAGAGACACATTCCCATGTCTGAGCATGAAAACGTTCTTTGATATTGTTAATGCCTCTAGTGTTTACTTCTACAAGTTATATAGGCAGAGTATGTAAAGGGCCAGGTAGCCTCTGGATCTCATCTTTTATGAAAGGTGACATATCTAGTAAATGCCCCTGCAGTCAATCTCTGGAATGGATCTAAATAGAAGTTCTTCATTTTAATATCCGTAAAACACAACAAATTTAAGGTAAACTATGTACATGTTCCATTCATTGTTCCAAGTCTCATGTTGCTTCGCATGTTATTTTATAAACCTTCTATTGTTCTAAGAAATATAGAACATACTGGATTTAATAGCCCCAAACTGGATTTTACTCTGAGGTATTGATTTTTTGAAATCTATTTTGTGAATGTCGGCCAATAGATATATATCATGGAGGATGAAGAAGAAGATCAGCGGAATCCCATATGGAGGATGTTCATGGTATTTAAATATAATCTTAAATCTCCATACATGTGTGTACATATGGAAGTGATTTTTTTATTAACTTTGTGAGTGAAATTAGTTGTTAATAAGTTTCATATTTTAATTTTTAGGAGGCAAGAGGAGAAGGCTTTCTACTCCATCCATGGAGCGTGGCCAAGGTTCAGCCGGTCGAGGTAGCAGGGTGCGGGAAGGGGGTGATATTTATTCCCCCGAAGGCCAGCAATCAACGGCGGCTGGTTCTCAACAGGGTCACTGTGGGTCTGGTTCTCAGCAGCATCATTCTGGGGATGCTTCTCAGCAGGGTCAAGTTGGAGATGATGTTAACCAACAACATCAAGGTTGAAATCAATTTCAATATTTTTTCATTAAATTTGTACGACTTTTTTTACACGTGTTTTTTCTAATATACGAAATTTTATATATATTGATGCAGAGGCTGAAAATGTTCGAGCCAGTGGTCAAAAAAGACGCAGGGCAGTGCGCTACATTGAAGAAGAAGGCTGTCAACCTAGCACAACTTATCCTGCTGAGATTACTGATATACCATGGGAAACGAACATGGCGGAATGCACCTTACAAAGGTGTCAAAGCCTTTATGCAAAATTGCAGAGAGATCTCCAGGATTTGACTCTACTTGCTGAGAGTAGACAGAGCCTAGAGATAGTTACACATTCATTGAGTGAAATGGTAAAAGTGTACAAAGATTTGGGGCCAACCACTGATTCGTTTGTAGAAGTGATGAGAAAGAGAGGAGAAACAGTGATAGGTCCCGATAAATGGTAGGACATAAAAAAAGAGTTTCAAGAAATGATGCTAAGTCAATGTTTAATTATAAGGAAGGGCTAAAAAGAAAGATGTTGAAGGTGCAGTATTTCAAGCACCCAGACAAAGCAAAATATTTGTATAGTCGACATCTTGCGGCCTTTGGAAGGCTTCCATGGAATGATGAGGTTCCTCTTTATTTTGCACAAATGTTTTATGCAGAATTTTTTTTGGATATGAAACCAGACTACAATGACCTTCCTTCAGAATTTTTTGGCCCGAGGAGAGGTCGATTATATCAACATAAGGGCGCTAAGCGAGATGTGGAGTTACCTCGCCCTGAGCCGCCATTGGTGAGTCGACCGTCTCGAGTCGAAACCCTGCGATCAGAGATGGATGCGACTTCTCAAATAAGTCGTGAAGCAAGAGATGTTATGATCAAAAATGTTCATAGCGGATTGAGTGGAGTCAATATTGGCTTAAATAGACTAAGAGCACGTGAACATGCACGTGCCAATTTTGTTTATCATACAGATGAGGAGATTTACAACATGAATGTTGAAGATCTCCGAACATACGCAATAAATTGTCGCAATGGTCTGCAAGACCTAATTTTTCATGAGGAAGAGGGCACCGGAACGGTATGTGTTAGTGACCTTAGGGTTTGAAATTATATTTACATATACGTGTACAATTTTTAATAAATACATGTGTATGTACACATGTATACATTTATTTGTATGTGTACATTAATGTAACAAAAATGTATGATTATATGTTAAAACACCATTTGCAGTTCTCAGGCATGATGCGTGATGAAAATGTTAATATTACGTTCGGGACCTCTGGCTCAAACGATGCAGCTGGGTCTAGCCATCATGATATGTTGGCACATGTATGTTAGTGTTTTTTAAGTGACTCTAAAATAAATAATTGTTGCCACCATGTACATGTATGTATATATATAATTCGATAAAATGTTTTAACAGGTACCGATTCCGTCTGATGTTTTTGGGATGCCGGTACCTTCTTCTTCTTTAGGAGATATACCTTCTACTTCATTGGGAGATGTACAAGTATGGACAATTTTCACAAGTTCAAAATTTATGTTACCTCAAAAAGTTCCATTAAAAATTGAGATATAGAGAGAGATCTATATTTTGAGTTATTTAAAAAATTTTGAATTTAGGTTCGTATAGAAGATTTTTTTAATCCGAGGACTTTAGCGACGGAGATAGGAACATCCACATCATTTGAAGAAGTTGTCTTTAGTTCTTTTTTTTAATATTATTGTTCAAATAAGTTTATATATGTAGACGTGCATTTTCATTTGAAAGTTTTTAATTTATATAAATTATTTATGTATATATATATATATTTATATTTAACTGTACATGTATATTGTACAGGTTACCACTGGAGATGTTTCTATGGCAGATCCTGTTCATCAAATGGAGAGGCAACCTTACGAGGTATTGCGTGATTTTTTGTTATATTTTGTTTTTTACATTAAGTTCTAGATATATATATTCTCATTCATTTTTAAAACTTCAAATTTTAATGTTCAAGTACATGTGCATTGTGTATGTAGGTTTTCCCTTTACAAGATAGCGAGCTAATCGAGACCCAGAGGCTAGATCCTCCATTTGATGGACAAGATATACGGTAGATTTGATTTTATTTCAAAATTTAGATGGTTTTAAAATTTGTTAAACTTGATACAGTTTGATACTTGAGTGAGATTTACAATTTTTGGACATATTTTATTACAATGTTTTTTGGACATATTTTTGGACATATGTTAAATGTTTTTGTTGGATAGTTGAATTATAATTGGCATGGCATGTGATATTTAATGTTAAATGTTTTTGTTAGATAGTTGAATTATAATTGGCATGGCATGTGATATTTAATGTCAAATGTTTTTGTTAGATAGTTGAATTATAATTGGCATGGCATTTGAAGTTTTTAAAACTACATGAATGATGGAATGTGAACCTACATTTGCACATGTGGTAAATTGAAATGTTACTTGTAACAAGAAAATCCCCATTGATTTCATTACAGTGTATGTTGATTTCTGATTTGATATAATTGCATACATATGATGGTACATTACTTGTAAAGTCATTGGATTAATAACTTGTTCATTGATTTCAGTGTTCTTTGGATGGTTTTAGTACTTTTTGCATGTGAATGTGAAGTAATGTTGTCATTGAATTACATTTGACATTTGATATTTAATGTTAAATATTTTTGTTGGATAGTTGAATTATAATTGGCATGGCATGTGATATTTAATGTTAAATGTTTTGTTGGATAGTTGAATTATAATTCTAATGGTATCTGAAGTTTTTAAAACTACATGAATGATAGAATGTGAACCTACATTTGCACATGTGGTAAATTGAAATGTTACTTGTAACAAAACAATCCACATTGATTTCATTATGTAGTATATGTTGATTTCTGATTTGATATAATTGCATGTATGATGGTACATTACTTGTAAAGTCATTGGATTAATAGTGTTCATTGATTTCAGTGTAACCGCAAAAAATTATTGACAATGTAGAATGATTTTTGTGTTATAATAATTAAACCTAATAATATTGGAGAGCAAGAGAGACTTGAGGTATGGTGTTTACTACAAGAGTTTGAGCTAAATATTTAAATGGTTTATCTATCTTTCATAAAATAGTTTAAGATTGATCCCAAGAATTAAGAGAATGTCTCGGTCCATCATTGGTATGGTCCATCATAGAATGATCATCCATGTCAATGACTCTTAAGTCTATCTTTCCAAACCATGATCCTACTCTCACATGTGTGCTTTTCATGACACCAGTCGTGCTACTTTTATCCTTGAGTTGACTGCCTTGAAAGCACTCAACTCTTTCTCGATGCTAGCCTTCCTCTTTCTAAGAGATGAAGCTGCCTTTCGACCTAGGAAGCTATGGGTAGCCCCCATGTCTATCAAAGCAAAGAACCTTTTCCCATGTACAGTTGTAGACATGAATCTCAAGTCCAAGGAACTTTCATCATCATTCCTCCTCCTTGTCTTGTGCCTTACTTTCGCAATCTTCTTCAACATTTCCTCTTCCAATATGTTTTTCGAACTAGCCCTTGGCTTAACAGTGCTTTTCACATATCTCTTCTCATGAAGCTCCATATAACAATTTGATCCTGGGCTTGCTTGAATTGGTTCAAGCTCTTTCTTTTTCGAATTATGTCTAATTGCTCCAATACGACATATATCAAGACTCCTTCCAAGCGAAGTGCACCAATCCTCTTAGTGTGGTCGTCTTCTTTTCCAAGTGTGCCAACACATGCATTTTCTTTCTTCAAACCAATAGGTTTCGGATCAAGAAAGTCCCTCTTGATCTTATCTTCCATGTTCTTAACTTTAGCCTGCAACGTAGTGCTTCTTTCCTTCAAGTGAGCCCTTTCCATAAAGAGTTCCTGAAGTCTTTGTTCACCTTGTCGTATCTCCATGTCAAGCTTTTCAATTTCAGCAGTTTGTCTAGAAAGTCCATCCTTGGAATTTCTTGCGTGAAAAACCAAGTAGGTTGAACCAACTTTGGTCTAGTGCATTGGAATTCATTAAAGAATTGGTCATTGGCGCTGCTTCAAGCTAGGAGTGAGCATTGTCACCAACCTACATTGAATATTTTACACTCCCTAGGGTGAATGATACTTTAAATTGATTGACAGTCTAAGACTTTCGAATTTTTCTAAATGCCAAATGATCTTACAAAGTTAGTATTTATAATATTCTAGTAGGTCATTCGGTGACAACATTTACCGAAAACTTGAAACGACTTTGGCGTGTGATATTTAATTTGTTAAATGTTTTTGTTGCATTGTTGAATTATAATTGGCATGGCTTAATAGTGCTTTTCACATATCTCTTCTCATGAAGCTCCATAGAACAATTCGATCCTGGGTCTGCTTGAATTGGTTCAAGCTCTTTCCTTTTCGAATTCTGGCTAATCGCTCCAATACGACATATATTGACTCCTTCCAAACGAAGTGCACCAATCCTCTTAGTGTGGTCGTCTTAGTGTGGCGTGTGATATTTAATTTGTTAAATGTTTTGTTGGATTGTTGAATTATAATTGGCATGGCATGTGAAGTTTTTAAAACTCCAGTTTTGGATGGTTTCAATCTACATTTTGCATGTGATATTTAATGAACTTTAAATGTTAAATGTTTTAATGATGCACAATATATAATCAAAAGGGTTTTAAAACTTAAAGTTTTGGATGGTTTCAATTTACAACTTAAAGTTTTGGATGGTTTCAACCTACATTTGCACATATGGTAAATTGAAATTATGTTACTTGTAATAAGACAATCCCCATTGATTTCATTGTATATGTTGATTTCTAATTTGATATAATTGCATGTATGATGGTACATTACTTGTAAAGACATTGGATTAATAGTGTTCATTGATTTTAGTCTAAGCGCAAAAAATTATTGACAACGTAGAATGATTTTTGTGTTATAATAATTAAACCTAATAATATTGGAGAGCAAGAGAGATGAGGTATGGTGTTTACTACAAGAGTTCGAGCAGGTCATTCAGTGACAAATTTTATTGGAAACTTGAAACAAAGAGAATCTATCTTTGGCTAGGACATCATGTAAGATGCTTGACATAAACAATAAAATTGTACTTAAAAGCCGAGATTCGGGCAAGTGGGGACAACCACTTGTTATCTCGTCCCTTGGAGGCTAGGCCATATGGGGACCGAATCTGACTTTACAAAATAAAGTGAAATAATTTGTACCATATGGTCAGAGAACATATACAAGAACAATTAATATACAAGAACAATTAATTTCATTCTAGAATATATGTATCCAATACATATTTAACATTTTTAATCAATGCACATGTATAGAAAAACTACTTTCAGTGGATACTAGAGCACGTGCTTGTACCCAAACAATTTGTAACATCTGCAAACCACAAATAACATAAGAAGTTCAATTTTTAGTTGAGTACTGAAAGGTCTAAATGATAATAAATTGTTGGACACTTCACTCAAAAAAATTCTAATGGAATTCCATCCTCAATAATCCGTTCATGATCGGATTTTGACATTTTCCATTTCTTAATTTTTTATTTTTTCTTTGATTGAACTTCTATCAACTTTATGTGTGCTGCACACACCAAGTGACTATATTGACAACTTATGGAATCAGGTTCATAGTCTTCGAAGTAAACAAAGTCTTCACTTTGACGAGTTTGTTTGAAAAAATAACCTTTCAGTATAATAGACCCTTTGTCATACTGAAATCCGTGATCATTATAGTCTTGTAATAATTTCATTTTTTGTTCAGTGAAACGCATCAAATAATACTTTACATTTTCATCATTGTCAATAGGTGCAATTACAGCAAAAACATCTCCTGCACAATAAAATAAATTTAACATTTAATTATGCATATTTAAATTTATTTGTAGATCTTTAAATCATTAAAAAGTAATTCAAATGTTACCTTCTCTAACAAGATCAGAAACTCGATCACCATCGGATGATATTGTAGTTTCATCTGATTCCATTTCTTCAAACATTGCAATAGACATTTTTCCCTTTGTATTTAGCTCTGTATGTTTCCAATCGTTCACATACATTTTGTTTTCACAGGCGTCATTGGATTTTGTGTTGTCTATGCAAACATCACAAAAACAAGAATATTTTCTTTTATCCAATGCAAACACATTTGTGGACAATTTTGTTTGAATTGAATGCAATTTTCGAGTCCCTTTTATTGTTCCAACTTCATTTCCAATTGATCTATTTACGTCTCCGATTCCAATATGCCAGAAAAACCTTTATATGGAAAATTAAAAAAAGAATTTGTAAATATGATATCAAAATACAATTAAAAATAATCATTGCATGATAAATGTACAATGTTTAAAATTAGATTTCCAATATAAATTAAATTGAATGTACCTTCTCACTTCTCTTGATGGGTTAATCTCATGGCTTAGAGCATTTTTGTACCATTGAACAACTTCTTCAGCGTTCACAAGTCGGCGTGCAAAGTGGTTCATTTGATATCTTCGAAGTACTCGTTTTATGCATGCTCCTGCACCGTCATGTTCTCCTTTTCCATGGCCAGTCTCAAAGAAATTCCAACAATGTTTAATGCAAGTTTTCTTATGAAGACGACACAACCAAAAAAATGATCGTGCAGATTTGAATTGACCTGCACATCCGTCTGACCATATCCAATGTTCATTGAATGTTATTCCACGATTTTTCAATGAATCATAAATTCTTTCAAAACAATGTTGTACAAAAAATGTATCATGTGTACGATCGTCACTGATATAAAAGTGATATTCTTTAATGATATGTCAATTTTCACTCGTGCTTTCTATATGATCGACATTTTGTTCAGCATGTCTATATAGAATATGGACGAGCATGGAGACTTGGTTAGAGTGATAGTATTCACTCTGAATTTCTTTTTGTGGAGCAAATGTGTAGTTTTCTGCAAAATCAATCACTGACAAAATGGTTCCTGGTGGAAAAAATTCACGAGATTTTTTGAATTTCAAGTCTTGCCATCGAGCTCTATGGGAATGCATGATGTATTTGTAAATTTCTGCTTCAAACTTTCTCAAAAATTCTATTAGAAAAATTTCGTCTTCTTGTAATTCGATTCTTTTAACACTATCTGCACTTTGAATCGATGTACTGGTATATTCGTATCTCTTCCATTTCACTTTCATGTTGGACAATGATTGATCATTTATATCAATACGATATTTGTTTTGAAATTTAGTCAAATTTCCACAATCATTGCATTTTTTACCACCAACACATTTCTTTTTGTAAAATAGTTCGTCACTTTCTCTTTCACATAGAATTTGAGATATGAATTCACGGATAGTGGAAGGAGGAGGTGAATCCTTCCATAATGTTCTACCGAAATCAAGGAATGTGTCATAATATAACTCAAATTCCGCATGATAACGACAACAACAAGTGTCGCGTGCGGTGATAGGTTTTACATACCATGGTTTTTGTTGAACAAAAGCACTGAGTGAAACTTGAATTTGACGATTCTCTTCTTTGAACTTGTTGAATAACTCTATTTGAGTGGTTTCCAAGAGATGTTTTTCATGTTCTTCGTATTGATTTCGTGATATTATTCTTCGCATCACATGTCTTGCAGTGGGTGAAACACGCGAATTGTTCTTCCAATATTCATATATTATTTTTTTAACATCTTCTCCAAGTCTATCTTTGTATGGTTGCCTACAAATAGCTCTCCAACAAGTGAGTTCATCATTTACATCTATTTGCAGTCGAAATTTTCGATGTTTGTGCAGAGTTTTTCGCGAGGTTCCCAGTGCTCGTGCCATAGATGTTAGATTCAAACAATTCTCTTGAGTACTTGGTGAAACCATTGCCATTTGTATTCCTCTACGTATATTTGAAACATCTTTATCTCTAGATCTCTTAATTGACTCTATAGCACTACTCATATTTTTATCACCTCTTCTTTCATTTTTTTATCTTTGGTTGATTTTCGAATACCCAATAGTGTCGTCGCTTCTTTTAATTTCCTTGATGATAGGATACCTTTCAACATTTGAGCTTGAGCTGTCACTTGCTCAGTTTTGAAAAACATTTCCAAAATTTTATCGACACGATATCGTATAACATAGTCAGGTTTTTTATCTCCATATGTGTGAGTGTCGACATTTTCTAACATCTCATTATCGATAGTGATTTCATCTGTACATATTTGAAAAAATAGTACATATTCAATAAATAACTAAATTAATAAATATGTCAATAAATATTAGGAAATTTTAAATATATCAATAGATCATAATATTTACATTTACATACCCGATTCAATTTCTTCTTGAGGTTGATTTTCTTCTTCAATATTTTGAGGAGTATCTCTGTCTGTTTACATTAAACAAAATATTTTTCAAACTAGTTCATCAAATAAAAATTAAGCTTCACATTCTACATTGGGAAAACTTTAAAATATATCAATAGATCATAATATTTACATTTACATACCTGCTTCAATTTCTGCTTGAGGTTGATTTTCTTCTTCAATATTTTGAGGAATATCTCTGTTTGTTTACATCAAACAAAATATTTTTCAAACTAGTTCATCAAATAAAAATTAAGCTTCATATTTTACATTAGGAAAATTTTAAATATATATCAATAGATCATGTAATATTTACATTTACATACCTGCTTCAATTTCTACTTGAGGTTGATTTTCCTCTTCAATATTTGAGAGAGCTTCTAACTTTCTTTTGCGATATTGTCTCGTCTCTTCTCTACGTTCTTCAGGCTTTCTTTTTCGATCATATTTTCTCACACAAGTTCTTCGATTTCCCATGATAATAGGGTATGAGGTTCAAAAAATTTCCTTTAAAAAAATTAGACAATAACTCAATTACAAACAATATCACAAAAGATTTAATTTAAAAAAATCTTTTCTAAAAAATACGTAATCCTTGATCCAAAACACGTACATACCTCTAAGAAAAATCACACCGCCTCTAAAATGTGAAGAAAAATTTTTGAACAAAGAAGCTCAAAAGATTTATTTTAACACAAAACACTTACATACCTCCAAGAAAAATCAAGTCGCCTCCAAAAAAATGTCTTCCCAAAAAGTTCTTTAAACTCAAACTTTGAACCTCCAAGAAAAATCACGCCGCCTCCAAAAAATGTCTTCCAAAAAAAAATTTTAAACCCAAACTTTGAAGAAAAGTTTTTGAATTCAAACCAAGTTGTAGAATGATCAAATTTCCGCCCACAAATAAATGTCAAATATCTGGTGGTACATAAATACTAGTATTAGTCGAGGCCCGCTCAGTCGATGGTGGACTTTGATAAGGAATTGCCTACTGATGACTCATCGATGCAGTAGCCTACTCAGACGTGGATGGTGCGGCCTGTGATGATGGACTTGCCTCCTCAGATGGACCTGCCTGCTTAGGATCAGGTGCCTTCTCAGGACTAAGTGTCTGCTGAGATGGTGTAGACTGCTCAGATGATGCTCGTTGATCAAGACCAGATGCTCACTTCTCATCATCATCTCTATCATGAGGTGAAGGAGGAGGTGGTGGAGTACTAGAATGATGATCAATACCCTCATGATCATGATCATCAGATGAGGAACTGCTTTGTCGTGCATCTTGACGATGCCTACCCCTCCTAACTTGTGTCAGTGCTCTGGAATCTCCAATGATATGATGCATGGGTCAACATATCGTGGGGCGTGCCTTTCCAAGCTATGTGAGCCTACAATTAGCTTGAATCTCTCTGATCGTAGCTGGGCGGACTCCCTCATCAACTAGCAGTCGACAGAGTTGGTCACCCAACTCCATCCTAAATCGGGTGTCTAACCTATGCCTTAGCCCCATGGGTTTATGCACCCGATCTGGATCATGTCTATCACCCTAATCCTCTGCCTCTGCCATCTCCCCATCAACATCTACACCTAGATCATTTGGAGTGGGTGCAATATCATCCCCAACGAATGTCCCAATATATACAAAATATATAGTACACAACAATAATTAGACATTTTCATTAAACAATTTAATAAAACAGTTCAAAGAACATGTTAGAATAAATTTGATCATTCTAATTAATTAATTAAGACTGTAGCAAAATGAAACTATATTAATTTAAATAAAACACTAATATTACCTCTTGCATCTGGCGGCTTATCTTGTGTGAAGAGGATGTTGTTACACCCTCGCCAATCCAAACCGGCATATGGACATGGCACCAGAACAAAGGAGTGATCATCAAGACTAGATAGCAACTCCAATGCATTAGGATATATCCTAGAGGGAAAGTCAGATTGGCCCCTCTTGGGCATTAGCTAGCCCCACATCTGCATCCGTACATGCAACATCGACCTACGAGGTTGTCGAAGAAAAGTAGGCTTCGTCTCTGAAAACCTCTCAAAAAATAAACAAAATAAATCTGAAGAAAAAGGGAAGGTAAACCTCTCACATGCCTGAGAATGACATCTATCTAATGTTGTACAAAATTGCCACAAAAAAATCATAGACCATCTCACAAGTCATGGCACTTGGAATAAAGAATCAACATAAAATAAAAGTAGGAAAATAATGTGTTTCCATCATTGGTACAGTGTGCAATGGTCATCAACAGTAGTGAGGGGCACCTCACCTCCTCTACACCAAATGAAGCAATACGTAATTGACCACCGGACACCTGAAAATCTGCAGGAGAAACTATATCATCCCTAATGTATCTACGGGAGTACGCCAACTGACTCCCTGTTGCATAGTCGATGGGGACATCTGGGAACTAGGAAAAATCTTGCCCTCTCCTAGATAGGCCATATGAAAAATATGTCCTCCTCAGTGGGTGCATACCACTGGTCATGACCAACCCAGAAGCCTGTTGGTGGGCATTCCACTTGAAGATGAGTTGTCCCAATAAACCAATATGACCCTTCAGGGATGTAGTCTCCTCATAGAACTTGAGAAGGCCTACCTCCCTTAGGAGAAACTGTGTGGTTGACATAATAGGATGAGGGTACATAAGTCTCTCCCTCTCTCGTGCCTCCCAAAGGTGAATCACGTTATACTCATCCTCCATATGTTCTTGTTGTTCCCTTTGTTCTCTCTGTTGACATCGTTGAATGATTCACATATTAAATACATTTTTTTATTAAATGAGACATGTATTTAAATATATATATATATATATATTTTTTTTATTTTTTTTTGAAAAAAAAATAGTCGGTGCACCCAAAAAAATAGTCACACACCAGTACTGGTGCGTATGCCTTTATCACGCACCGCTCTCTATGCGAATGGAAATTGTTCTCGCATCGCAAAACATAAAATGTTATTTTTCTATGGTGTATTGATGAAACTATCTACCCTGGGGTAGATAGTTAGGTTAACGCACCACCCAACAATAATACATGGTCAACAGTGCGGTCCTATAAATGACCACACCGTTGACCATGTAGTGTTGTTGGACGAGTAGTGCGCTGACCAAAATATCTGCCTGGGCATGATATTTTGGTCAACGCACCGCCGAACAACATTACATGGTCAACGGCGTGGTCCTATAAACAACTGCACTGTTAACTATGTAATGATGTCACGCGGGCAGTGCATTAACCTAATTATCCGCCCCAAGGTGCATAGTTTGGTCAATGCACTGCCCTCTGGACACTGGTACATAGTTAACAATGCGTTCGTTTAAACGAACACACCGCCATGTAAGTTTTAAAAAAAAAAGCATGGTGCGTTTTTTCAGTACCACACCAGAACCCAGTGTGGTTTCCGTTAACATCGTTCGTGGTACAACCTATAAATTTACATGCAACACCATGAACAATGCGAGCCAAATAGATCGAGCGCGTCGTGCATAACTTTTTTTTTTAACTATAAATTTTAAGGTTTTTTAGAAATCTAATCCACTAAAAGGTTTCGTTATTGAGAAACAAGTAAAATACTTGTACATTTGCGCATCGAGGAGGCATATTTGCTGAGGAATTGGAGGAACCAAATTTTCCCACCATTTTCAAAAATTTGAACTCCACAAGGTGGGCAATGGACGACAACAGTGTGTCCAATGGGAGCACTGATGGCAAAGTGCCTCACATAATAAAAATTCACACTGGTTCTTGAGAGGTCTGGAGCACTAAAGAAATGAAAATTTTGCTTTTACAGGCCGTAATTTTTTTTATTTAACCCTATTTCTGTATACGGGTTTTTTAGATGCACCTAGCCGTATTAGCGATGGCGCACCACCGTTGTTGCGGTGCACTGGATTACTTAGATGCACTGGGCCTATTTATTCATAGATCACCAGTGTGATATAGTGATAAGACGCATTGGGTGGGTTTGTACGAAGAGCATGGTGTCTCGGTGTGCTAATTTTTTGTATGCATCGATGCGTTTGAGTCAAATGCACCGGTGTGGTTTATGATGAGAAGCGCACCAGACAAAAAACATCTGCAAAAACCTCCACCCACCAACCTCTAGAGACCTTTGCTACAAACGGATATATGTGCTATTTTTATAAGGGGTTCCTCAAAAACATCCGCTAGAGGGCCTTTTCCTTGTAGTGCAAGCTCCAAGTTTAAACAATATTTCTAGAAATTGACGAGGAAGGAAAAATCATATTGAATTGGATGTAGTCATGGAAAAAATAACTCGAAAACTATGAAATCAATGAATTACAGAGTATCTCATCAAGTGGAAGAACTTACCTGCTAAATATTCCACATGGGAGGATGAGAATTTTATAGAGAAGCATCCAGAACTAATCAAGCATTTAGGACAACAATTTTTTGAAAAAGAGGGGAATGTTAGGTTCCTATAATACTAGTGTATCCTCTTATTGTTATTTTTATTTTAGCCCCATTATTTTTATTGTTGTGCCCATGTAGTCCCCATATTGTTATTATTGTTCCCTATAGAAGCTCACTATTTTTACTGTTGTGCCCTTACATTATTATTGTTATGTCGGCTCTAATTATATTGTGACCCCTTAGACTCCTATATTTAGAAAGAAATTTGTTTCATTTGAATCATGCAACAATTTCCATTTATATAATGTAAATTAGGTTTCCCCCTCAAAGAGGATAATTTTTAAGTCATTGATCTATTTTTTCTTCTATTTTGTAAGGTGGTTACATAACAGACTTCAAGAGTTAGTGTGCCTTTAGTGTGTCCAAGCTTTGTATACCCTGTGTCCTAATCTTGTATATTCAAAAGTGTATGCTCTCCTCTTTCCTCATTAAGAGGATCCCAAGGATTAAAATATTTCTGAACAAATATTTTTGAAGTCTTGTCTATAGAGAAGCATATGCTCTCCTCTAACTTCATTAGAGGATCCTCAAGAATAGAATTTTTCTTAACTCTTTCAACATTCATCTAATAATAATAATAATAATTTTTGGTTCTCACTTTTGCATCATGTGTTCCAAATTTCCTTTATAATGGGTTGTAATATGAACAACTAATAATAAAGTATCGTTATTGATGTTTTATAATTATTTTAGTTAATACTAACCAAACATGTATATTTCTTTTTGTTTGGTATTATAACAAATGACATTTCTCAACTCAGGGTTGAGTACTGAAGGACACATCTCCTTAGTATAATATCGAAATATTTTACTTAACTATGTATATTGAAATATTGTATTTCCATTTCACATTGAAAATAACATTCCATTAATATTTTTGAAATATGAGATATTAATTTTTTTATTTTATTTAGAATTGATAAGGTTATCACTCTTACACCATATACAATTATTTCATAAATTCCATAAGCACTCCAATTAAAACATGTATCTGCAGACTTAAACCCACTTAGATGGAAAATCAAATATAGATTAAGAAATAAAAATATCAATTTCTTATTAAAAGTCGAATGTTCAAAAAGGGGAAATTGAACCAAAGAGCTCAATATAAAAAAATGAAATTACTTGAAACCTTTTAATCATATATATATATATATATATATGGAGTACATTGTGCATATTAAAATGGTTTTTTGTTATTAATATAATTTTAAGTAATATTACTCAATCTTATACTACATTGAAAATTTTCATTATTAACAATATTTTTAAATATTACATATAAATTTTATATTAAGAATTATATTTTATTTTATATGTATATGTATATGTATATGTATATGTATATGTATATGTATATGTATATGTATATATGTATATATATATATATATATATATATATATATATATATATATATATATATATATATATATATATATATATATATATATATAGTTGATAAAAACTTAATTTAATTAACATAGTTCTTCAAACAATTTATTTAAATCCTTTGTCCAATTTTTTTTGAAAATTCTAAAGTTTAAAAATCTTATTCGCACTTTTTATTTTTTACTTCTAATTAGTCTATTTATTTATTATGACTACATTGGATTGAAATATAAACAACAAATTAAGCCACCATAATGAGGTTCGAATTATTGATATTTTATAATGTTTATAACTAAAACTACCTAAAAAGACATATACATTTATATTCATTTTTGCTTTTCATTATAATATATATATATATATATATATAGTTGATAACAACTTAATTTAATTAATTGAAATATAAACAACATATTAAGCTACCATAATGAGGTTCGAATTATTGATATTTTATAATGTCTTTAACTAAAACTACCTAAAAAGACATATATATTTATATTCATTTTTGCTTTTCATTATAATGGCCTCGCACATCTCTCCTACTAAGGTATAGAATGGCCTCTTTAAAAAAGAACAATGTTGACTATAGTAAAAAAAAAAAAATATAAACATATATATTTATTTAAATATATTAAAGACAATTTTATATTAGAGAATTTAATGAATTAAACAACTCCTTGTTATGAAGTAATGATAATTTTTTATTTTTTTATTATTTTTTATTTTTATGTATGTTAATTTATTGTGCTAATAGGAACCTTATACAATGCGGAAGGAGATGTAATTCCTTCCTTAACTTGAGATTTACAAGAAAAATGAAATATTCACTAAATAAATAAAAAATATTGATTTTAATAAAAAAAATTAAAAATAAAAATAACGGTATATATTTATTGAAATATATTAAAAATGATTTCATATTAAAAATTAAATACTCTTTGTTATGAAGTAATTAAATTTTTTATTTATTTGTGTATGTGAAATTTGTGTTAAGAAGTGCATTATACGGTCGATTATGAGGAAGGTGTAATAATTTCCACACAAAAGAAATGAAATATTCACTACAAGAAAAAAATGATATGCAGTATGAAGAAAAAAACAAAAATAAATAACATATTTATTGAAATATATTGAAATAACATAAAATAAAATATCACAATGTGCACCATAAATGTTTATGTTTAATAAAATATTTCATTGTTAACTATCTATATATCATATAAAATAATTAAAAAATAAAAGGTTCTTATATTATTATTATTTAATTTTAAGGTCATCCCAAGCCACACACCAAATTGGTGTATGAGATCCTTATTTGTGGAAGAAATTATCCAATTTAAGACCTCCTTGTTTGTGGAACAAGGGACCCACACCCACGAATTTGACTCCTAATTCTAAGAAGGCATACATACTCTACCCCTTCTGATTTTGAAGCATAACATTTTAGGAGGAAATAGTGTTTTGCTCTTAACCATTAAGCCCACTATAGTTAAAACATTTTATTAATATGTTGCTACCAATGAAAATGGTGTGTAATTCCTAATGTTGTCACATAAAGTTTGATACATAGTATATACACACACATACATATATTAAAGAAAAAATCAACATATATCTATGTTAACCCAATATATATCAACAACCTTTATGAATTAAACAGGTGTAAATATTTAATTATCAACAATCTTTAAAGATTAAATAGGTGTAAACATTTATTTTAGGTTTTCATCACAAAATAAGTTTGTACTAAAACACTTAATTAATGAAAACTTAAGTTAGATTTAAACTAATTTTATTTAAGATCAACATTAAAATATTTATTTATAATTATCTTTTTAACTTATGAAATAAATATTGAAATATAGTAATGGACATAAATATTTTATTTTAATTTATAAAATTATATCTAGTACTAAATTTTAATATCAATAAATAATTATATATATACCAAGTTCAAGAGTTATTTCATGTAGTCTAGAGTTTTAAATTTTTTTGATATTGTTAGGTTTTTTTGGTTGATTACTGGTTTTATTTTTGTGTGTTTTTTTGGACAAAGCTCTAGCTACCTCTTTAGTTCGATTTTGGTAATTAAACAAACGATATACCTAGTTTACCATCTAAGATAAGTAAAGAAATACGCCAAAAATTTTCGTACTTTCTTTTCATGGTTATATATATATATAATTTTAAAAGAAACACAAATGCAAATAGATATATATACTCAAAGGAACTTGTGACAATTATAAACATGAGTTTTTATGGTCTGTTCTCCGATAACACGTTTACACAGTTGCTTATAGATGAATTGGTTACCGTAATGTTCTCTACCGGCGTATTTCCTTTCATGTGAAATGAACTGATTTTCCGAGAGAACTGTGGATCTAGACCATAGAATGGAAATTGAAGTACATTGTTTAGAAATTAAAATAATCAGGATGGCGTCTTACACAGCTAAATTTCCAAACAGAGATTTGTAGAGATTTGAGTGCCAAAACATTTGTTCTCTTCCCATACCAATCAATATCCACACAACATACAACTCCAAGTACCGTACTCGCATGGTTACGATATTTCTTTGCCCCAGTTCCCATCAAACTCTGCTTTATTGGCATTTATAAAAGAAAAATATTCCAGAGCGCATTACATTGATGTAAAGATCAGAACACGGCCTACACAGAAATGGCTGCAGATGTTCCGTTAAATGGCAGCAGCTTTACAACCTATAGTTCATTATCTACAATTTGTTTCAGGGAGTATATGTTAATACTCTCAATACCCATTATCTTCTTCACTAAGTTTGTCAAGAACAGCAATCACTCCAAAAACGAATGCTTGATCAACTCCTGCTCGCACTGCAACGCTGTATATGTCCTTCACATCCGCGATTGCAGTATTCACAAACACCTGCATACCATTACCATTTAATATTTGGGTCATTTAGCTGACTAACCAAAAGTGAAAGAGAGAGATAATGGGCACACCTCTGCAGCAATTGCACCGGAATGATCGTAGAGGCCACAGGATCGTTCAGTGAAACTACCCACAATCTTGTAGTCCCGCCCCCTTTTATTCTTCTCTGAATTTGTGAGGGAGACCTTAATGGGGTCTCCCTTGTAGGAACAACTCACGGCCGAAGCGGTGACCTTCAAAATGGGTTTCTCCTGCTCATCTATCTCGTCCTTCACGAAACCTTTCCATTTAGTTCGAAAGCAGAGCACCTCGACAAGACCCACCTGACAAATGCAAACATACAACCTTATTATTTTCACAATTATTATCAATTTCGAAAATCAATTTGGTGTTTCCCAGTCATATAACCTTGCGTTTCAGGGACAGTATAGAATTCCCTTCACCGTTTTTGAGAACAGCTTCGTTTTTAAACATTGGACCGCATCCCTCAACTCTGAAAACTTCGTTGCCTCCACAATTCGTGACCACAAAGCCGCCACCATTAACAGCACACGGCCTCTTCCTCACAATGAATTGTGTTTGTGAAGTGGAGCAGAATTGTTTGCTAACCACAGGCCGAATAATCACTCTACCACTGTTTCCATTCATTTTTTTTGGTTTTCAGTCCCCGGCTGCTTATCACATTCATATAGCGCCGGCTCTCGACACCTTTGAAGTCATGGGGATTAAATAGGGGCCATCATACTTCCTTTTTCTACGGCAAATCTGCTTGGGAAACTTAGAAGTTAAGTTACCTTTGAGCTATAGAATTCTATGCACTAGGCGTAGGTATGGATGTAGATATTGCGTAGAGGTTACATGTTTCTTTGTACATATAGCTGTGCTCTATCTTCTTCTTTTTTATGTAAAAGAAGCACAAGGATCTTGCAAATCTGGAATTATCGCACAACCTTTTTGACTGTGCTCCCAAATTGGGAAGCAAGACTTGTGAAAGGAACCGAGCTTACGTAATACTGAACGTTCAGTGCCTTTTAAATCAATCACGTTTCCAGCGAAAATCGATCTATATTATGCAAGTCTTTCAACTTTGTCAAGAGAGTCATTTTCACTCAACATTTAAGTAATACTGAGCGTTGGCTTTTAAATCAATCACGTCTCCAGCGAAAATCCATTTATATTATCCAAGTCTTTCAACTTTCATTTTCACTCAATATTTTAAACCCAATTATTGGGAAAAAAAAACAAAAACAGTTACAAAGTAGTACAAAGGAAACTCTGCTCATGATTTGAAAGTGCCCGGGAGAAGTCGAAAGTATAATGCCAACTGCACGAAAGTGTATATATATATATATATATATATAAACTATGATTACATTTGAAAATAATTTTCATGAGAGGGTATATATATCACCTTTTCTTTGGCTCAATAATTATTAAAAAAACGTGGTTAAAAGGTAGTATAATTATTAATTACAAAGACTTTGATTATGGATTTGATAGTGAACCTCACAAGTCAAAAGTATATATGGAGACTCTGCTTTGGTTGTGGGCGTCATCATGGACCGATCACAGATTCATATCCCGTCCCTACAGGGCTGGATCTTCAGAGTCCGGAGGATTTGGCAGAGACTGGGATCCCCACCAATCGAGCACATATACAGGGAACTAAACTCTCGTGCTGATAGACTGTCTAAAAGGGGTTTAAATGCTGCATATGGTGTTGTACAGATGCTCCACTTCCAAGATGGAGTCCTTCAAGTGGAAAATTCCTTTCCACTTCCATAACTCTGTTTCTATCTGATACTTTCCTACATCCAATTTTTTTTTGCTCTCCGATGTTTTCTGTTTTCTAATAACTACACCTCTCCTTATCTTCTATATCTTCTGATCATAATCTTCCCTATCCAGTTTGTCATAACCTATCTGATCTTATCCATTTCTTCCTATCCTTCTCAACTCCTAGATTTTGCTGTTTCTTCCAAGCTCCATATACTCCTCGTCCATATGTTTTATGATATACTCTCTGCGTAATTTCTGTCAGTTCATGGATGCAGACCTGTCTCTCTCATGAGTGACATCTTCTATTCGGGGTGTAGACTGCCATCTTTTTGCAGGTTTCTTGCTCTCAACAGGGTCAACAAGTAAACATGTAATGGATTTGTTATTCATATATTGATCTCCCATGATCGACCACAAGTTTCTGATTCTTCTCATGACAAGCGAGCCAATTAGGAGCATTACAAGCGAGCCTGTCATAAGCTTATTTTCTCTTCAGATCTTCACCTGGAACAGTCCTTTGTTTTTGCCACATCTGACACTTACATGTCGTCTTGCTGGATCTTATCAATTATGCCTATCTTCACAACATCCTTTCAAGCGAACCTGTTTCTCACATTTTGTTGTTGGTCTTATGGTCATCGGGTTTAGAAATTGGGACATTTTGCCATTATAAGCGAGACAAATTCTTTTGCTGTTTTGTCTCTTCCTCCAGCTCCTGGAGGGCTGGCTCATGCAAATTGTAATTTCTGGGGGCTTATCTGTATTGGCTCATTTTTGAATTGGGTTAATATATCCCCCAAAATTTTCCAATGATCCCATCCTGCATTTGGTTTGACTTTCTTTCGAAGTCTCGGCCACTGGATGTTTGGATCTGTTTATCACTGTATCTAATATGTTGTAATGTCTGTCATATGAACTGTTAATATAACAGCGTCTTTTTCCTCTGAAAAAAAAAATTTCAAAAGTATAATGGCAACTACCTGAAAGGTTCAAAATTTATATCATGATTAATTAAATTGTAAAATTATATATATATATATATATATAAGATTAGAGGAGCTAATTTATATTATAACATGAAAAAAAATAATTACAATATAGATAGACTTGTTTGGAGGCTAAACTAATAACTTCAAATTTCCCTTTTTGTGTTTGATCCGTAGGTCTAGGAGTTTAAACCAAAGAGAGGTCTTAATATAGATTAGAAGACAAGTACAAAGAGACAAAAATACATTTGTGACCAATTAAAGAAAAAAAATTAGGCAAAGTGTGTTGTCATGTTGCTGGGTGTTGAGTTTGAATTGAAGAAGGAGATTCCTTGTCCATGGCTGGTGGTACCAAAAGTTTCTTGTAGAGTTGATTGAACTTGTCATCCACATTGTCCATTTTGTTCTCTGTTAAGTCTCTATAATACTGGTGTAGCCCCCATATTGGTATTTTTGTTCCCCATAGAAGCCCACTAATATTATTGTTGAGCCCTTACATTATTATTTTTATGTAGGCCCTAATTATATGTAGACCCATTACTCTCATATATATACCAAGGAGGCATTGTCATTTGAATGATTCAAGAATTGTTAATTTATGTGATGTAATGGGAGGTTGCTCCCACGAAGTGGCTTAGTATCTAGTCATTGATCTATCTTTTCTTATGTTTTTATTCTATCTTTGATCTAAATAAATAACATTTGGTATTAGAGCTCTTGATCCTAGGGTTTTTCTACTTCAAACAAGTCATTATGGGATTTTCTCTATAACTTTTTCCTATGAAGTTTCAGACCGTCAAATTTTTACCACATATAGACAAAATGATCCAGTGATATTGGTGGTCACCCACCTATTCCACTTGGACACCCACAATTGTTTCTTTTAGCTTTTCAATTTCCTTAATTGTAGCACAATTTACTATTTTTGGTAGTTCTTCGGGTCCTAAACTTCTAGAGTCGTTTTGAACCCTAAACGATGTTTTTGGGAAAAGGTGTTTTATGTGAATATGAATCGAAGACTCAATATTCGTTACTAGCAGTGTAGTCCTCAGATATATCTTTATAACAAGGTATCATGTGTGCCAAATGGAGACCATATGCCAAAGTTACGACCCTCAGAAATTGATGTACCAATTTACCCCAACAGGGCTCACAATTTGGTGTTTCATCTCCTAGGGTTATTTTTTTCGATGTTTATGGTTTTCCATTGGCTATCAATAATAAATAGAGCTTCAAGCCTCATTGTAACACAGTTCAGAGGCATGTAGCCGCCATATCTCTCCTCAGAGATAAGCTACCAACGCCCTAGGTAGTTTATTTCCATTTTGTCTGTAAACATATTTCAATTATGTGATATTAATGAAAAGAAGTCTTATTTCTGTTGCATCTCTGCGTTTATGTGTATTTCTGCATTTTATTGTATTGTTGCATAAGTCTAGATCACGAAAGCTTGATGAAAATATGGGTACAATTTCACACCTTGGTTCGTTATAGTTTCAGAGATATGGTCCAGGGAAGTTATAATTTTTGTATGCTCCATAATTCCATCTCAAATAGGTGTTTCAGGGAAAATTGCCATAACTTTCTCTGAGTATCGGCTTTGAATTCCATTAAAAGTGTCTTAAAGTGTACGGGTTGTAATTTTGGGTACAAATTACAGGGCCAAAAGTTTAAATAGTGACAGATGGCATCCCATACAAGTTCACTCTACTGGACCAATCCATAATCAAGCCTTGGTAGGATACTTGGCATAAATTTATCTTGAAGAATCCAATCTTAGTTTGACTTGTGCCATTGAAAAGAACACACAAAGATCTACCTCAAGATGCAATTTTAGAGCTTTTGAGGTTGAAATAATAGACCCAACAGTTTCAATGTTTGTTAGATCAATAAACTCAAAATCAAGCTCTTAAAAGGTGTGTATTTTTAAATTTACATAATTTTTTTTTTTGAAAAATCAATTTGAAGTGATTCAAAGGGCATAGTTAAGCATAGATATCATTAATTTGTTTCAAAACGCCTCCCAAAAAAAACATGCTACACCCATTAAGACCTCAGAAATATCTGCTATGATGCATGCAGAAGAAGAAGAAATGCAACATGATATATAAAAATTACAAGACCAAGTGCAACAAAGAGCAACAAAGATGAACTGGAAGCGATGATGAATGGTTTAAATGCAAACATAAAAGAACAAATGAAAGGGGACATGCAAGGTTTAAAAGTGTATATTAAAGCGAACATAAAAGTGGACATAGAATTTTTAAAAGAAGTCATAGAAGTTTTAAAACTATAGATTAAAGCAGACATAAAAGTGGACATGGAATTTTTAAAAGCATACATGGAAGGTTTGAAGGAAGGTTTGACATAGTCACTACAAGAAAGGCTTCCTAGTGGTGAGAAGGTATTCCATAAAACTCATAATGAGAAAAAACGGAATTGGAATGGTGATTTCAGAGACTCTAACCTTGGGATGAAGACCAACCATATTCCAAAGATCGATATGAGGAAATTTGATGGAAAGGATCTAGCAACATGGATACTACATATGGGGTAATTCTTTAATCTACATGATGTGCACCACAAAAAAAAGGTATTCATTGCATCTTTATATTTAGAACCCAATTAGTTTGTGTGTTATCAGTGGCTTTGTTATCATAATTCAATTGTCACTTGGAAATTTTTTACAAAGGAATTGATAGCACATTATGAGGATACAAAGAGAAATTCCTTCTTTAGCCAATTAATAAATCTCAAACAAAAGGGTTCAGTTGGGGATCACATTAAGAACTTCAAAATATTGAATATCAAGGTAATTGATATTCTATAGGAGCATCTTATGGATGTCTTCACAGGAACTTTAAAGGAATACATCTAAGATGAGGTCCGCCTTTCTGAACCTAAGTCATTGGAGAATGCATTTATTGAGGAAATAAAAGTTGAAAATAAACATTACGACAACAACAAGGTATACCACTCAAAACTATAAAAATGTAAGTGTTGTCACTCCTGGCCTCCCAAAACGTATAATGTTGACACCACAACAACAGGTGGAAAAAAGAGCAAAAGAGCTTTGTTACATTTGTGATAGAAAATGCACTAAAGGTCATATTAAGTGTGTTTAGAAGAAATTATTTCACATATATTGTGAAAATGATGAAGAAAAGGAATAAGAAACATCAAAATAAGAAGATATGCACCAGGAACCAACCCAGGGGTTCGGAAGAAAAAGAAATGAATCCAACCATATCTTCTAATGCATTGGTAGGAATCACCACTACTCAAACTCTCAAGATAAAAGGGTATATCAAGAAGAAAAAGGTAATAGTTTTGATTGATTAAGGAAGTACCCATAATTTTATTCATTGTAAGATAACCAAGAATTTGAATTTCTTTCTATATGATTCTAGCACCAATGTGTCAAGTGATGGTTTCAAATGTAAGAACTCTAAATTTCTCATGGAAGTGTCATAATATAAATCTAACCATGGGGGAGCATGTAGTGAGTAGTCTAATTCTGTCCATTCCAATGGGTGGTGTTGATTTTGTATTAGGAGTCTAATGGTTACAATATTTATGGATGATATATTTTAATTTTCAAGAAATTTTATTGAAATATTTCTAGGAAGGAAAAGAAATTCAATTAATGGGTATCGTTGGGAAACCTAGCAAGATTAATAGCTCTAATGGCATGACAAATATTTTGAAGAAGTAACAATGAGGGGTAATTGCACAGTTATGCTCACCAGATATTCAAACATCTAAGTCATCCATTTCTCTAGATCTCCAAAGAGTCCTTCACAATCATTCCAAGGTATTTGAGACTCCCAAATATATCCCAACTATTCACGATCATGATAATGCTATTCACTTGAATCGAGGAAGTGTTCCTCCAAGCATTAAATATTACATATATCCCTATGCGTAGAAGAGTGAAATTAAATTTATGGTTGCAAAAATGCTAGATGAAGATATAATTCACCCTAGTCAAAGTTCTTTCTCTTCTCCAATAGTATTGGTGCTCAAGAAGGATGGATCATTTTGCATGTGTCTGGATTATAGAGAGCTCAATAAGATCATTATTAAAGATAAATTTTCCATTTTTTCATTGATGAATTGTTGGATGAACTACATTGAACAATTTAGTTCACCAAGCTATATATTAATTCAATATGTCATTAAATTAGAATGAAGATAGAAGACATTCGAAAAACAATATTCAGATTCATGAAGATCATTATGAATTTTTTACCATGCCTTTTGGCCTTACTAATGCACCTTCCAAATTTCAAGTTTTGATGAATTCCACTTTCAAAACCTTTCTTAGAAAATTTGTGTTAGTATTTTTTTGATAGTATACTAATTTACAACAAGTATAGGAAAGATCATTTTCAACATGTTGAAAAGGTACTCAAATTATTCGACGAGAAACAATTGTATGCAAAACCCTCCAAATTTTTCTTTGGCGTACAACAAGTGGAATATTTGCGTCATATTGTATCTCATGAGGGTGTTAAGGTAGAACCTAAAAAAATTTAATCCATAAAGGAATGGAAAATACCCACAACCTTAACTGATGTTCGCAGATTTCTCAAGTTGACACGGTATTATCGCAAGAATTATGTGAAAATAGTAGCACCGCTAACAACATTACTGAAGAAAGATGCATTTTTTCACACTCGAGAAACAGTTAAGGCCTTTGAACAACACAACTCACAACAACTTCTCTCATCTGATTTAGTACGAGCTTCTTGGAGGACGAGTTCAGCCACACGTGTGAAGAAGAAGAAGGACAAAAACAGTACGGCTGAGTTGAAGGACGATTTTCTGCAGTTAGGGTTTTGCAGAAAGTTTGACCAGCGTTGACTTTGGTCAACGCATGGTCCGATTGGGCTGAAAACTTGTGGGAAGTTCGATTTTGGAGGGCCGTACTACTTGGCACATAAATCGAGGTCAAAGGGTTGACCAATTTGCTGCTGCGTTGACTTTTAGCTTGCTGCCCTGCGTTGACTTTTTCAGGACAACGTTGACTTTTTTGGAGTTGACTTGGGTTGACTCGTTTGCTGATTGGAGGACTGCTGTGACACATGCTGGGTTGGCTGACCAAGGAGACTTTGCTGGTTGAAGCATCCTGTTGACCGCCGTAACGAACCACCACATTTTTCCTGTTTTTGATTTGTCTTCTGTAAGATCCACTTATATGTTCTATCTGCATTTTACTTAACTATTTGTATGATTGCTGTGAGAAAAGTAAAATTGCTCCTAGCATAGAACATCTACAAAAATTTACATGGTATCGGAGGTGAGGTGAAGACAAACTCTATCTTTAGCAATCACCACCAGAAGAAATGGGTTCCACTAGTCTTGAATTCAAGGAGAATGACAAGCTGACTGGAAGGGATGACTTCCATGCCTGGAAGATGATATTAGATCTCAAATTGGAAGATCATGATCTCTTGGATCATGTGACGAGGAAGATTCAAGAACCTCCATCAAATGCTACCGCTGCTGTTAGAAACAAGTATAAGAAGGGAGAAATCAGAGCAAAGCTGTTGATCAGGGAATCCATAAATAAGAGTCTGGTTGCCTACATATCTGAACTAGGCACATCCAAGGAGATGTATGACAAATTGATCCTTATGTTCAAGGTAAATAATGTGAACCAAGTGCTATTCCTCAAGAACAAGTTGAAGAATATGAAGAAGGGCCGGGATGAGTCTATTCAAACTTTCTTTCTGAAATTGACCGAAACAAGGAACAATCTGCTAGCTATTGGGGAGACAATAGCTGATCGTGAGATGGTTCTCACCACACTTGGAGGACTCCCATATGAATGGAAAGTATTCACAACTACCATTCTCAACAATAATACCATTCCTAACTTTGATGAGCTTCTGTCTAGATGTATGCAAGAAGAAACAAGGATGAAGGAATTCGATAATGACAGAAATGATGCCTATGGTGCTCATTCCCGAAAGAAGAACTCTGGTGGTTCTAAGGACAAAGGAAGAACGAGGACTCAAGAGAAGAAGGGTAAATGTTTCACCTGCCATAGGCCTGGTCACTATGCTAGAGAATGCCCCTTCAAGAAGGATTCTCCCGATAGTCATGATAACAACAACAACCGAAGGAATGGGAATCGAAGAAATGACAAATCCAAAGGAAAGAGGAAGGCTCACTTTGGAGGAAACAATCAACCTTCTAAAAGGTCGAGAAATACCAGGTATGAGGAGTCTAATGTTGTTGATAAAAGAAATGAGAATATTCTTGTATCTACTCTCTCAGCTGCATCTCCGCCCGACACTATGGATGTCTGGCTAATCGATAGTGGTGCCTCAAGACACATCACCGGATTCAAGGAAGCACTTTCTGACATGGTTGAAAGGGATACTAATCTAGAAATTATCCTTGGGTATAATGCCACATATCCCGTGAAAGGGACAGGGACTGTGACCCTCCACTTGTCTCAAGGACAAGTCCTACGTTTGCAAGATGTGCTCTATGTACCTAAATTGAAGAAGAACCTTGTGTCTGTATCTGCCATGGAAGACAAAGGATTCAATGTAACTTTCTCTGATGGAAAGGTGCTCATGTGGAAGGAGAGCTTCAAGGAAGCTATCTCAATTGGTTTTAGAGTTGGTACACTCTACCAGGTTGGAGGGAGCCCGTTGGGAGCTATGACTTGTGATACTATCCGTCAAACCGAACTATGGCACCGAAGATTTGGACACCTTCATTACAAAGCCCTTCCCGAAGCAAGGAAGGTGGTGACAGGGATGCCTGATTTTGGAAATAATCATGAAGGTGTATGTAAGGGCTGTGCTGAAGGAAAACATACAAGGGGACCTTTCCCCTCTAGTGTCACAAAGACATCTGATATATTGCAACTAGTCCATTCTGATCTATCTGGTATGTTGCCTGTGACATCCCTGGGGGGATGTTCTTACTACATGACATTTACTGATGACTTCTCTCGCAAAACCTGAATATACTTCTTGAAGAAGAAGGATGAGGCTTTCATGTGGTTCCGTACCTTCAAAGCCTTGGTGGAAAATATGACCGGAAAGAAGATCAAGATTTTGAGGAGCGACAATGGCACTGAATATGAGTCAAATGAGTTCAAAGACTTTTGCAGAGAAGCTGGCATTAAGAGGGAGACTACTACTGCATATACTCCTGAGCAGAATGGTGTTGTTGAACGCAAGAATAGGACTATTGTGGAAGCTGCCCGTGCCATGCTATGTGACCAGGGTCTACCGAAGTTTCTGTGGGGAGAAGCTGCAAATACTGCTGTGTACATTCAAAACCAATGCCCTCATTCCGCTCTGGACTCCAAAACTCCTGAAGAGGTTTTCACTGGTAAGAAACCTGATGTCTCACATTTTAGAATTTTTGGATGTCCTGTTTATTTTCATGTGCCGAAAGAAAAGAGAAGTAAGCTAGATGCTTCTGGGAGGAAAGGAATGTTTGTGGGCTACAGTGAGACTTCTAAGGCCTATAGAGTCTATGTACCTGGTCAAAGGGAAGTAGAGATATGCCATGATGTCACTTTTGACGAAGATGCTTCCCTGAAGAAAGTAGTAGATCTTCCAAGATCTGGAGAAAATCATGAAGAAAGGCCTGGAAATCAAGAAGAACCGCAGGATGAAACAATGCCTGATATTGAAGGACCAATGGACCCTATTGATCCATCTCCTTCACTGGGAAAGAGACCATCATGGCTCAGGGACACCCTCGAAGATGCTGAGGGTCATGCTGCCCCAAGGGGGACATTCCGAGAAAGCAAGAAGCCGTGTAGATACCAGGGGTATCTAGCTGCCATGAGTACTATTGTACAATCTGAACCTGGATCTTTTGAGGAAGCCGTAAAGCATCAAGTTTGGAAGGATGCTATGCACGAAGAATATGAGTCCATAATGAAGAATGATGTCTGGGATGTGGTCCCGAGACCTAAGGACAAATCTGTTGTCACCGCAAAATGGCTCTACAAGATCAAACATGGATCTGATGGGAGTGCTGAAAAGTTCAAGGCAAGGTTTGTTGCCCGTGGCTTCTCTCAAAAGGAAGGAATAGACTATGATGACATATTTGCACTTGTGGCACGATATACCACCATCCGATCAATCATAGCCCTTGCTGCTACGCAAGGATGGAGTCTTCATCAGATGGATGTCAAGACCGCTTTTTTGCATGGTGCAATAAAGGAAGAGGTGTATGTGGAACAACCTCTGGGATTTGAAGTTCAGGATCGAGACACTCATGTCTGCAGATTGAAGAAAGCCCTCTATGGGTTAAAGCAAGCACCCAGAGCTTGGTACGAGAGGATGGATAGTTACTTGATGAAGTTGGGCTTCACTCGAAGTAATGCTGATCCGAACCTTTACTTCAAGGTTGTGCGGGAGAAGCCTCTCATTCTAGTGTTGTATGTGGACGACCTCTTCCTGACAGGTGCTGACCCTCTCATTCATCAATGTAAGAGGGAGCTCGCTGTTGAGTTCGAGATGAAGGACCTAGGACTAATGCACTACTTCCTAGGCCTGGAGGTCTGGCAGAGACCTGGAGAGATTTTCCTTTCTCAAGGAAAATACATTGTGAAGCTTCTGGAAAGATTTGGGATGGTGGACTGTAAGTCCGTGTCGACACCGATGGAACTCAACTTTAAGAAGTTGAGTGGCAGCGCTGCTAGGCCTATCTTGGCCAATCCTACTGAGTATCGTCAACTCATAGGAGCTTTGATGTTCTTAGTGAACACTCGACCAGATATATGTTTTGCAGTGAACACTTTGAGTCAACAGATGGTTGAGCCTCATCACTTTCACTGGGTTGGTGCCAAGAATCTTCCGAGATATCTTCGGGGCACGATAAACCATGGGCTGAGATACACTGCCGGGAGTGTGACACTCCGTGGATATACTGATGCCGATTGGGCTGGCAGTGTGGTGGATCGTAAGAGCACATCGGGATGCTGCTTCAATCTTGGTTCTGCTTCGATCTCATGGATGAGCGGGAAGCAGAAGTCGGTGGCTTTGAGCACCGCTGAGGCCGAATACATTGCAGCAAGTATGGCCTGTTGTGAAGCAGTTTGGTTGCGAAAGCTCTTTAGTGAGTTGTTTGGACATGTGCTAGATACCACCGTGATACTCTGTGATAACCAGAGTGGGATTCGCATGACTGAGAATCTTGTGTTCCACGACCGATCCAAGCATATTGATATTAGGTATCATTTCATCCGGGATATGGTACAGCGAGGCGCCGTAAGGCTCGATCATATAGGAACTGATGAGCGGGTCGCGGATATTCTCACTAAGCCCCTGGGGAAGGTCAAGTTCCTAACCTTCCGTGAGAGTCTTGGTGTCGTGGAACGACCCTATGATGTGGGTCCTGTTGGACGATGAGCTCTGGGAGCTCTGGGGGGCCTTGGGGATAGCTTCTCGGAGCTATAAGCACTCATAATGCTTCTGCCCCACCCTTGTGATTATTGAGCTGGTTCGCCTCTCATTTATCTGTGCCCCGTATGCATCCTACCCATTGAGTTCAAGGCTCATGGGAAGTACCTCTCATTTGGCCAATGAGGTGGGAAAAGCTAGAGACTATTAGCAAAGACTGATGGACGCATCAGAGATTGTCGTACTCTCTATCTAGGATGGCACGGTCCAACCACTTGATCTGGGATCAAGTTTAGTGAGGTCTGGGACCTCTGCCTGACCTCGGGTCAGATGAACCAACTTTGGGTTGGTTGGATACTCTTCATGAGTTTGATAGAGGTTTTGAACCTCTGGACTGATTATGTCAGTCGGAGGATGATGTCTTTGTGACTGACCCACTTCTATTCTGAAATAAAGAGGCCAGAAAAGCAAGTTACGGCGGGATGACGCATGATGTTTGATTGCACTGATGGATGGAGTTCTCCCTAGTTGAGAGGGAGTGTTAAATTTGGACAACTAGGTCCAAACTCCATGTTATGATGCTCAGATTAAGAGGCTAATGTTTTTGTTGGATTCCTCTTTCGGAGAGGTGTAAAATCCATATATAATATGTCTTAATCCGATGAGCAGAACATTTATTTTGAATTTATTATTCTTAATAAATTATATGTGCAGGTCGGCCTTAAGGTTGCACGCCCCCAACAGATGTGTCACACGCCCCAATGATGGATATAAATACATGCAAAGTTGGAGAGCATTTCATCACAACACAACTCACAACAACTTCTCTCATCTGATTTAGTACGAGCTTCTTGGAGGACGAGTTCAGCCACACGTGTGAAGGAGAAGAAGGACAAAAACAGTACGGCTGAGTTGAAGGACGATTTTCTGCAGTTAGGGTTTTGCAGAAAGTTTGACCAGCGTTGACTTTGGTCAACGCATGGTCCGATTGGGCTGAGAACTTGTGGGAAGTTCGATTTTGGAAGGCCGTACTACTTGGCACAGAAATCGAGGTCAAAGGGTTGACCAATCTGCTGCTGCGTTGACTTTTAGCTTGCTGCCCTGCGTTGACTTTTCCAGGACATCGTTGACTTTTTTGGAGTTGACTTGGGTTGACTCGTTTACTGATTGGAGGGCTGTTGTGACACATGCTGGGTTGGCTGACCAAGGAGACTTTGCTGGTTGAAGCATCCTGTTGACGTAGTAGCAATTTCCTACATTTTTCCTGTCTACGATTTGTCTTACGTAAGATCCACATATATGTTCTA
>CM076571.1:128921672-129149327 GCA_034641835.2 Pinus albicaulis | reverse complement strand
AAATTCAACTGTTCAAACATTAACTATCTTATAAATTTGACTCCTTATAAACTTCAGCCTCTTCCTCAGATTGTTTCTCACGTTTGTAAGAGAGAGAAAAATGTGAATGATGCGTGATTGAGTAAATGAGAAGTTCAAGTTTCTTTTTATAGTGATATTAGGGTGCCCAGAGAGGCACATCTCTTTGCAAATTAAATTTAAAATTAGATTAAATTTTCTTTCTTTTAATTTTATTTCTTCTAAATAGCTAGGAAATGTTGATAAATCTAAGGGAAATAAATTAGGTTATTTCACTTACTTTGATAACTAATTGTGATGTATTTTTACTTAAATTAATTAGCTTATTATTTCTCTTGATTATACTTAGTGTTATTATTATCAAAAAAATACCAAATCATAAAGAAAAATAAGACAAGAGGGCACAATATGTAGGAAATTGAACAGGGCCAAAACCTCTCCTCTTGAGAGGAAAAACCTCCAAGAATTCTTCTCTTCTTATAGAATATTCAAATGACAAATTCCAATACCTAAGGCCCTTCACAAATACCCCTCCAAGACCAAGTCAACCTTTCTCCATGATGAGCTTTATTTCCAACAATTTGACCCCAACAACGTCTTCAACAACTTATATCCCAACAATTTCTTCTACAACTTCGACCCCAACATATTTTTCTGCAACTTTGACTTGCCCAACAACTTTACAAAACTTCAACTTTCGAAACAACTTTCCATCATTTTGACTTTCCCAACAAATTTCTATCACTTCAACTTTCCCAACAAATTTCCAACACTTCAACTTACCCAACAACTACCCAAAAAATTTCTAGCGACTCGACTTTCCCAAAAACTTTTAAAAACCCTAACACAGCAGAGAGAGAGAGAGAGAGAGATAAAAAAAACTTCAATGTCGGTTTTCTTCTTCTTATCCTTGAATTTAGTCCTTTTCTAACTTCTTTCTTGATTAGATTGAACTTTCTTGAGGTGTGTCCAAATTAGGTCAAGTTTCTTCTTATATATAGGCTCTCTAGGGGTACAAATTTCTTCCTTGAAGTAGACATGATATTTTAGGTAGGCCAACTTTCTTGAGGCACCATGACAAGGTCTTGGACGATATTTGACTCTAATTTGACTCAAATAAATTTTTCTTTACAATATGTAACATGCCCAAAAGGGTCTTCCATACATGACAATGAACCTTATGAATTGTTGACTCAAAGACGAGCCATATAAGAACTCAATGGGTGCTTGACCTATAAAATAAATTTCCATTGAGAATGAAACATATGCCTTAAGCACTTTCTTTACATCCAATACATAAAATCATGATTACATATGTCATTGTGAAGACCAAACCTAGTTACATATTTCAACGCTCCCTCTTAACTAGGGAGGTATTTTTTTAACCATACAAGGTACTTGGACATTATCACACTGAATAATTATCATAAGAAGATTCAGATTGGTAAGTCATCTCAAAATCTACTTCCTTAGCTTATGCCATATCATCTCATCATACCACCCAATGTTTTCACATAGTAAGGCCTTGACTAACAACTCTATCTCTCCACAAGATCATAGCACAATGTTGGCGAGACCAATGACTGGCAGATACCATCATCATTGTCTGTCAATGCGCACACCCCACCCGAGTGTTCACACGGTATGTCTTTTTAGGAAAATTCCTATCTTGAAATAACACATCCTTAATGAATTTCCTCTTTGACTACTCTTATCTTGTATGCCCTACCTCATCCTCAAAGAGTATCAGAATCAGCCTTTGATGCTTACCCAATCCTCCATTCATTATTCACAATATGAAGAAGATAATGATGTGTCTATCTCTCACTCTCAACGAGGGAAGATATACTCATACCTATAAAAGGAATATATCCAAGCTCCCTCTTATATAGGGACTTTTCCAAGCTCCCTCTTAACTAGGGACTTGCTTCTAAGCTCCCTCTTAAATAGGAACTTCTTTCCAATAACAACTCTTTGCTCTTTGGTGGAGATCATGGTACCTTCAACTTCTTGTATAGATCCTCCTTTTAATGTCATGAATTTCATCTTCATTATTATGGAACCTTCATCTTCTGGGTTTTTCTTCATAGGGAATCAAACATCCATTACTTTCCTTAAAAGAACCATAGGATTGAACTAATAGTCATGTAATCATTATTTTCATCGAAAAGTGATATTCCAATACACATCTGGATTTTCTTCACACAAATACCTCCTTCAAGTCATGTTTCCTTCAATATCTTCCATCCAACCACATGAGTGCTAATTGTAGGTGACATCTACAACTTTCCTTCCGTAGCCTTGTATCAACATATCCAAATGTTTTTCAAAAATAAAAAAAATGAACATCAAATAAAATTTACCTTTTGTGATTTCCTTTCATCATGACATATGCTTCTTGTAACATCAACATCATGCGCATTAAACACATCTCTAATACATTCAATGTAAAGGGTATCCTTCCTTTATAGACTTTATCAAAGTTTTAATTCCATTTCCATGAGGATGTCTTAGCCAATTCCTTTTAATAATCAGATTTTGATCACTTATATAATGTGACCATAGTTGCATTTCTCACTGAATAGCATTCCTTTCTTCACATATTGTTCCCTAGGAACTTCCATACATAGTTTGTTAATATTGTCAATTATCTCATATTCCATATGATGACATATTACGTCGACTTCATTTTATCAATATGTGAAATTAATTCAAGGTATCTTCCTTCATGTATCTTTTTAAAGGAAGATATCCTTATTTTTCGATCATGATCATGAGATAGAGCATTCAACCATGCTATTTGTAACTATATGATTTCATGACTTAATCTATCAAATACATGCATACATACCTCTTTTCTCCTTTTGGTCATCTAGATCTCCTTTGGCAGTTTCATTTCCTTTCTTGAAAGTACTTCAATCATCTTGACATGTCGTACTCTTTTGTCATCATACCATCATCCTTCTAAACAAAATATCCTACATAAGGTGGAATGTAGACCATCAACGAGACACTTTCTTCTTCCAATTAAAGGTGAACCTTCTAATAGAGATTCCAATGGAGGATCTTGATTATCCTCATCCCACAAATGCTCCTTTCTAATAATGATGATGTATGGTGAATTCATTTTATCTTATATCGTTCTATAGGACATTATTTCAACCATATATACTTCTTATACCTTTCAATGTGGTTACCAAGAGCTACTTCCTTTCTATGATGACTATTACATCCATGTAGATTTCTATTTCAACTATCCTTTCAAGATTTTATAATGATGTCATGAGCTCTTGCTTCAATCATATGCTTATAATATGATGGCGTCTTCTACTAAGATGCATCCTATCATACTTACAATGATTCTCATATTGAAAACCATGGTAGAGGTATTTTCACCTCCTATTTTTCCTTGTTATGTACCGAATATACTTTAATAGTGAAGATATATCCCTTCCTTCTTGGATTTCTTCTCATCAGGTTCTTCTACTTCTTTGGTGATATGTGATTCATTCTTTTCTTTTCTTTTCTTATTTTCCATTTTGAGTTTATGAAAATCCCTCTTGAAATCCCCGTATTGTTGGCAGCCATAACATTGTATTGACATATGGATATTCTTCTTTTTCTAAGGACCAAACTTACCAAACTTTCCTTTTCACTTAACCATGGTAGTAAATGTGTGAACTTGTTCACTTTTGCCTACATCTATTTTTTCTTTCAACCTGGTTTCTTCAATCTTACACAATGGCCAAAGTTCATTGAATGGGGTGGCTTCCTTCTTTCCATAGATGCTTGATACAAAGTTTCCCCATTCCTCCAATAGTTCATTAAGAACAACAGTGGTCATCTCTTTGTCGAATATTATTTCCCCCAACTCTTGTATTTGGCCCCTTATTTGCCATACCCTCATAAAGTATGAGGCTATTCCTTCTTCTTTTGATATCTTCTTATTATATAGATTGGTTCTCAAATATATCACTTATCCTATAGTTCTTATGAAGAACAATTCTATCAGATTGTCATAGATGTATTTTGAATTCTCCAATTTTTCCTTATAAGGGATGATGGAATCCTTGATTGATTCTAAAAGTAATATTTGAGCCCTTATTTCCCCCTCATATAATTTTTTATAGCTTTAGGTTCTTCTTTTGGTGGTCTGAAAACTGAACCCTTAATATGTCCAATGACTTCATTTTCTATGAGGATCAAATCTGTCCTCTTCTTCCATTCAAGGAAATTTGATGACCCAACCAACTTATTGCTCTCCTTGCAAAATGAAGTCATTTTGATAGTATATTAAATTATATATATAAGGATACTTAATTTTCAAGTGAATATGCTCCCTTAATGGTGATATATTCAACTTGATTCCTTCTTTATTTTTATGTTGATGTTTTCTTCCTTGAAGATAATACTTCTTCTTCTAGGGATGTCTTTCTTCAAATATGCTTGAGATGTGATCCTTGCTTTAATGAGAGGGAGATCACCTTGATGATGATGACACCACTTATTCTTGCTTCCTTAGAATGTGGATACTTCAATATGATTCTAATGTGTAGTTATTATTTGATTAAAGGTAGGTTCCTTGAGGCATTTCCTTTCCTTGAGATGATGATTGTAAAATGTGTGAGCTTCCCAAGAATGCTTTAAGTGTGAAACACTTTTTTGGATAAGCTAGGGTTTTGAGGTCTTCTATGATGCTCCTTATATTTTTTGGTCATTATGAATCCATTTTTGATGGTTCAATGTCATATTTTATGCCATGACCTTTCTTGATATTCCTTTTTATTTTCCTTCTTCAAGCTGCCTTTCCTTTTCTTGTCACCTTAGCTCTGATACCATGTCGAGAAATCTACAGGGCAACAAATTAGGTGATTTCTCTTACTTTGACAATTTCATGTGATGTATTTTTACTTAACTTAATTATATTCTTCTATATCTTGATTAAATTTAGTGTTCTTATCATAAAAAAACTACCAAATCATAAAGAACAATAAGATAAGAGGATACAAGGTGTAGGTGATTATCCAAGGTCAAAACCTCTCCTCTTGAGAGGAAAAACTTGAAAGAATTATTTTCTTCTTATAGAATATTTAAACGACGAATTCCAATACCTAAGAACCTTGAAAAATACCCCTCCAAGACCAAATAAACCTTTATCCTTAATGAGATTTCTTTCCAGCAATTTTGACCCCAAAAAATTCTTCAAAAATTTTGATCCCAACAATTTCTTTTTCAACTTCGACCCTAGCAGATTATTCTGCAAATTTGACCTGCCAAACAACTTTACAACACTTCAACTTGCCCAACAAATTTCTAGCACTTCAAATTTCCCAAAAAAATTCCAACACTTCGACTTTCCTAACAATTACCCAACAATTTTCCAGTAACTCGACTTTCCCAAAAACTTTCGAAAACCCTAACACGAGAGAGAGAGAGAGAGAGTTCCAAAAACTTTGATCTTGTTTTCGTACTTCTTATTCTTGAATTTTGTCCTTTTCCAACTTCTTTCTTGAGGAGATCGAACTTACTTGATGTGTGTCCAAATGAGGCTAAGTTCCTTCTTATAGGATCTCTAGGGGTACGAATTGCTTCCTTGAGGCTAACTTGATCTTTCATGTACGCTAACTTGCTTGAGGCACCATGACAAGGTATTGGAAGGTCTCTAGCTCTTCTAGGTCTCCCATACATGAAAATGACTCTTATGACTTGCTCACTCAAAGAAAAGCCCTAGAAGTACTCAATGGGTGCTTGACTTATAAAATAAATTTCCCTTGAGAATGAAACCCATGCCTCAAGAATTACAATAATAAAATTATTTTTCTCTTTACATCAAATACATAAAATCATGATTACATATTTCATTATGAAGAGTGAACCTGGTTACATATTTCAACACGGAATACCTACAGCAACTACCCAAAGAGGAACATGAATTATGTTATAATCCACCCACATAATTTTTAAATTTGTTAAATTGTTCCTCCATATTTGATGTGATTCTTTGCATGAATTTAGGTAGAAGTAGAAAATAAATATGTGATACATTCTTTATATTTTGGTAATTAAACATATTTACCAGGAATTACTGCGCACCATAATTTATGAAATTCTTTGCATAAATTTTAGGTAGAAGTAAAAGTAAATTTTTGTACACAGAATTTGTAACCCTCGAAAATTAACATATACCATACACCCTTAAATTATTTAAATTTATATAAATTATATATTTATATATTTATAAACATTTATAATAGTAGTGTAATATTTAAATTAAATATATAAAAGAAACATATGTAATTAAAAAAATATTTAAATATTTAAATATTATTTTCTATATATATATATCCCTTATTTTTTATCATAGAAATAAAATATTAATAATTCAATTCATCTCCTTACTTTTTAGGTCCTATAGATTATATTGGTCTTAGTGGATTTTAATCATCATCATATATATAAACTAATTAAGACCAATATATCTATAGGACCTAAAGAAAGTAATAGTAAGAGAATAGTTGATATATATATATATATATATATATATATATATATATATATATATATATATATATATATATATATATGATGATGATGATGATGATGATGATGATGATGATGATGATGATGATTAAACCACTAAGACCAATATGGTCTATAGGACTTAGGTAGCAAGAGATTAGTTGATGTGTATGGGTGTGTGTGTGTGTGTGTGTGTGTGTGATGATGATGATGATGATGATGATGATTAAAATCCACTCAGACCAATATGGTCTATAGGACCTAAAGAAAGTAAGAGATTAGTTGATATTCTTTAATATTTTATTTCTATGATAAAAAATAAGGGAGAGAACCATTCCTAGATCACCATAATTTTGCTGACTCAACAAGTCAAGAATTTTGGTAGTGGAAAATATTTTGAAAATTAGAATGGATGTGAGTAAGAGCCCAATGGTCCAAGAGAAAAAAATAATTATCTTCAATCCTCTTAATATCGGAAAGGTGATAGACTCTTTTGTCACAAGTGTTTTGGGAATTTACCAACACTCGGTTTCACTTTGAAGCTCGTGATAATTAATTCTTATCTTGGCAATGTTCATTTTCTTCTTATATTTTTTTAAGATAGAATTATAAGTCTAGTTATTAAGATTGGGTTTGATCACTTCCTTATAATACCCTAGCTTTATTTTCCCCTCTAACTCCTTATCCTCCCACAACTCATCCTTAAATTTGAAAGAAATAATGTTTTTAATATTATCCTTATTCTCCAAGTTTATCTCCTTCTTTACCCCCCAATGTTAGCCAATACTGGGCATCCTTATGCAATGTTTCTTGAGCCAAAGGTTGGGGTTTTAGCTAGAGCTAGAAAACAATTTTTGGGAACCTCTTGGCTTCCATGTTGTATAGATTCTTCTTGTACATGATCCAACTAATCATAGTCATGCTTTCAATGGGGGAAATCCTAGCTTCAATCAAGAGCATACGGTAGGGAGTATTTCCTTTAATATTGAGGTTTTAGGTTATAAATTTATTTTGGATCAACTCAATCTTCCTCCACCATTATCTAGATATACTGCATCCCCAAATATCACATCCATATAAAATAACATGGATGAGAAGAGTCTCAAATAGGAAAAAAAATTTACTCCATACCCAAAATTATGTCAACTTACAATTGTTTTCAAGCCCATAATAAGATTTCTAGCCTCCTATTATCCTTTTCTTAATGATATAATTCCTGTTGAGCTAATGATGAATTCCAACTCCCAATATTTGTATGAGGAAACTTTCTCTAGGCAGTTATTATTATAAATGAAATTATCATAGTTTATATTTTTGTATTTAATTATCGTGACTTTAGTCTTGTCAGTATTAAAAATCATACACATCTTGGAGTAGTAATATTAAAGGATTATAAGCTACTTGTTGATATTGTCATGGCTCCTCGCTAGAAGACTGATATCATCAACATAAATGATAAGAGTAATGACCCTACCAGTGATCCTAGGCCTCATCATATCCTGTAGTTTCCAAACAATATTCTAGCTTATCAATTGAAATGCCAAAAAGGATAGGGGATTGGAGACACCCTTTCTTAAATATGATATCATATTTAATTTATTTTGACCAACCCTAGTTGTTCCTTAGCTTGAAAATAAAATTATCATATAGCCTAATCACACCAATCCTCAAATCAAGAGTAACTATTCTATCTTATGGCCTATTCCATAGCTTATCTTGAGGAATTGTGTGGAAAAATTATCTAAAGTCTATAAAATAGCATAAGATATAAATTCTATTATTTTAGAATTTCTCTGCAATGATCCTAAGGTTAATAATATGGTCTATAGTTGAGTGATGTCTCCTAAATACAACATGCCCTTTAGATCTTTTATCATGGCTTTCAAACCAAAGGTTAATTTTATTTTCCAAAATGAGCCCATATAGTTTGGCTAAAATGTGGCTAATCATAATGGTCTTGTTGTTAGAGAAATTGTTTTTATCCCCACTTTTAAAAATATGGACAATAAAGATTTGCATCCAAGGATTAGGGAAGCCTCGTTTCACTGTAAAATTGAGGAGTTTATGTATATGAGGGATGAGGAAATACCTTCCTATTTTGAAAATTTTAGCTTGGTAGACTTCAATATCCCTAGATTTCCCATTAACAAGTTTCTTAATCCCAAACTCCACATCTTCCAAAGAAAATATATCCTCTATAGGAGTGTTCAATATTGTGTCCATGGCATCAGGGGAATCATAATGATTCTTAAGATAAATATCCTAAGGGGATCAAATTATTTTCTTTCATTTTACAAACAAGAATTTTCCTCCAAATTTTTCTAGGCTCAACTTTACAAAGGTGAAGAATATGCTCTTGCCCCCTATTTATACAGGATATTTTCTTATTTTTTATAAGAACTTTGTACATAGGTACCATTTATGAGAAAATTGAAGGCACTACCATGGGTTCATCCCTATCCCCTATCATCGATAACATCTTCATGGGATACTTTGAATCCAAAGTTATCGACTCTTGGAACAAAAATTCAAAGTGCTGGTATCGATTTTCAATGACACCTTTGTCATTTGGAAACATGACCTAAAAACTATTAACACATTTCTCTCCCATCTCAACACTATTTCTCCTCATATTAAATTCACCATAGAAGTTGAAGCTGATAAATCCTTCCCCTTCCTTGATGTTCTCATCAACCAAGAACCGGATGGTTCCCTTTCCCATCAAGTATACCATAAAAATACCCACATTGATTGGTATCTCCATGCCCATTCTCACCACCACCCATCCTAGAATTCAGGGGTTATTAAAACTATCATCTTTATAGCCATCAAAATATCTTATCCTCAATTCCTTCCCTCAGAAAAAGCCCACATTTTCCAAGCTTTATGAATTAATGGTTATTCCTCCTCTCAAATATGTAAAATATTTCATGTTGTCTCTAATCCCAAATCGATCTCCTCTCATTCTTATAATCCATAGGTCAAGTGTCTCCCCCTTATATTAAAGGAAGTACCAACCTCATCTCAAAAATATTATCAAAAAGGAACATTAAAACCATTTAAAACCTCACATAACTTTGAAGTAGATGTTACAATCAACCAAATATAAGTTTGACCCCATGTTAAGTTCAGGTGTTTACTGGATACCTTTCTCATGTGGGAAGTTTTATATTGGACAAATTGGTCATCCCTTTAAATCTAGCCTAAAGGAGAAAATAGAGGTTACCAACCACCTTTGGTTATCAAAGTATGTCATTGCATAGCATTCCTTTAATTCAAAGCACCTTTTATATTTTGATCAATTTAAAATAATTTCCGTCACTCCTTTTTACATTCCGCGTATCATCATAGAATGCCTCGAACTTGAAGAGAATCCCATTAATTTAATAGAGAAGATGGGTTGAAATTAAGCCACTCTTGGAAACCTTTCATCCAACAACTTTCACATTAATTTTCCGTACTTATATGATTATTTATTCCCATCTATAAATCTCTTATTATTTCTTTGAACCTTTATTTGTTTTTATTTTAATTCTTACCCCAATTAATTACCTTTATCCCTTACCCTCCCCCTTTCCTCATTTTATGTCTAGTTACTTTTATTTATTTATTTTATATTTTTCTCCTCTTTTTAATCCTTTTTCATATTATACATATACTAATATTTGTTTCATTTTTGTTTAGCCCTTTATCCATTAAGTGCTATAATATTTTTCTTTTATTCTTCATATATTTTAATTAAATTAAATATTAATATATCAATTCAATCAATTATTGAATCATTGGACTTAATTTTGAATGACTATTTTAATTGTATTTTTATTTTATTAATCTTAATCTTAATATGTTATTTTAATAGTTTTTAACTAGATAATTATTGACTTGACCTTTTAATGACTAAATTGATTAAATCAATTATTCTTACGTTAACGGCTAATTGAATTCCTCTCTATAAAAAAGGCCCATTAGCACTCGATTGTCACCATTGTGCTCTCTTGTCCCTGATGATGGGTGGAGTGTCCACCCAAAACGTTGGACAGATTATAAATCATAGTCACAGTTTTCTCCGGAAATATTCTTTCATATTTATTTTTTCAAGCTTTATGATTTCTTTAGGAGAATCTCTAATTATTTTCCTACAAATTTTACAATCATTATCTTTACAAGGGTTGGGAGTTCTATTATTCTTTTTACAGGACACCTCGGTAGAAAACTTGTTAATGGTAGTGGAAAGAGTTGTAGTAAAACTGTGGTAGATGTGATCAATGCTATCATTATACGTTAAGAAAGCCAAATCCCTTTTTAAATCCTTTAAGAAGATATCCATTTTATTTTTTTCAAAACGAATGTGTCTTTGACTCTTGCAATTGTCTTGCATGTGGTTGGTGTGCATGTGGAGGTTTATAGTTAATGTGAGAGGTATGTGGTCAAAATCAAGCTCGTGGTCAGTTAGGAGGTTAAAATTTACAATATGGTTGAGAACATCATGGGCATCCAATATCACATAATCTACAACACTACTTCCAAGCCCGTGAATACAAGTCATCTCACCATAGGTTGGCCACTTATTAATTCCATTACAAATTTTTAGGCCTTGAGAACTATAGAGCTTGATTTTCTCGGTGCCAAATAATTTCTTAGTCATGTCTTCAAAATTTCTTTTGAGTCTACTAGCTAAGAAGAGTGGAGTCCCCTAGTAAGAGAATAATACCTTCATTCCTTAGAGTACGAATATCCTATTCTAAGGTATTAAAGAGTTAATTCTTATCCAAATAATTTTTTTATAAGAGATAGAGTTAATAGGAGAAAAATAACAAATTGTGAGATAAATCTTATTATGAGTGTTTATAAATATGTATGTTAATTTTGTATTTATACCATACAAAAATTATAAATCTATATATTTATAAACAATTCTACGATAAAAATGAAATATATAAAAAAATAAGTGTATTAAAAAAAATGTTTTTAACTTTAAATTTTATTGTCATATTATATATTTATATATAAATTTACATATGTGTCTTTTATATATTTAATATTTATATTTTATTCAAATATGACACTTCTACTATAATTGTTTAGAAATATATATATTTATACACAATTATAGCAGTGTGTAATACTCCAATAAAATATAAAAATTAAATATATATAATAAAAAATATTTAAATCTTAAATTTTAATTTATTTATTTTATCATTTTTTAAGATAAATAAATGCTAATTTTTTATTTATACCTTACACATAAACTATATAAATTTATAAACAGTTATAATAAAAGTGTAAAATTCAGTCAAATATAAAAGAAAGACACACACATATATACGAAACCTATATAAATAAAAATAATATTTTCATTATTTTTTATTTATACCTTACACACATAAACTATATAAATTTATAAACATAAACTATATAAATTTATTAACAGCTTCTAATGAAAGTGTAATATTTAATAAAATAAAAGTTATATATAAAAGACATATATATATACAAATATATAAAAGAAACCTATATAAATAAAAACAATATTTTCATTATTTTTGAATATATATGTATTAATTTTTTATTTATAATATCACGCTTAAATTGTATAAATTTATACATCTATAAAGAATTATAGTATTTTAATAAAATATAAAAGTCAAATAGATAGAAGAAGCATATATATTAAAAAAATATTTTTCTTTTAATTTTGTTTTAATTTATTATTTTTATTATTTTTTAATTAAATATATGTTAATTTTTTATTTTTCCCATACACACTAAAAATATATAATTTGTATATTTATAAATATAATTTTTATATTCGAACATGTTGTTAGAAGAAGCCAGGATGTGCTAAAGACGATCTTGAAGGATAGTCATCATCCTTCTCTATGTCGATGATATTGTTCTTCTCACAAGGTGCCCATTTGATCTTGATAAGTAATCTCTGATTTCTAAGGATTCCTCATTTACCATGTGGTGAACTGCTAACACCGATTAAAACAAAAGTTATGATTATCAAATCCAAGAAGGACACTTACACTAATTTTATGTATGACAATAGTAACTTGGAGGAAGTGTCTTCTTACAAGTACCTAGGAATTGATATTCATCACAAGCTCAACTGGAACTATAGCATTCAGAAAAGGATTAATGGGGGGTGGAAAGCTTATTTTGGTCTTGAAAATAATTGTAAAATGGAAAACCTCATAATGTGGGATAGAAAGAAGTTCCTCTTTGAAACTTTAGTCACTCTTGTTATCTTATATGGATGTGAGGTTTGGGGTTGCAGCATCTCTAGAGAATCCTGGAGAAATATTGAGCAAATCTAGAAGCGTTTTATAACTTATAACCTTAAAATTAAAAACAATACACCCTATCCTATTCTCCTTATAGAAGTGGGTCTTTCCCCTATCGAGAGCCTAGCTATGACTAGGCTTCTGTTGTACAAGCACAAGCTCAATAGCATAGGAGACCATAGACTTCCTAAGCTAGCTTTAAATTCCAGCCAAAACCACCTAAGGCTTAAACGAGGTTGGTATAAAGACACTAGGGCCTGGTTAAACCATTGGGAGATCGACAAGAATGTTGCATTGCAAAACATTAATAACATTAAAAAAATTGTTACTTCTAAGTTCAAAGAAAAAATGTGGTGTGAGAAAGATCTAGCAGCTAAAAGAAAATTAAGATATTATAAGGAGGTCATCAACCCAACCCTAGAAGATCAAAAGTATCTATCTATTTTAACTAGCTCAAAGAAGAAAATTAATATAGCCAAGATTAGAACAAACTCTCATGAGCTCCATAGTGAAAGAGGTCGTTGGACAGTTCCTAAAACACCATGGATGGAAAGGATCTGCCATCTCTGTGAGAATATGAACATCGAGGATGAAAATCACTTCCTATTAGAGTGCCCCGCGTACAACCACATTAGAGCTCAATTTCGTAATCTTTGTTGCAATACTGACCTTCCTAGCCTTTTAAGATGTCAAAATTATAGTGAGCTCGGGAGGCTTCTCTCTAAGCTTTTTGAGCATAGGAATAAAATCTTAAATCAAACTAAATAACTCTTTTATTTAGGTCCGATAAACCAAAGATTGGTCTCAGTGAACGTTAACCACCATCATCATCATAGAAAATGTAATATTTCAATAAAATATAAAAGTTAAATATATAAAAGAAACAATTTTTTTTAATTTTAAAATTAAAGTTATATATATATATATATATATATATATATATATATATATATATATATATATATATATATATATATAAGTGTAATATTTTAATAAAATATAAAGTCAAATATATAAATGAAACATATGTAAATAAATAAATATTTTAATTTTTAATTTTACTGCTATTTATTGTGTAAGTTAGTTTTTTTATTCATACCATACACACTTAATGTAATATTTCAATAAAATATAAACGTAATATATGAAAGAAATATATGTATATTGAAAATATTTTAATTTTTAATATATATATATATATATATATATATATATATATATATATATATATATATTGTTAATATGTCAAACTTAACTCTGAATTTTATTTTCAAAATTTTAAACATCGGATTTTTCTTGAACTTTATAGTTGTCAAACTCTAACATGAGCACGAACAAGGTCACTTAAGTGCATCCTAGTCAAAATCGAGTGACAACTCGTAAAATCCACCTCCCATTGCATAAATGGACAGATGGTGAGAATAGGGAAAAGAAAATCTGGATGAACACACATTTTCCTTGTATAAATTTGACAAGGATGGCATCTCTTAACCACCTCAATGAAATATTTGAAAGTTGATGGCCATAAATACTCTACATGCAAGAATTTCTGAACCATTGCCAACCCAGATAAATGACTGCCACATGCTCCACCATCACAATCATTTAAAACTTTTTTGGCCTCTTCAAGGGTTAAGCATCGACACAAAATTGAGTCTACCCCACGAAAATACAATGTATCATCGATTATATAATTTTTAGCTATATTATGTAGTCATCAGTGAACATCCCTGGAAAAGGATCAAGAAAAATTCATAGTCTAGAGATATACCAAGATATCCACATACCAAGGATCTGGTAAGGAAATTAAGAAGAGGTGCTCATTTGGAAATGAATTCTCATCATAACCAATATCACCCTCACAAGGTAACTCCAAGATCAACTCAGAAAAAACCAAGGGTTTTTTTGACTTTGTTGACATGAATTCAAGATCAAATTATTATAAAATAACAATCCATTTATTGAATTTTCCCCCCATCACTTGCATATGAGGACATATTGGAACTAATTAATATCAATAAATTAAAACGATTTTCCTAAGAAAAACATAATGAAAGAGTCTTTGAACAACATGCACTACTACCAATGCCAACTTCTTAACATGAGAATATTGAAGTTTAGGATTAGAAAGACCACAACTAAGGCAGTAGATAACATGCTCTCGAAGCACATCATCTTCCTGAACCATGACCATACCTATAGTAGATTTTTCCGATGTAATATAAAAAAGGAATTCACTACTACAATTAGGTAGAATTATAAAAGGAACATAGGTCAATGATTATATCAAGGCACCAAAAAAGCATTGAGCATATTCATCCCAGACAAATGGGAGGTCTTTCTTCAACAAACACATAAGTCCATTAGTAATATCACCGTAATTTATGATAAATATCCATAAGAATTTATTTTTTCCTTGGAGACTTTGAAGTTGATGAATGTTGGACGAGGGAGGCAAAGAAGTATTTCCTCAACCTTAAAAGGAAAAACTATTATCTCTTCATTGAAAAAATGAATTCCAAAATTCAACCAAATGTCACTGTGAAAACGTAATTACGAGGATTCAACTAAATCTTATAATTTCAACATATTTAAAAAATTTGAGGAAGGTGACTTTGGTGATCCTCTCTCTTTTAAGAGTGTGTTGCAATATCATCTAAATAATCTTCTATAATATGTTTGATGTCATGGAAAGCATATGACATGGCCCACTAGAAAGTGGCACCGGTGTTTTTAAGGCCAAAAGGAATTTTTCGATATGTAAATGTAACCCAAGGACAAATAAAAGATGCATTATGTTGATATTTTGGATGGATTTGTATCTGATTATATCCAGAAGAAAATTTTATTTTCCACAAAATTGTCAATAATATTATCAATAAATGGCGTGTAAAATTTATATTTTGGATAGGATTTATTAAGATCCTGAAAATGAGTGCATACATAAATTGTTCATTTATTATTATTTATGGAAAAGAGATTTGAAACTCATTCAGTTAGAGGAATGGGGTAGATAAATCCTGCTTTAATAATATTTTCAACCTATGAGTTGATAATCATTGTCTTCCTAGGATCAACTGGTCAAATCTTTTGGCGTGTATGTTTCACATTTACACATGTCTTGATTTCATGATGCAACATGCTTGGATAATTCCATACATCCCTCATAAGACCATGCAAAGACATCGTGAAACTCTTTAAACATATCAATATATATATTTACTTCATTAGAAGAATAATGTGCTCCTATGAAGAAATTCTTGATGATATTGGGATTCTTGAAGATATTCATTGGCATATAATAAAAAATATTAGCCATGTTTTGTTTGTCATAAATGTAATATGATGCCAAAGGATTCAAGGGAAATTGAAGACCTCTATATGAATTTGAACATGACAAAGTAGATCATCGTTATGAAAATTTGAGAGAAAATAGGATCAATGATGCAAATCATCCCACTATCTTTCTACACTAGTCATTGCCTCAAGAATAACCTCATTAATGGTAACAAAAAATAAATAAAATCCATAGACATGGTTGAATTTGTTGTGTAAACCTAAACCATATCATTATCCAAATCACATGCTAAAGCAAGGATTGTAAATTGTATGTAGTGTTATCAATGATAACTTGAAAGGAAATTTCAGCTAAAGACATTAGAAAAACCCTTACCTACGATTTGTCATTTTTCCAATATGGAAGTAGGAGAAGGAAAAGTCCAAGGGTCCTTAAAATAATTGGTCCAGAAAGAATGATTTTGAGGATATAAATGGTGTTAATGGATATAACCGGGGGCAGAAAAACAAAAGTACACATAAATGACGAATACATACAAACCTCTAAATTCACAATAGGTTGTTGAGAATTGTTGACCAATGGGATGGTGGAATCTGAAGAAGAATTGAGATTAGGATGGGTGAGAACCAGTTGATTTATAGCCATGATTCTCCCTTGATGAGGGAAACATAATACGTGGAAAAGATTCAATACAAAAACTTGCATCATGTATATCCAATTGTGTCCCGACAAAGAATTGTAGTCAAGTTTTGCATCAACTAGGTTAAAATTTCAAAAATAAAATTCAGAGTTAAGTTCGACATACTAAAAAATTTGAAATATATATATATGACAATAATAAATGACTAAAAAATTAAATATTAAAATATTTTTCAATATACATATATTTCTTTTATATAGGCTCTCTAGGGGTACGAATTGCTTCCTTGAGGTTGACTTGATATTTCATGTAGGGCGACTTGCTTAAGGCACCATGACAAGGTATTGGAAAGAATTTGTCTCTAATTTTTCTCATATAATTTTTTCTTTACTATATGCAACATGCCCAAAAGTGACTTCCATACATGACAATGACTCTTATGACTTTTTGACTCAAAGACAAGCCCTATAAGCACTCAATTGGTGCTTGAATTATAAAATAAATTTCCCTTGAGCATGAAACCCATGCCTCAAGAATGACAATAATAAATTTATTTTTCTCCTTGTTAGTGTCAGTATTTGCATACTTCCACCAGGGATCAAACCACATTTTTCATGTGCATCTTAGGTGTCCCACACTAAATAATTTTCAATCATTCCATTAGGTCATGATATAAAATTGTTCCACTGGTGACTGTCCTTGTCAAGTGTCTGTTGGGGCCTTTGTTTTGAAAACAAAATGGTTTTGAGTTGTGGAGAACAGGTGGTGGAGCGCAACCACGGTAGACAGGGAGCTGTCAAAGTTTCAGAGAGCTGGAGAACAGGTGGCGTGGAAGTTGCAGAAAACCAACACAGATGGCAAGAATGAGCGACAAGGACAGGCAGCGGAACTCCCAGTGATCAGGAAGAAGTAGCAAATAGAAAAGCAGGAAAAGAGGAAAAATTGACAGTCATTTTGGCAAAGGAACAAATAGGCAATCAGCCAGCGGAGACATGGGGTTTTTCCAATAGAGGGCTGAGGAAGAGAGCCGCAGGAGAGCTCTGTTCTATAATTGTTGTAATTTGTCTCTCCGTAATCAACTCTGTGAAATAATGTAGCTGTCTTTTATTGATAATGAAATATACTTCTACCTATGTTTGATGTTCTGAGTTCTGAATTAAGCAGTTGGTTACTGTGAATGTATTTCCCGCTTTTAAATTTTAATTTTGCATCCTGAATATGCTTAATGAGTGGTATATTGAGCAAAGTAGTCAGATTTTTTTGATGTTCCAAGTTCTTTCTATTTTTCTCTATAGTTGTGATCGATCGATACTTGATATGTTCCTAACCTTACTAAGGTCACAGCACGCCTCGGGTGAGACTCTATGCTCTTCGGAGTAGGGTGAAAATGCTGGCGTTGTGATAGACTACTGCGGAAATCTTGTTGGCCTCTCTCCTAAGCCTGGGTCTTACTTAGAGACCTTCTTTCTCGCCAACAAATGGTTTTGTTGCCGGGACACTAAAATTTTATTTAGGAGCTAGATCATGGTATCACGGATCTACAAGAGAGAACTACGATCCTAGTGGGATAACCACTTAAATCATTTCATATCACAGCAAGCTGAGTTGTGACAGCAGAGGGAAAAATCTGTCAAGGATCAGGTACTATTCTCTGAATCTGCAAGCGATCTATACAAAATATTCTAGGGAAAGTTTCCAGAGGAACTCTATAATTTTTTGCAGAGACTACAAGTCAATACATTCCAAGGAGGGTTGTGTAAGGTCCATCGCAAGTGGATGCATGTGGATCTAGTAGAACTCCATCGGTTAGATACTGATTTGACCCGAGCTGTAGATTTCTGGGTACAATCTACCTTGGAAGGATATATAGTGGAATTTGTGGCTGAGTGTTACCAGTCCTTATCAAAAGCGGAGGATGTATTCAAATCCGGATTGCAGGGAGAGTTTTTGAAGGAAATTCCATTGTGAATCAAAGCTTTAATGGTAGACGAGGGATTGATGGAATTTCAAAAATCTGAGATGGAGACTTAAACCTCTAGTACTAGGGGAAGGAGCTGAGTGAGAGATGCTACAAGTAAGTTGGAAGGGGGAATTGGGATATGGATGCTGATACCTCCAATAGGTTGAGAGAGTGACGAGCACATCAGAGGGCATAGATTGCTGAAAAGTGGCGGAAAAGGGTGATGAATGAGTTAGAGAAGCAAGAAAGTTCTTGAAAGGACAAGGAGAAGGTGCTACATATGACAAAGGAAATGGAAGGTCAGATGAGATCCCAAGGAATAAGAGGGACCGTCAAGGAAGTTAGGAAAGTGTATAGGAGTCCAGCCCAAAGAGAAAAGGGAGAAAAGTCCAACTTGGAGGACGTGCACCCCAAGGAGATGTCCGATGTGGAGTTGCATGTTGCAATGGAGAAACTATTCTGAGAGAGGCCAGCACCCGTAAATCAAGGTAACTCTATTCCCAAAATTTCAAGTAGCTCTAGCCCTGACCTTCCCCTAGTACTCTATCATCCATTAGGTGAAATTTTTTTTAAGTTATGAGAGTTTAGCAAGTTGAATAGGGTTTAGTCTATGGCAACAATACCTACTAGCAATAGTGCTAGTAATACAATTTCACAGCTAGGGAATAGAGGTTTTATTCTAGTACCATCCACACAAAGAAATATGGCGGGATCATTTACCCGATACCCAGAGTTCTCTGGGAGGGGAAATGATGATGTGGAGCAGCACTAGTATCTCTGTGAAGCCATATGGAGGGCTCGGTAGACAGCAGAGGCAGTTAAGTTGATCAAGTTTCAAAATACTCTAAGAAAGAGAGCCCTTTACTGGTTCATTAAATGGTCTGAAGCTCATCCACACCCAGCGATAGATGATGTAAAGAAATAATTTGTCAAAGAATTTAAATTACCTTAGACAGATCAGTAGGATTTATCATAGATGTGGGAGATTAAACAACGAGAAGGAGAAACAGCGTGGGATCTGATGAGAAGGTTCAAGGATGCGATTGGAAAACTGAGTTACCCAATCGGTCTAAATCATTAGAGAGATTGGTTTATCAAGTTCCTTCTTCTGTTTACAACAACTCCCCTAACGAAACAAAAGATTGATACATTACAAGATGCATTGGAGAAATCTACGAAGATAGAGGCTATGGTGGGGTATCCGAAGGAATTCAAAGAAGGAGCAGCGATTCATGACCCTTCCATATTGGGGTTACAACATCAGATAGCCAGTCTAATGGAAAACTTGAAGGATATTCAGCCAATATGACCTACAAGACCCAATGTGTGGTGTACACATTGTCTAATGGAGGGACACGTGGTCATCGAATGCCTAAGATTGTAGGGAAAAAATACGGGGACTCTAGAAACAGGGACACAAAGGACTCCACCAGTAGGGGGAGTTGCACAGATAAATACTCAAGGGTTATACCCGTCACAACCCCACTTCCCAGGGTTCCCTGCGCAATAGAACTAGACCGCAACTGAATACTATGAAATATGTAAAGGCATTGGTCATCCACCACACTTATGCCTAATTTTCCAGAAATACTCAAACGTTCCAAACAATATATATTGTGAGTTCTTTGCTTCCACAACCCATAATACAAAGCAGTGTAGAGCCTTGGATGCACTGGCAGAATGATTGGACAGGCCATCTTACCGAGTGAATGAGGCTCAAAGGGGATGAGGAGGAGGAATGAGAGGAGGTAGAGTTAGAGGAAGAGGACCTGTAAGATGTTACAAGTGTGACCAAGAAGGCCACGTAGCCAGGGAATGTCCACTTCCCAGAAGACCATGGTGCTCTCAGTGTAGAGTCAACACACATGCAACTGAAGGCTATCCAAAGTTAATTAAGAGATGGGAAGAAAGATCCAAACAGAGAGGAGAAAATCTGGTGAACGTGGAACCAAGAATAGTAGAGGCTCAGACTATGCAAAATTTAGCCATAGTAACACGGGGAGGAAAGAGAACAAGGGAGGATGCACAGAATATAGACCCGATAAAGCTAATAAAGCCTGCATCTCCAAAGCCAATTTACAGGCCAGATAGACAGAAGAAATATTTTAAAGAGGCAGTGGAGACATTTACCCAACTTGGGGGGATCAAAGGCATTGATTTACCACAACCGACTGTAGAAAAAGAGAAGCATACCAATACAAGTACAATGATTGAAGAATGGTTCCGACTATTTTTGAAAATTGTAACCAATGCACCAATGTTGGAACAACTGAAACAAAATCTGGAGATGGTGGTGCAGGATAACACGGAACTAGAGGAGTCAAATGACTCAACCCAAAAATATGTACAAAGAATCAAAATAAATAAGAGAAGAACAGGAAAGGAATTCCTGGTAAATACTCAAGTTGCAGGATTCCAAATTAAAGACACCATGCTTGATCTAGGGTCAAATGTCAACATTCTACCAAGAAATACATGGGAAGCATTGGGGAGACCAAAGTTGACATACTCGACAATCCAGCTCCGCATGGAAAATCAGTACTGCATTGTGCCCACAGGCAGGTTGGAAGAAGTCAAAGTCGATGTTGCGGGGGTAAAGACATACACAGACTTTGAGGTGATAGACATCATGGGGGATAAGGATCCCTATCCATCATTATTGAGGATATATTGAGCTTCTGAGAACTATGCAGTGATTGATTTGAAAAAGGAACTGATGATATTTGAGGATGGGGAAATCGAGGTCACTCAGCCACTTGACCCATATCAAGGACCCCTATATACAGAAACTATTGACAACAGAGAGGATGCTCAACTTCTCAATCATATTTATCAGATGATGGTAGGGAAAAGAGAAGACTACATCAACCCAACAGCAAGATGAACTGTAAGTTGGAGAAGTGTTCAGAGCTTAGACTTGGGCTCAGAAATAGCCTGGGATGATTGGCAGCAGGGAGGATACAAGACTAATATAAGAAGATGTGCTAACATTTGAAGAATCAACTAGATTGGAACTGAGGTAAGAAGATATCCGACTTTATCAAATATGAATGTTTTGAATACATTTATAGCAAGAATAGAGGATAAAGTACCAATGGAACATAGAGTCCCACTCATGGATGTGGCTCTACAATCCACATCAGCAAGATGGTGGAGCAATCATCGCAACTCACAGTTGCGATGGGAGGATTTTACGGCAGCGTTAAGAGCCAGATTCAAAGAATATGAAGGACAAAAATTCAATTAAAATTACCATTAAATATTTACAAAATTGTGAGTGCCACTGGAAGAAAGCAGCGTACCCAGAATATCTATGTATGTACAATTTTATGCATTCACTAGATTCAGTTCCACAAGCTTGGTACTTAACCGAAGAGAAGAAAAGAGGAACCGGCACCTGGCAAGTAGTTGCGGATAAGTTTACGCAATGTTTTTCTTTTGAGGGAGAAACAAAACCAGTTACACAGGCACTACAGGCCATCAAAAGGGTACTGTTTTTTCCAGAGATTCAAGAAGATGAGGAACAACCGCTCTCGAAACAAAGTATCAAACAGTTAGTAGCATGTAAAAAGATAGACAGTGAAATGGATGATGATGATCTAGAAAATCTTAGACACGTATATTTTGAAGAAAAAGAAGGGGAGCGGGATATACAAGAAGAACCTACAAAATATGGAATCCATCTAATACCATTGAAGATGAAGAAGCTGAACATCAAAACCCCTGAAAAACCCAAAATCGCATCAATTGGCGACTACTGGGATGCAGAAATGACTAAGGAGATATTTAGTCTTCTATAGGAATATGGAGACTTATTCCCATTCTCAGTAGTGGAGCTAAAAGGAATAAAAAGAGACATGGGGGAAATGTATATAATCTTAAAGCCCGATGCAAGACCAATAAAGCATAGGCCTTACCATCTAAATCCAAGAGTAAAAGAGAAATTCAAGGCAGAGATAGATAAAATGCTGAAAGCAGGGTTGATTTTTCCGGTGGAAGAAGCAAAGTGGGTAAGTCCTATAGTCATACAAAGTAAAAAGGAAAAGTCTGAGATTCAAGTATGTGTTGACTATAGGAGCCTCAAAAACACATGCATACATGATCCATTCCCCACTCCGTTCAGTGATGAGGTGCTCAACAATGTGGCAGGGAATGAAGCTTATTCATTTACAGGTGGTTTTTCAGGATAGCATCAAGTGAGGATAGCTAAAGAAGATAAGAAGAAAACAACTTTCACAACTGAATGGGGCTCGTTTGCATATCGTGTGATGCCCTTTGGGCTAAAAAAAGCACCGGCAGTATTTTCACAGATTGTGATAGAAATTTTAGGAATATATCCACAAATTCCTTGAGGTTTATATGGATGACTAGACAGTTTATAGCCTTTTTAAGAATCATTCAAACTTGTTAAGGATAATGTTCGACGGATGCAAACAACTCCAGATTTCGCTCAATCTTAAGAAGTGCATCTTTGCAGTACCTTTTGGGACACTGCTAGGACATGTTGTTTGTAAACAAGGTGTCTGCGTGGATCCAACAAAAGTGGCAATTATAATTAATATAGAGGCTCCAGAAACTGTGAAAAATTTGATATCACTACTAGGCCATACCAGGTACTACAAAAGATTCATCTACAACTATGCAAATATAACAGCCCCATTGGAAAAGTTGTTGTGGAAATCAGAGCAATTCATTTGGATAAACGAGTGTACTACTACCCTCAATACACTCAAAGAAAAATTAGCAAGTGCAACCATATTAGTTCATCCTAATTGGGACAAGCAGTTCCACGTCCATATTGATTCCTCCAACATTGTATTAGGAGCAGTTCTGGCTCAACCAAGAGAAACTTCAGTTGATCACCCTGTTTACTTTGCAAGCAAGAAGTTATCGACGGCTGAAAAGAACTACGCAGCAACGGAATGGGAAGCTTCAGCAATGGTGTATTCCCTTTAGAAGTTTCACCATTACCTATTAGGAGGTACGTTCAAATTCTTCATGAACCATTCAGCATTGAATTACCTAGTTAACAAGTCGGTCCTTGAAGAAAGGATCTGTAGATGGCTCCTACTATTCTAGGAGTTCACCTTTGAAGTGATAGTGAAACTAGGAAGACTAAATGTGGGTCCTGACCATTTATCAAGCCTGGAAAATGGAGAGAATGGAGGGTCCCTGGATTATCAGCTTCCAAACACTGATATCTTTATAGTAGAAGCCATCCCAGACTATTTAGATCAGATAGAAACCTATCTGGCAACAGGACAGTGCCCGACTGAATATACAGTGACTTAGAGAATACATATTTTTGTAAAGGTAGTTGAATTTCAGTTAATAGCAGGACAACTGTATAATATGGGATTAGACCAAGTCTTACGAAGATGTGTCATGGACCATGAAAGGGGGATATAATGTGGGAGTGTCATTGTGGAGTTGCGGGGGGTCACGTCGGCGAGAAGTGGGTTGTTGATTTTATAGGACCAATCGCACCTGTCTCAAGACATTCACAGGTAAGGTAAATAATTACCGCAATAGATTTTCCTACCAGATGGGCAGAAGTGGTACCAGTGAAGGATTTCATGGTAGAAACAGCAGCCGGGTTCATTTTTTAAAATATCATTAGCAGATTTGGCTAACCCAAAATTCTAACCATCGATCAAGGTACACACTTCATAAATGTAACAATCAAATCTCTGTTAGAAAATTTTATGGTAAAACATCATAATAGTAGTTCGTACCATCCTCAAGAAAATGGATCAGTTGAAGCATTTAAACAAATTCTAGAAAAGGGACTAACAAAGTTTTGTAATGCTAATCGAGATGACTGGAATGAGTGCATACCAGCAACATTATGGGCATACAGGATGACTATGAAAAGACTGCACAACCAGACTCCTTTCCAGTTGGTGTACGGGAGGGAGGCGGTGATACCTGCTGAATTTATCATACCAAGTTTGTTAATCGCTTCAACACTACATTTAATAGAGGAAGACTCAATCAAGGAGCACCTACATGAGATAAAAGAACTTGGAGAGGACATATTTTTAGCATAATTCCATCAGACAGTCCAAAAATACAGACAGAAATCTTGGAATGACCGTCATATCAAACATAAAATGTTTACAGTCAGAGGAAAAGCTTACTATATGACAACAAGTTCCAAAAGTTCCCAGGTAATCTCTGAATGCATTAGATGGGACCATACCATGTAATTGAAGTTCGAGATTCAGGAGCAGTTTGGTTAGCACAACTGGATAGCCAAGTGTTACCAGGATGGGTGAATGGCACACACCTGAAGCCTTATCACGAGTAAGTTTCATTATTTCCTTTTTAAATAACTCTCTCAACCGAGAGGATTCATTAGGGTATAATAGAGATAGATTGAGTCAATAACTCTCTCGCACACGAGAAGAGAATAGACAGTAATCACAATAAATCACAAATTGCAATAACAAGAGGAAATTCACTGTTGCGATGCGGAGACCTCATCGCAACCGATTGTGGTGGGGGGGAGGGTAGTGTCCAGCGTGTCATCCATGTTAGAAATACAAACGTTTCAAACATCATTCTGTCATAATGACCCATCATACTGATGTCAGTCTGCAGGATTACTCGGATTTGAGAATTAACTGCCATAATTAGTAACATCCATACCGTAATAAATTTTCCATATTAGGCCATAATCATTACCCATTAAGTCTACCCAAATCCCGAAGTCACAGTCAGCCATGTCAAAACACACCTCATCGCTGTAACTAATCACATGATTATAGCCACGGGGGGAGGTAGAAAATTTAATTAGCTATGGGGTCTTATCAACCTCATTCATTCCAGTTATATTACTTAACCTGCATGAAAGAAGAAATCACGATAATTCTAGAGAATTCTAAGTTAGAACAAGAAACAGTAGCAGTAGTAAGCGAAATCTCATCAGAGGAAGTCCAAAGAGAGAATCCAGTAGTAGGAATTTACAGAGAAAGAGAAGGGGTAGCACTTCAAGTGTACAAAAGAAGATCAAAGATGACCAAGGTAGCACTAGTATTCGTTGAGCCTGAGCTCGAAGAGAGAATTCAGAAAATGGAATCGCTAGTGGGAAAGTATGATAATGCATCGCTGATCGACACAGATTTCACAGATTCATACCAGTTTCCGGCTATGAAGAGGTAGGTCTACATAGAGAATTATGCTATGGAAGGAGGAGAGGAAGCAGCAAGACTAAATCCAAAGTTCAAATGTATCTAGAGGTCGACAATACTGAGCCTCAAGAACCTCCCAATGTTAGGAACCACAGGAGAAGCAATGCAGTGTACGAAATTCCTACTGAGAAGACTCCAGAACGGGTCACTATGGCTAGGGAGGGAGATACCGATACATGCAGAAGTTATTCATAGGCTAACAGGATTATGAGGAGAAGGAAGGGATGTCTCCATAGTGTTCTAGAATGTCTCTAAGGGATCAAAGAAGGTGGGATATTGTGATTACTATAAGAAATATGACACTAAAAGAGGAGGGAAGGGGGCGAAGATAGACCTCATAAATAGCCTAGCAGTTAAATTTTCCTATAAGACCATGAAGCACTACACCATGAGGCACTACACGAAGGGCGGATGTACCCTCAACACCATTTCAGTTGTAGAACACTGCCTCCCGAGAACCCAGCTGAATTGGTGTACGTTTCTGTTGAACGAACTGTTCGAAGCTTGCAAAAATAACTACAAAAGATCCACTGGGTTCATTTACGGCTACCTCATCATGGCATTTGAAATGTGGAAATGGACTCACCCAGGGGTGAGACGGCTCACGAAAATCACAAGTGATCAACCGATGGAAATGAAGTTTACGCCCTGGAAAATCTTGGGAGACCCCAGGACAAAGGAGGTAAATGAAGAGGCATTTCACATTTTGGTACAGGAAGATGGTGGATATAGTGGCGAGGCAGTAAAGGGTTCCGAGGAGTCTGCTGGATAGATATTATTCTCAAATATGGTTCGGGGTCACTCACATGTAGACATACATCAGACCCACTTGCGTGGATGAAACAACATTTAAAATGAGACCATTAAAGTTTCATGTTGACGAAAAGGCATTCCACACTGAAGTTTGTTCCTTTTCGGGGGTGGGAATGGAGATCAGAAGCAGAATCCATCACTACTCATTCGAGGGCATGCTTCCAAGAGCACTACCAGGGGAGACACCAAATGAGACACTGAGCAGAGTGTCTCGGCCGCAGCTAACACCCATACTAGTGGAGTTAGACACAAGGGTAAAGGGCTTCAATCGAGTAATTCAAACTCTCACAAGTGCTTCTTTTGTGTTTCCTACTTTTTTAGAGTTTCAGTCCTCAAGTTCTGCATCACCTTCCATGGTTGCATCCATAATCACTGCCCTGTCGTCCACCATGTTTAATTCACCCCTAGTAACCACAGTAGTTCCAATATAAAATATTAAGGCACCTAAGCCACCCGTAGCTACCCCTAAGGCCAAGAAAGCAAGAGTCATGGTGCCTAGGAAAATATTTGATCTCACTGAGGAAGATCACACGCAACCTATGGATACTGGAGCACCAATTCAAGAGGAGCCAGAGGTGGCCACCCAGGTCACCTCCGAGCTACCTGTGTTCAATCTATTCTCTGTTTTGAACGTTCAAACTTCATCTCCACCCCACACTCATACCTCTTCACCTCGCACTCACCATTCCTTGCCTCACACGTCATTCACTTCCAAAGACCGTTCCACCCGCACTCCATCCACATCAGCAACCATTTCAGACACATTCAAGACTAAAATTAAGATAAATGGAGACAACGAGGCAGAAGTTAACTCGAGTATGGATTGGTTCTCGAGGTTAACCAACCTCTGGTGGGATAGGGCACTTTCCTGGACCTATTAGTTCGCGGGGAATCTTTTTCCGCACACACAACTCCCTCGCCCAAGGATTTGAACCCTTTTCAGTAGGAAAATATGATATTATATCAGATTCAGCCAACCACAAGCAATAATGACCTAGGGAATCATTTGTCGCAACAGAACCAACCCGCATCACCACATGAGCACTCAGCCAGATCAATAGCCATCGGTCAACCACTCAGGGAGAGACTGCCAAACAACGATATGTCTAGTGCTGAGAGTATGCAGACCTAGGGCACAAAACAATTGTACAACTTCATCTAGTGTGCAGTACAACATGCAGAAGGACTGCACAATGACCTCTAGCAGAGGTTCGAATAGAAACAACTATAGATCAATGCGCTTACCGAAGAGCGCAACCAGTTAAAGGGAGAGAAGGAAAGTCTACATGAATAACTAGAGAAGGTAATGGATATTTTCAAGGATCTCTGGCCAACAGTAATGGCTCAGGACGACAAGACACCAGAAGACATATCGGCTTGCACCATAGACAAACGGTCTACCCGCGTGAAGATAACTTATGCGAATCTCAACAACGAAAATCAAGAGCTAAAGGAAGCGCTCGCGACCAGACCGATGTTGTCAAATCCTGCTATCATATACGCCGAGAAGGTTATGGAGAAGCAGAAACAAGTAAACAAAATGCAGGAAACCCTGGGGACAACGGTAAAAGAAGCTTACAACCTCCTAAAGCATTTACAAGAGTGTTCTAACTCATTAACTATGAAGCCCCAACCAATCTCGACACAACTGCAGCAGATTTCACAAGAAATAAAGGAGGCCACAGATCCTGTTGGCATAACCCAGTTCTAAAATCAAGTAGAGGCACTGGAGACCAAAACATAGAATATCGAAGAGCATTCTGCTACCACAAAGTAGGTACTCAAAGAACCGAGGCAACCAGTCAAGCATACTACAGAAGAAATACAGAAAATGGTCACTGAGCCGAAATCAAAATTAAAGAAGTATTCAGCAAAATGTCGGTCGTTACAGGAGAAACTGAAGCTGAACGAGTTACCACAGAAACTGACCAGCTCATTAAGGAATGGCAACAGGCAACTAACGACTTTGCCGAACTCAAATCTTCAACATTGGTGAAGGTTCTCGAGTGGGGGCCTTTGTTTGGACAGAGAGAGGAAACATAGAAGATAGGGCCAGCCACAGAGGTAGACATACCAATGGAGACCGAAGCAGTAGAAAAGGATTGACTCAGGAGGAGTCAATAGCATGTGGTCAGGGCCTGTTGGGGCCTTTTTTTTTAAAATGAAATGGTTTTGAGTTGTGGAGAACAGGTGGCGAAGCGCAACCATGGTAGACAGGGAGTTGTCATGGTTGCGGAGAGCTGGAGAATAGGTGGCGCAGCATTTGCAGAAAACCAGCATAGATGGCAGGAATGAGCGACAACTATAGGAGGCGGAACTCCTAGTGATCAGGAAGAAGCGGCAAACATCAAAGCAGGAAAAGAGGAAAAAATGAAAATCATGTTGGCAAAGGAACAAATAGGCAATCAGCCATCGTAGATAGGGGGTTAGTCTAGTAGAGGACCGAGGAAGAGAGCCACAGGAGAGCTCTGTTCTGTAATTGTTGTAATCTGTCTCTCTGTAGTCAACTCTACAGAGTAATGTAACTATCTGTTTTTTATAATGAAATATACTTCTACCTATGTTTGATGTTTTGATTTTCGTGTTAATAAGTTGGTTACTGTGAATGTATTGCCCACTTTTAAATTTTAATTTTGCATCCTGAATATGCTTAATGAGTGGTATCTTGTGCAAAGTAGTAAGATCTATTTGTTGTTCCAAGTTCTTTTTGTTTTTCTCTATAGTTATGATCAGTCGATACTTGATCTATTTCTAACCTTACTAAGGTCACAGCACACCCAACAGTGTCCCATTTTCCTTCACAAGTATATGCCTGCTGACCCTCTTACATGTCTTCATCATGCTGAAAACAATTCTACTCTCATTCCACTTTTAGTCAAAGTCAACCATGAAGTCAGCTCATTCAAGGTCCCATTAGGTCATTAGGTTTCATTGTCCAAGTCCATAAATGCACCATTCCATCTCATAAGGTCAGTAAAAGGTGTGAGAGTGATTCCAATAATGTCTCTTTACCATGTAAATATGATCTCCAAGATGGTTTCCAAAGTTGTAAGTTGATTTCAAGTGTCAGTTTCATTCCAAGATGTAATTTGATTTTTATTCATGTAATTTTATGTCAGTTCAAATGTAATAAGTGCTCAGTCTTCCAAGGCTGCCAACTCAGAGTTTCACATGCCAACACTTCAAGTATCAAATATAAAAATTGTCTACTTCAACAATTGATCAAATGTCAAAGGGAGCTGTCTTTTTCCAAGGGTGCCTAAGTCATCATTTTCCACAAGCACTAAACCCTAATTTCCTCTCCCACTGAGCTAGGGTTTTCTATGCAATCAGAGACATATGAGTAGAGGAGGCATAAGGTAGTTCATATCAGTAAGTATGAGTTCATTCCAAACTCATAAACATCATATCTCCATCATTTTCCAGGAAATCATTCCAAGAGTCAAGCCATTTGCCACTTATAGGGCCAGTTTCGCTTCAAACTATGTTTTTGACCAAACAAAGATGAATTTGAAAAAAGTGAGAGAAATTTTTGTCTAGAATAAGCCAAGGAAGAAAAAATTCCTTCATTATTTACACGGGTATCATGTTTTTTATAAATTTCAGAAATACAAGTGCTACAAGAGGTTTGCTGCATTTCTGGAGTGACCTTAAGAAAATCAAGTTTTCTCCTAGTTAGAGTGTCAAAATTACTTTCTTGATGATTCAAATGATAACTACACAGAGATATATTTCCAATGATCTATCATGAGCTCAATTTGGAGTTGAGAAAGGCTTCCAAAAGTTTCCTGCAACATCACTCTTCATTTCTGCACTTTTTTACTAGTCTTGGGAAAATCAACTTTTTACAAGGAAAGTCACCTCCAAAAAAAAAAAAAAAAAAATGTAGATTTGGAAATTAAATTTGAAGGGCTTTCTAATGATATATCTTGGGCCCAATTTGGACACCAGGAAGGCAGTCGAAAATAGCCTGCAAGTTGGGTGTAAAATGGCGTTGTGCATAGAGCCTTGGCGCTGCGCATAGAGCCTTGGTGCTGCGCACTCTTTTGGGACATCCAATGGATAAAAGGAAGACATCAGTGGGTTAATAATGATGAGGAAATTCCCCCTGTACTTTTTCTAAGAATTTGGAGCAAAACTGGTCAGGAAAAAGGGCCAAAAACGCCCAAAAAATCATGTTTTTGCCTCTTTTTCAGGGTGGCGCTACGCATAGAGGCAGTCTTGGGATATTTCACTTTTGAGGGGTCAAAACAACTCCAAATCAGAAACCACAAGAATATCAAGAGATTAGACAAGACAAGCTTTCCAATGAGCTATCATGTGCTCAATTTGGAATCTGTAAGTTAGTAAAAAGTGACCTGCAAGAAAGGCTATTTTTTCCTCCTTGGCGCTGCGCATAGGACAAATTCTGCCTATTTTGGAGTTTCTCTGTTTGTCACATGATTTTTGAGTTTTGCCTCACTATTCGGGGTTTTAATTGATGTAATTGGTAAATATGAATGTAATTATGATGAGGCTTAGTTTACTATAGGTAGATTCATTAGCTTGAGTCCTTTAGGGGTCAAATGAATCAGTTTCCTCTCTTTTAGAGGAAAGTTGTTGGGTCTTCCTAGTCTTCAGATTCTTGTTCAGCATTTGGTGGAAACTGATCCTCATCTCATGGATTCTACTCCCTAAGGCTATGGTGATTTGTTTTTATGTCTATATCTTCTTCTTCTTTCTCTTGAGGAGTTACCTCCTGGTTTGACAGTTGGACTCAGTTGGATGCTTGGCTTTTGAAGAGACATACTTTATATCTGTTCTGAGTAGGAATATTAATCAAATTTGTAGCTATTTTTATGGTATCCTTGTGGTATGGTGTTTATTTCAGTTTCTCCTTTTTTTTTCATGTGTTAAAATGTATTTTTAAGTTTATTCATCATTTCATAACTTCTAAAGTGAATGTATGCAAGTTAGATAAGCAGAATCCATTCTCACATGCTCTGTTTTGGGTAGACATTCATAGTCTGTAAATTTCTTAAGTTCATAAAGAAACCATGATTTCACTATGCTCTTTCTAGATCCTCACCTGTCTTGATCATCCCACCCATTGAAAGCCTAAAGTGATAAATTACTATGCCTACCTTGCCCCATAGAACACCCTGCAAATTTTGACCTAATTTCCCTTGCCCTGACTGTTTTTCTCCTTCTAATCCAGCACAACCCTATACAATCAAATCAAAACCCTGAGCTACTATACCTAGCCTAATATCTTCTTATTCAGCAATTTTGGTTGTGATCCTTACGGAGAGAGCCCTATCCTTGCCTAGTAGGGCTACCTACTTGGCTAAGCATGGTTTGTGGTTACCTTGAAATTGCCTTTTTCAGCCTGAGGTTCAATCTGAGTGATAACACTCCTTACATCAAATACATAAAATCATGATTACATATGTCTTTATGAAGACCGAACCTAGTTACATATTTAATAAGGGAATATGTCCCACAACTACCCAAAGATGAACATGAATTATGTTATAATCCACCCACATAATGTTTAACTTTGTTAATTTGTTCCTCCATCATTGACGTGATTATTTGCATGAATTTAGGTATAAGTAATGCATAAATTTTAGGTAGAATTAAAAGTAAATATGTTGTACACAAAATTTGTAACAACCCCCAAAAAATTAACATATACCATACACACTTAAATTATGTAAATTTATAGAAATTATGTAAATTTATAGAAATTATATAAATTTATATATTTATAAACATTTATAATATCACTATAATATTTAAATAAAATATAAAAGTTAAATATATAAAGAAACATATGTAAATTTTTTAAAAAAAAGTAAATATTTAAATTTTATTTTTTATATATATATTAACGTCCATTAAGACCAATATGGTCTATAGGACCTAAATAAAGTAAGATATTGGTTGAGATTCTTTAATATTTTATTTCTATGATAAAAAATAAGGGAGAGAACCATTCCTAGATCACCATAATTTTGTTGACTTAACAAGTCAAGAATTTTGGTAGTGGCAAAGATTTTGAAAAATAGAATGGAGGTGAGTAAGAGCCCAACAGTCCAAGAGAAAATGTTTTTTATCTTCAACCCTCTTAGTATTGCAAAAGTGACAGACTCTTTTGTCCTAAGTGTTTAAGGAATTGACCAACGCCCAGTTTCACTTTGAAGCTCATGATAATTAATTCTTATCTTAGCAATGTTCATTTTCTTCTTAGCATTGGTTAACATAGAAAAATAATTCTAGTTATTAATATTGGGGTCGATCACCTCCTTATAATACCCTAGCTTCATTTTTTCCTCTAACTCCTTATCCTTAAATTTGAAAGAAATATTTTTTTTAATATTATACTTATTCTCTAATATTATCTCCTCCTTTACCCCCCATTGTTAGCCAAGACTAGGAACCCTTATGCCAGTGTTGCTTGAGCCAGAGGTGGGGGTTTTAGCTAGAGTTAAAAACAATTTTGGAGAACGTCTTGGCTTCCATGTTGTATAGATTCTTCTTGTACATGAGACACCTAATCATAGTCATGTTTTCAATGGGGGAAAGGTTAGCTTCAATAAAGAGGATAGGGTAGGGATTATTTCCTTTAATATTGAGGTTGTAGGTTATAACTTTCTTTTGGATCAGCTCAATATTCCTCCATGATTATCTAGATATGCTACAACTTGAAATATCACATCCATATAAAATAACAAGGACGACAAGATTCTTAAAGAGGACTTTTTGTTTACTCCATACCAAAAAATACGTAAACTTACAATTCTTTTCAAGCACATAATAAGCTTTTTAGCCTCCAATTATCCCTTTCTCAATGCTATAATTCTTATTGAGCTAGTGATGAATGCCAATTCCCAAATATTTGTATGAGGAAACTTTCTCTAGGTAATTATAATTATAAATGAAATTAGCATAGTTTATCTTTTTGGATTTAATTATCATGACTTTAGCCTTGTCGTTATTAACAATCATACACATCTTCGAGTAGTAATATTAGATGATTATAAAAATTTTGTTGAGTTTGTCATGGCTCCTGGCTAGAAGAATGATATCATCAACATAAAGGATAAGAGTAATGACCATACCAGTGAGCCTAGCCTAATAATATCCTATAGTTTCCAAACAATCTTCTAGCTTATCAATTGAAATGCCAAAAATGGAAGGGGATTGGAGACACCCTTTCTTAAATATGATATTGTATTTAATTGCTTTTGACCAACCATAGTTGGTCCTTAGCTTGACAATAAAATTCTCATATAGCCTAATCACAACAATCCTCAAATCAATAGTAACAACGATCTCTTCTGTCCTCTTCCATAACTTATCTTGAGGAATTGTGTAGAAATATTTTCTAAAGTCTAAAACAACAAAAGAGATCAATTTTATTATTTCATAATTTCTCTGCAATGATCCTAAGAGTAATAATATGGTCTATAGTTGAGAAATGTCTCCTAAATCCAACATGGCCTTAAATTATCTCTTTTACCATGGACTTCAAGCTAAAGTTTAATATTATTTTCCAAAATGAGCACATATATTTTGGCTAAAATTTGGCTAATAATAATGGTCGTGTTGTTAGAGGAAATGTTTTTATCCCCACTTTTAGAGATATAAAAAATAAGGCATTGCATCCAAGTCTTATGGAAGCCTTGTTTAATTGTAAAATTCAGGAGTTTGTGTATATGAGGGATGAGGACAGACCTTCCTATTTTGAAAATTTTAGCTTGGTAGACATCAATACCCCTAGTTTCCCATTAACTAGTTTCTTAATCCCAAACTCCACATATTCCAAAGAAAATATATCCTCTATATGGGTGTTCAAGATGGTGTCCATGGTTTCATGAGAATCATAATGATTCTTAAGATATATATCCTAGTTATTTAAGGGGATCAAATTATTTTCTTTCATTTTGTTGATAATGGCAACAAGAAGAGGCTTGTAATTTAATTTTCCCTTAATTAAATTAGAAGGAAATTGTAATTCCACATAACATGACAACTTGTAAGATTTAATTGAGTTAGGAAGACTTATTTAGCTCAGTCATTTCGAGTTGAGGGGAAAACTAGAGGCATGTAGAGTTATCTCTTAGTTTTAGAGGGTTGAGTTATAGTTTATTTTAGTTGTAATTATTTAACTTGATTATTTGAGTTAAAATCAGTTTAACTAGTTCTAACTGATGGAGGAACTAGTGATAGGTCCAATGAATTAAATTTAATTTAATTCACATGCAGTGATCAATCAGATAACTAATAATTCACTACAAATAGTTGTTGTATGTCAGTTCTAAGGAAGACCCAGTTGAGATTGGAGTTAAAGGGAAGTATCCTATTAGTTGCATAATTAAAAAATTGTTCAGGTCATGCATGAGGTCAACAAGATGCCTTCGATGTATTTCACAATCAATTATTTGAATTTCCTAATTAATAGGGGGCTCAATTTCCATAGGGATTGCACAACCAAGGTTGAGCATCCAAAGGTAAGAAATTGGTTAATTATTGGACCAAACTTGCTTGGATCTGAGTGAGCTAGTGAGAGATAGTGCAAAGAGCTCTCAATCCTAAGAGAAGCATTGTATTTTTCTTATATTCTTGACTTAATGCAATATAAAAATATCATGTTTTTTAGTTGAGGCTTTCCCAGATAAATCTTTGTGTTGTACAATTGAAATTATTTCTCTCTCTTATTCATGTGATTGTGCGATTGTAATTGGTTTCTGCAATTTTTAGAATAGACTCAAGTATTTTGTTTTAGAATATTACAAGGTCAGTTGAATCTATGTGGATTTTCCACATGGTATCAAAGCAATATCACTATAGATGAGAAGAATATGAGTTTTTTTTTAACAGGTGAATCGAATTTGCATATTTATTCTTCAATACCAACAACAGATCAAGATGTCTTTCAGTGGATTGAGACTCGAATATTCCCTTGAGGGTAGTTCAAATTACATAACTTGGAAGGAAAAGATGGAGGCAGTGTTATAAGTCAACGGGTTGAAGGAATTCATAGTTAGTGATATCTTAAGGCCCGCAACAAAAAATGTTCAAAATCTTGATGCTTGGAAGAAGAATGTAGAAAAGGCGAGAAGGATTATGTTAGAAGTATTTCAATATAATATTGTCTCGAACCTCCATGAAAAGTAAATTCCATATTCTATGTGGAAGGCCTTAATAGATTTGTTTTAGAATAGAAGTGACTGCATAAAGCTAGCGTTGAAGGAAAAGCTCAGAAAAATAAGGATGGAGAAGGGCAACACGATACCAAAATACTTGACAAAGTTCACTCAATGTTGAGATGAGCTTGGAAGTGTTGGTGTGAAATTTTTCTAGGATGATCTGGTGATCCTAACACTTATATGCCTTCCGAAGAGCTGGCACAACTACCAAGATTTGGTGAATGGGAGGGAGAAGCCACCGGAGTGGGAGAAATTATGGTCTTTCTTGGTACAAGAAGAGATTCGACAGAATACCAGAGATGGATCATCATCGAAGATTGATGATGAGGAGAATTGTGCCTTGGCTAGAAAGGTGAAGAAAGGGAAAGGGAAGGCATTCCATTCCAAATAAGAGTCTAGCCAGGCATATAAGAAGAAGGACTTGTCAAAGATATATAAAAAAATTCACTGTCATGAGCTTGGACACTATGCTACAAAGTGTCAACACAAGAATATCGACAATAAGCCCTAAGAAGGAGCAGCAGGTGAAGTACTTGCTTCACAGTTCAAGTTTGATTTCACTCTCATCGCATGCATGGTGTCATCGGTGATGGGTCATGTGTGGTACTTGGATATTGGAGCTTCATTCCATATGACTAGAACCAAAGGATTCTTTAGTAACCTGGAGGAGAAGGATATCTAGATGCACATCAATATGGGAGATGAATGGAGATATAGTGCGACCAACGTAGGTACAATTACCTTTCAGAGTGAGTCTGGTACTCCTCTCACATTAAAATATGTCATGTATGTTCCTAGTTTAAATAATAATTTAGTTTTAGTTGATATGTTGGAAGATCATGGTTATGATGTGATATTTATAAAAGGGAATTCGTTCCTTCGCCACAAAGCCACGGTAAAGGTGAATAATATTGGGGTTAGAGTAAATAACCTCTACAAATTTGATGTATAAGATTGTGTTTCCTTGAGAACGAAAGCAGAGAATGTGCAGAGACGAGACATCGGTGAGTTGTGGCATATAAGATTGGACTATCTACACCATGACACGTTGGAGATCATACAACATATTTCTACAAGACTTCTTGAGGGTGCACTTGAGAAGTGAGATACATGAAAAGGGTATAATTTGGGGAAGTACACCAAATCCACCTTTCATGATAACGAAAGTTGAAAAAGGTGATCCTTGAAAGAGTTCACTCATATGTGTGTGGACCGTTCTCGAAAACCTCCACAGCAAAACATAGGTATTATGTTATTTTTGTAAATGTTTTTTTCACGCAAGTGTTGGATATTCTTCATAAAAGAAAGATTAGACATTATCAATTTTTTGTTAGTTCAAAGCACTTGTTGAGAAAGATACAAGGAAGAAGGTGAAGGATCTTAGGAGTGACAATGGTACAGAATATGTCTTGAATGAATTTAAGAATTTATGTGCTTCAGAAGTAATTCTACAGGAATTGATAGCACCTCATAACCCACAACAGAATGGGGTTGCAAAAAGGAAGAACAAAATTATTGTGGGAGAAACACGAGCGATGTTGCATGATTAGGGCCTATTATTGCATCTGTGGGATGAAGCATGCTACACAAAAATATTTGTGCAGAAAAAAAAATTCCTCATCGGATTATTGGGATGAGTACACCATAGGAGGATTTTTCAGGTAAGAAACTAGATGTGGCGCATTTTAAAATTTTTGGTTCATCATTTTATTTCCATGTAACCAAAGATGCCAGGAAAAATCTAGAGCCAATAGCTGAGTTTGGAATATTTTTAGGGTACACCGATACACCTCACAACTATCGAGTGTAGTTGCCCACACATAGGATGATAGTGGTCAGAAGAGATGTGAAATTCGATGATGAGAAGACCATGTGAATTTCTCTTGAAAGGGAGCTTCAGTTGCATGCAGTTGAGGAGCTCTTAGCTCCAAAAGAAGAACCTCAAGATGTTGAGCAACCACAATCAAAGGAACAGAGAGTGGAAGCACTCACTCATGCAAAGACATCCCAAGACGAAAGTAAGTACACTAGAGAGGCTGACAGGTTGGTGCTTGATGCTAGAGATAATGTGGGAGAATCCACATCATAAAGCAGGAAGAGAATGTTTGCAGAGTGGTACATTGGCTACATGGCTCTTATGAGCGAGAGTTTAGAGATATATCCATCCTCATTCGAGGAAGCAGTGCAACAACCAGTTTGGGTTGATGCCATGGTTGAAGAGAATGATTCCATTATCAGAAACAGTGCATGGGAAGTTGTCCCAAGACCGTAGGGGAAGTCAATTTTAGGATTTAGGAGGATCTACAAGGTGAAGGAGGTATCATAAGGAGTGTGGAGAAACACAAGGCCATATTTGTGTCTAGAGTGTTCTCTCATGTTGATGGGATTGATTACAAGAATGCCTTTGCACCAGTCGCAAGGTACTCATCAATCAGATCGATCCTTGTACTTTCAGTGTAGATGGGATGGAAGATACATTAGATGGATGTAAAGACAACCTTCCTCAACAAAGTGATTGAGGAAGAGGTGTAAATTGAGCAGCCGAAAGGTTTTGAGACCTTTGACATATATTTTCTTGTGTGCAGACTCAAGAGGGTGTTGTATGGACTGAAACAAGCACCTCGTGCTTGGTACACCATGATCGAAAACTACTTCACCAGGTTTGGATTCACCAAGGGTGAAGCAGATGCAAACCTTTACCATATTGTGGTAGAAGGTAAAATTTTGATCATTAAAATTTATGTCGACAATTTGATACTGATAGGTGATGAGAAGCTCATCAAGTCATGCAAACAGGATCTTACAAGAGGATTTGAGATGAAGGATATGGGGCTCTTGCATTATTTCCTGGGATTTGAAATTTGTTAAAGAGATGGGGAGCTATTTGTATCTCAAGGAAAGTATGCCAATGATATTCTGAATAAGTTACACACGGAGGGCAGCAAACCCATGGAGACTCCTCTAGCAGGAAATTGGAGGGAGGAGGATACTACTTTAGGATCATTTTTATATGCTACCATCTGTAGGCATCTTGTGGTTTCACTCATATATTTGGTGAACACACAACCAAACATATGCCATATGGTTAACTAGCTTAGTTAAGTTATGGTTAAGCCTACCAAGCTCTTTTGGAAGGCAGGAAAGCATGTGTTAAGATACCTCAGAGGCACCACCAATTTTGGGCTATGGTACAGGTGGACAGAGGGAGCGAAGATTCAAGGCTTCACAAATGCATATTGGGCAGAGAGTACATCTAACATGAAGAGGATGCCAGGGGTAATCTTCAACATTGGGTCAACATCAATTTCCTGGTACAACAAGAAGCGGATATCAAATGCACTCAGTTCAGCATAGGAAGAGTACATGGTTGTTAGTCAAGTAGCATGTGAGGCCATCTGGATGTGGAAGATACTTGTTGGTTTGTTTGGTCAGTAGATGGATCCAACAGTGATTTATTGTGATAACTAGAGTTGAATCAAACTCTTGGTTAATCTAGTTTTTCATGAAACATCCAGCATATTGATATCCAGTATCACCATCTCATATATTGTGTGCAAAGGAGGATTATGCCATTATTACATTCCTACATAGGAGCAGGATGAGACATCTTGATGAAGGCATTTTCAAGAGGAAAATCGAGTTCCGTGGAGGAAGGATCGGGGTAGCAAATAATCCCTTTCTTGTTGAGAGGGAGTGTTGAAAGTGGCAACAAGAAGAGGTTTCTAATTTAATTTTCCCTTCATTAAATTAGAAGGAAATTGTACTTCCACATCACATGACAGCTTGTACTAATTAACTGAGTTAAAATGACTTATTTAGCTCAGTCAATTCGAGTTGAGGGTCAATCTAGAGGCATGTAGATTTATTTATAAGTTTGATAGGTTCCAATTACAGTTTATTTTGATTTGTAATTATTTAACTTAATTATTTGAGCTAAAATTAGTTTAACTAGTTCTAATTGATGGAGGAACTAGTGAGGGGTTTACTGAGTTAAATATGATTTAATTCACATGCAGTGATCAATCAAATAACTTATAATTCACTATAATTAGGTGTCACATGTAAGTTCTAAGGAATACCTAGTTGATATTAGAGTTAAAGGGAAGTATGCTATCATTTTTATAATTTGAAAATTGTATAGGTCATTCATGATGTCAAAAGGATGCCTTGGATGTATTACAAAATCAATTATTGGAAATTTCCTAATTAACAGGGGCTCAATTTCCATAGGGATTACACAAGCAAGGCTGAGCATTGAGAGGCAAGAAATTGGTTAAGTATTGAATAAAACTTGCTTGGATGAGAGTGAGATTGTCAAAGATAGTGCAAAGAGATCTCAAGCCTTAGAGAAGCGTTATATTTTTCTCATAGGATAAGCGGGGGTTTTATCTTAGCCTTTCCCCAAATAAATATTTTTGTTGTGTGATTGAAATTATTTCTCTTTCTTGGTCATGTGATTATGCATTCATAATTGGTTTCCACATTTTATAGAATAGATTCAAGTATTTTGTTTTATCATATTATAAGATCAGTTGAATATATGTGGATTTTATATACATTTTATAAACAAGAATTTTCCTCCAAAATTTTCTAGGCTCAACTTTACAAAAGTGAAGAAGCTGCTCTTGCTTCCTATTTATATAGTATATTTTCTTCTTTTTGATAAAAACTTTGTACACAGGTACCATTTATGAGAAAAATGAAGGCACTGCCATGGATTCATCCCTACCTCCTATCATCACTAACATCTTCATGGGATACTTTGAAGCCAAAGCTATCGACTCTTGGAACAAAAATTCAAAGTACTAGTATCGATTTCTAATGAAACCTTTTTCATTTGGAAACACAACCTAACAACTATTAACATGTTTCTCTTCCAACTCAACAATATTTATCCTCGTATTCAATTCACCATGGAAGTTGAAGCTGATAAATCCTTCCCCTTCCTTGATGTTCTCATCACCCAGGAACAGGATTGGTTCCATTTCCCATCAAGTCTACCATAAAAATCTCCACACTGATTGGTATTTCCATGCCCATTCTCACCACCACCCATCCCAGAAATCAGGGGTTCTTAAAACTCGCATCTTTAGAGCCATCAAAAACTGTGATCCTCAATTCCTTCCCTGAGAAAAATCTCGCATTTTCCAAGCTTTCTGAACCAATGTCTATTCCTCCTCTCAAAATTGTAAATTCTTTCATGTTATATCTAATACAAAATCAACCTCCTTTCCTTCTTGCCAATCCATCGGTCAAGTATCTCTCCCCTATATTAAAGGAAGTACCAGCCTCATCTCCAAAATATTATAACAAAGGAACATTAAAACCATTTAAAACCTCACCAAAACTTTGAAGCACAAAAATTTTATGCATATGTTATATTCAACCAAATATAAGTTTGACCCCATGCAAAGTTCAGGTGTTTACTAGATACCTTGCTCATGTGGGGAGTTTTCTATTAGACAGACTAGTCATCCCTTCAAAGTTCACCTAAAGGAGCACATAGTAGATACCAACCACCTTTGGTTATCAAATTCTTCCATTGCATAAAATTCCTTTAATTCAAAACACCTTATATGTTTTGATCAATTTAAAATCCTATCCCTCACTCCTTTTTACATTTCGTCTATCATCATAGAATCCCTCGAAAAGAATCCCAATAATATTAATAGGGAAGATGGGTTTAAATTGAGCGAGCCTTGGAAACCTTTCATCCAACAACTTTCACATTAATTTCCTTTATTTATATGATTAGTTATTCCCATGTATCTCTCTCCTATTATTTCTATGAAACTTTATCTATTTTTATTTTAATTCTTACCCCGATTAATTACCTTTATCCCTTCCCCTCCCCCCTTTACTCATTTTATGTCCAGTTATTTTTATTTATTTATTTTATGTTTTTATTTTCTTTTTAATCCTTTTTCATATTATACATATTTACTAATCTTTGTTTCATTTTTGTTTGTCCCTTTATCCCTTAAGTCCTCAAATATTTTTCCTTTTATTCTTCATTTATTTTAATTTAATTATATCTTAATATATCAATTCAATAATTATTTAATCATTGGACTTGAACTTTCAACGACTACTTTAATTATATTATTATTTTTTTAATATGAATCTTAATATCTAATTATAATAGTTTATAACTAGTTAGTTATTGACTTGACCTTTTAATGACTACATTGATTAAATCAATTATTCTTATCCTAGCGGCTAATTGAATTCCTCTCTATAAAACAGGCCCATTAGCATTCAGTTGTCTTCATTCTTCTCTCTTTTCCCTCATGATGGGTGGATTTTCCACCCAAAACGCTGCATAAATTATAAATCATATTCACATTTTTCTACGTAAATCTTCTTACATATTTATTTTTTCAAGCTTTACGGTTTCGTTAGGAGCATCTCTAATTTTTTTTCCTAGCAATTTTATACTTATTATCATTACAAGGGTTGGAATTTATATTATCCCTTTTACAATACACCTCGATAGAAAAGTTGTTAATGGTAGTAGGAAGAGTTGTAATAAAACTGTGGTAGATGTGATCAATGTTATCATTATATGTTAAGAAAGCTAAATCCCTTTTTAAATCCTTTAAGAATATATCCATTTTAATTTTTTCAAAACAAATGTATCTTTCAAACTTGCAATTCTCTTGCATGTGAAGCTTTGTACTTAATGTTAGAGGTATATGGTCAGAATCAAGCTCGTAGTCAGTTAGGAGGTTAAAATTTACAATATGGTTGAGAACATCGTGGGTATCCGATATCACATAATCCACAACACTACTTCTAAGCCCATGAATACAAGTCACATGGCCATAGGTTGGTCACTTATTAATTCCAATACAAATTTTCAGACCTTGAGAACTATAGAGCTTTATTTGCTTGGTACCAAATAACGACTTAATCATGTCTTCAAAATTTCTTTTGAATCTATTAGCTAAGTCAAAGTCCTCATCTAGCCAGAGGGTTTTAGGATGAGAGTTATTACTTAGGAGAGTAGCTTGGTTAGTAGTTCTTATAACATTGGAGTCCCCTAGCAAGAGAATATTACCTTCATTCCTTAGACTATCAATATCTTATTCTAAGGTATTGAAGGGAAAATTCTTATCCAAGTTGTTTTCTTATAATAGGAGAGTTTATAAGAAAAAAATAACAAATTGCGAAATAAATCTTATTATGGGTGTTTATAAATATGTATGTTAATTTTTTATTTATACCATACACAAATTATATAAATTTATATATTTATAAACAATTCTACTATAAAAATGAAATATATATATAAATAAGTGTATTAAAAAAAATTAACTTTAAATTTTAAATTTATTGTTATTTTTTAACATATATCTATATATATGTTAATTTTTTTTAATTTACACATGTTTCTTTTATATATTTAATATTTATATTTTATTGAAATATTACGCTTCTACTATAATTGTTAGAAATTTATGTATTTATAAACCATTATAGTAGTGTGTAAGACTCCAATAAAATATAAAAATTAAATATATAAAATAAAAAATATTTAAATCTTAAACTTTAATTTATTTTTTATCATCTTTTAATATAAATATATGTTATTTTTTTATTTATACTATTACTTTTTTATTTATAACTTACACCTAAAATATATAAATTTATAGATACTTATAATAGAAGTGCAATATTCAATAAAATATAAAAGTTATATATAAAAGACACACATGTAAATTAAAAAACAATTTTAATAAAAAATATAATATTTCAATAAAATATAAAAGTCAAATTTATAAAAGAAATCTATATAAATAAAATAATGTTTTTACTATTTTTAATATATATATATATATATATATATATATATATATATATATATATATATATATATATATATATATATATATATATATATATATATATTATAATTTAATAATATAAATTTATATATCTATAAACAATTATAGTAGAAATGTAGTATTTTAATAAAATATAAAAGTCAAATATATACAAGAAACATATCATATATTAAAGAAATGTTAATTTTTTGTTTTTCCCATACACACTAAAAATATATAATTTTTATATTTATAAACTTTTATAAATAAATCTATAAATAAATATTTATTATAAAAGTATAATATTTCAATAAAATATAAAAGTCAAATATATAAAAGCAACATTTCTTTATATATATATATATATATATATATATATATATATATATATATATATATATATAACACTTAAATTTATATATAAGTATAATAGAAGTGTAATATTTCAATACAATATAAAGTCAAATATATAAAAGAAACATACGTAAATAAACAAATATTTTTATTTTTTATTTTTATTGTTATTGTTATTTATTTATTTATTGTTATACAACTTGAGTGGGCCTAATGGCTAAGAGCATGTGTTTCCTCCTAAGAGGTCACAAGTTCAAAACCAGAGGGGAGTAGAGTATGTATGCCTTCGTAGACTTAACAGTCAAATCATTGCGCGGAGGTGGGTCCCTTGTCCCACAAACAAGGGGGTCTCATACACCAATTTGATGTTTGCCTTGGCTGTGACCTTAAAATTGGATAATAATAATTGTGTGTTGGTTTTTTATTTATACCCTACCATACACACTTATAAACAATTATAGTAGAAGTGTAATATTTCAATAAAATATAAACGTTAAATATATAAATGAAACATATGTATATTGAAAAATATTTTAATCTTTAAATTTTGTTGCCATTTATTGTTGTTGTGTATATATATATATATATATATATTAGTATGTCGAACTTAACTTAGAATTTTATTTTCAAAATTTTAACAATCGATTTTTTCTTGAACTTTATAGTCATCAAACTCTAACATGAACACGAACTGGTGACTTAGGTGCATCATTGTCAAAATTGAGTGACAACTCGTAAAATCCACCTCCCATTGAGTAAATGGACCAATGATGAGAACACGAAAAACCAAAGGGATGAGCACACATTTTCCTTGTATAAATTTGGCAAGGATGGCATCCCTTAAACACCTCATTGAAATCTTTGAAAATCGATGGCCATAAATACTCTACATGCAAGAATTTTTTAACCATTGTTATTCCAGATAAATTACTGCCACATGCTCCCTCATGACAATCATTTAAAACTTTTTCGGCCTCTTCAAAGGTTAAGAATCGACACAAAATTGAGTCTATCCCATGAAAATACGATGTATCATCGATGATTATATAATGTTTAGCTATATTATGTAGTCATCAGTCATCGTCCCTAGAAAAGGACCGAGGAAACTTCATAGTATGGAGATATACCAAGATTTCCACAAACCAAGGATCTGGAAAGGAAATTAAGAAGAGGTGCTCATATGGAAACAACTTCTCATCATAAGTAATATCACCCTCACAAGGTAACTCCAAGATCAACTCAGCGAAAAGCAAGGATTTTTTGGACTTTGTTGACATGAATTAAGATCAAATGCTTGTAAAATAACAATCCATTTATTGAATTTTCCTCCAATCACTCGCATGCTGAGGACATATTGGAATGGATCGATATCAAAAAACTACAATGATTTTCCTAACAAAAATATAATTAAAGAGTCTTTGAACATCATGCACTACAACCAATTCCAAATTCTGAACATAATAATATTGAAGTTCATGATGAGAAAGGCCACAACTAATGTAATAGATAACACGCTCTTGAAGCACATCATCTTCCTGAACCATAACCATACCTATAGTAGATTTTCCCGCTGCAAGATACAAAAGGAAGTCACTAATATAATTAGGTAGACTTAGAAAGCAACATAGGTCAATGTTTTTTTCAAGACATCAAACAAGCATTGAGAATATTCATCCCAAACAAATGGGAGGCCTTCCTTCAACAAAGACATAAACCCATTGGTAATATTAGCGTAATTCATGATATATCTCCATAAGAAGTTATATTTTCCTTGGAGACTCTGAAGTTGATGAATGTTGGACAGGGGAAGAAAACAAGTATTTCCTCAATCTTAAAAGGAAAAAACCTAATCCCTTCTTTGAAAAAATGAATCCCAAAAGTTGACCAAATATCACTGCGAAAACATAATTACGATGATTCAACTAAGTCTTATAATATCAACATCTTTCAAAAAATTCTCGAAAGTGAGTTTGGTGATCCTCTCTCTTTTGAGAGTGTGTAGCAAGGTCATCTAAATAATCTTCTATAATATGTTTGATTTCATTGAAATTATATGACATGGCCCACAAGAAAGTGGCACTAGTGTTTTTAAGGCCAGAAGGAATTTTTCGATATGCAAATGCACCCCAAGGAAAAAAAAAAGATGTATTATGTTGATATTTTAGATGCATTTGTATATGATTATATCCATAAAATCCATCCATAGAGGAGAAAACTTCATTTTCCACAAACTTGTCAATAATCTCATCAATAAATGGCGTGTAAAAAATATATTTTGGATGGGCTTGATTAAGATCCTGAAAATCGATGCATACATAAATTGTTCCTTGCTTTTTATTTATGGGAAAGAAACTTGAAACTTGTTCGGTTAGAGGAATGGGGTGGATAAAGGCTGCTTTAAGAATATTTTCAACCTATGACTTGATAATTGCTGCATTCATATGGTTAACCGGTCAAATATTTTGGCGTACATGTTTCACATTTTCACATGTACTGATTTCATGTTGCACCATGCTTGGATAAATTCCAGAAATTCCTCATAATGCCATGCAAAGACATCAAGAAACTCTTTAAATAGATAAATAAAGAGATTTAATTCATTAGGAGAATAATATGCTCCTCTGAAGAAATTCTTGATGACACTGGGATTCTTGAAGACATTCACTGGCATAGACTAAAAAATATTAGCCATGTTCCCTTTTGCATAAATGTAATATGATGCCAAAGGGTTCAAGGGAAATTGAACACCTCTATATGAAGTTGAACATGACAAAGGAGATCAACCCTATGCAAATTTGAGATAAAATAGGACTGATGATGCAAATCAACCCACTGTCTTTCTACACCATTCATTGCCTCAATAATAGACTCATTAGATGGTAAAAAAATATAAATAAAATCCATATCCATGGTTGAATTTGTTGTGTAAACCTAAACCATATCATTATCCAAATCATATGTCAAAGCAAGGAATGGAAATTGTTTGTAGTGTTAGCAATGATAGCTTGAAAGGAAATTTCAGTTGAAGACATTAGAAAAATCCTTACCTACGATTTTTCATTTGTCCAATATGGAAGTAGGAGAAGGCAAAGTCCAAGGGTACTTAAAATAATTGTTCCAGAAAGAATGATTTTGAAGAATAATCATATAAATGGTGTTAATGGATATAACCAAGGGTAGAAAACCAAAAGTACCCATTAACGATGAATACATACAAACTCCCAAATTCACAATAGGTTGTTGAGAATTGTTGACCAATGGGATGGTGGAATCTGATGAAGAATTGAGATTAGGATGGGTGAGAGCCAATTAATTTATAGCCATGATTCTCCCTTCATGTTAGAAATGTAATACATGGAAAAGAGTCAATACAACAACTTGCATCATGTATATCCAATTTTTTCCCAACAAAGGATTGTAGTCGAGTTTGGAATCAACTTCTTCCACCTCCACATTGATAACTTTACCACCAAATCCAACAGGGAAGGTGAGCATAATCCCATGCGGCTATGCGAATGACCATCAAATGTGGTTAAAATAGTAATAGACGGGACCAAATCTGGAGGCCCTATTTATTTCCAACATGTCATTGACATAAAACATGTGGAAACTCCCTCATAAGCAATGGTTGAAAATATTGCATTCTTACAGTATAATTCCTTAATTTAAAAGGAAACATGATGAGGAAGTCTATGTTTTACACTAGTAGTATAAAACGTAATAACCTGAGAATTGTTGGGGTCAACCACTCCAATTGTAGTGATTAACATGCTCCTTTGTGTTGGACATTATTGGAGCACCTCTAATGCCAACAATGCACAAGGTTTCTAGGATAAATCCTCCATTTTGTGCAACCATAACATTTGGATTGAAATTCGAGTAGTTTGAAGATCCTTTTGACATTCGAGGCATAGTCTGAATCACAAGTCTCTCAATGTGAAGAGTTTCCTATGAATCAGATATTGGTTTGGCCTTAGAGGATTCAGGTTCTCCATAATCTTGTGCTTTAGTTGAAAAGTCTGTTTTTCTAATGTCTTGTATCCTAGACCTGTAGCTTGCATTCATGCCAAGTATTTGATAGAATGTCAATCCCGGTTGGGGATGCTCAGGCCTAGTACTGGAGTTAATTTTTGGTTTATTATTCTTATCATTATGTGTTTAATGATTCCTAAAATGTACATGAATTTATGGGCAGTGTCTGAGATTTTGGGCTTAAAAAGTGCCTTAAATCCCATAGATGCAAGCACATTTATGGGTAATTTAGTCCCTGGATGCAAGCATGCAGACTTATGCATGCTTTCAGAGCCTCCCTAATGCATGGATGTAGTAATGTGCATGCGTCCATGGGGTTTTATCCATGAAATCTCATTAGGACTCAAGGAAAAGTTAGGTGGCTAACTAGGATGGCCTCTCAGGGTCCTGTAGTAAGTGGTATAGGTTTGTGTTATGTTTTTCTGCTTCGATTCCACTTCCTTAAAGTCACCAAGGAGGTTGATTCTATCTTAACTTCCCCTCATCTCATGTTTACCATAGTTGGTTGGTTACTTGGGTAGGCCTAAGGAAGGTGGATGTTACAAGTGGTATCAGATCATGGTTGCACTCTCCTTGGGAAAAGTATGATTTTTTCAAGGTTGGCATCATCACATATTCATGTCGGTCGTGTACCTGTTTATCATGTTATGGTCTATGTACTTGTTGCATCCGCATGGTGTTGTTCATGGTGACGGTGGTGTCGCCATGGAAGGGTTGATGGTGTTGTTGTCAATATGTTGTCATGAGCATATGACTGGTTATACATGTTAGGTGTGTACATGTGGTAAATTTTTCACTGGTATGGTTGAGGTTTTCATGCATTAGGTCATGGTGTGTAGTTGGTATGGTCATGCATTGATGACTGGACTCTAACTAGAATGATGTTTATGCACTGATATACCTATTTTTATAAGTCTATATGATGTTATGATTATGTTATACATGTATTACACTGATTGGTTGATCTTGTAGATGAGATATCCTTCCTGAATTATGCTAAGGTATGTTGTTTTATTATTATTTGATTTAAGCTGACATGAGATGCCTTCCAAGAAGAAATCAAAGATGGCTCACAAGATGGTAGACTACAAGGATTCCCATTATGAATCCGATGAAAAACATGGTATTTGGAATACATATTATTTAGAATATACACAAATAATTTTGAAGGAAGATATAAGGAGTTTTAAGGCGGACAATGATAGGATCATACAGGCACAAGAAAAACAAGTATAAGTGAATGCGACAATCCTCAGAGTTTGTCAGATTTGCAGTGATAGGAACCACTTTAGATCAGTTATGGACATGAGGATGGAACTAATGGTGCATATGGCAGTAGGTCTCCTAGTGGTTACAGGTCCATTATAGATGACATGATTAGAGATGGCAGATTCTTGGACACTCTGGACAGGAGAGGTGACAGACATAGGTACCATTCTAGTTTTGGTTTTGATAGGCATCATGATTTTCATTTCTATCATCCTTACATGAGGAGTGACAGTGGGTAATTTCGACATAATTTTAAGGAAGAAAACCTTTGATGGAGAGATGAATAAACAACAAGATGCAGAGGAATGGTTGCTTGGTATGAGGAAGTTCTTCAAATTGAATGACTATTCAGAAAACATGAAAGTTGAAATAGCCACATTTAGTTTCAAAGGTAAAGCAGATATTTGGTGGGAAGATGTGAAAAATTTCATGGGTGTTTATGAGGAGGAACTTACTTGGAGTGAGTCTGAGAGGCTATTTTGGAAGAAGTATTTATCAGAGAGGTATTATGATTAGATCTAAGGATTTTTATGAGTTTCATATGGGTTCCATGACATATGATGAGTATACTAGTAGGTTTTTGGAGTTGTTGAGATATGTTCCTTATCTCAAGGAGGAGAAGGCCAAGTTTCAGAGATTCATTATTGGGCTACCAGTCACATATAGAGACTAGATTAATTTCGATGAGACTATATCATTGGAGGCGACCATTCGAAATCTGAAGCATTTTTATGAGGAGTCAAAATGAAAAGTTGAGCCTAAACGTGATTTGAAAGGAAATTAGAAAGCTAAGGGAAGATGACCACCAAAGCGGGAAATACCACAACATGCAGGCGAGAAATAAAATGTGCTTCCTTATAAGAAGTTAAATACAAATGGGAAGGGACCCCAAGAGAAACATACTATAGGTGATGGCATAGCACCATTTCATTGTATATGTGGCAAGGACCATCTTAAGAGGGATTATATGCGGTATTAGGGTGGTAAACCCCATATCTATAGTGCACAGGAAGCGCAGACACTTGGGGATGTTGGACATAACATTCCTTGGATTTATGCAGCTGTGGACAATAGGAAGGCAGAACATTAGGCATATATCATTGATATGGATGATGATATTTGTGATCAAGTTGTTTCTATTTTGATTGACCCTGGATCTAACTATATTTATATTAATCCTAACCTGGTGGATAAGTGTGGTTTGAGAAAAGAAATGCATGCAGAATCTCGATTAGTGAAGTTAGCTACAAGTACAAAGAAAAGAGTTCATCATTGGGTAAGAGCTTGTGCATTTGAGTTAAATGGCATGCCTAAAACAATGCACTTGAACATATTTACATTGGGATCATACAATATGCTATTGGGTATGGATTGGTTATATCTTCACAGGACCAAGGTGGATTATTATGACAAGACCATTGAGTGCTTGGATGAAAATGGGGAACCAAGAGTCTTACAGGGAAAGAAGAAATCCAAATGAGTTAGGATGGTGACATCTATGTAGGCCAAGCACATTTGTAGGAAAGGATGTGTGTTGTTTTCGATTCATATGTCTAGTGAAAAAGGTAAGGAAGTTGAGGATGCAGATGTGTTGAACAGGTATCCAGTGTTACAGTAGTTTCAAGATGTGTTTCCAGTAGAAATTTCAGAGTTGCCACCTAACAAGGAAGTATAATTTCCTATTGAGTTGGTACCAGGCGCAGCACCAGCATTAAAATCACCTTACAGGATGAGCACAACTGAGTTGGAAGAATTAAAATTTCAGCTGAAATAGATGCTTGACAAAGGATACACTATTCTAAGTGTATCACCATGGGGCGCACCAATATTTTTTGTGAAGAAGGAGGATGGTACTCTTAGACTATGCATTGACTACATGAAATTGAATAAAGTGACTATCAATAACATGTACCCATTACCGAGGATAGATGATTTGTTTGATCAGCTGGAGGGAGCATAAATGTTATCTAAGATCAACTTGAGATCAATATATCATTAGGTACACATCAAAGAGGAGGACATCTACAAGACTACATTCAGGACCAGGTATGGGCATTACAAGTTTGTTGTAGTTCCATTTGATTTGACTAATGCTCCAACTACATTTATGTGTTTGATTAATAGTGTGTTGCATCCTTATCTGGACAAGTTTTTGATTGTATTCATTGCTGACATCTTGTTATATTCCAAGAATGAGGAAGAGCATGTAGAGAATTTGGCAGCAGTATTGAGATTGTTGAGAGAGCATCAATTGTATTCTAAGCTCAACAAGTGTAGTTTCTTTCATACTGAGGTACAATAATTGGGACATTTTGTCTCCAAGGAGGGCATAGCAGTGGATCCAAAAAGGTAAGAGCCATCATGGAATGGGAAGCTCCTTGAAAATTAAATGAGGTGAGATATTTCATGAGATTGGAAGGCTATTATAAGAGGTTCATCCAAAACTTCTCATAAATTTCTTACCTAATTACATCATTTCAGAGGAAAGGTAAGAATTTTGAATGGATAGAGGAATGTGAGGCTAGTTTTGAGCATCTTACGTAGTTGTTAACACATGCTCTACTGTTAAAGATCGCAGATCCAGGCAAAGAGTTTATAGTGTGTACAGATGCTTGGAAGAGAGGGCTTGGTGGAGTCATTAGGCAAGAGGGATAGGTAGTATTCTATGAGTCACGAAAACTAAATGAACATGAGAAGAACTATCTAATGCATGATATTGAGCTAGAATTGATCATCCATGCATTGAAGATGTGGAGGCACTATCTTCTTGGAAGGATATTTTTACTGATGAGTGATCACATTGGGTTGAGGTACTTGTTTGACTAGTCAAATCTGAATGCTATGCAAGCTAGATGGTTGGCTGCGATCAATGAGTTTGATTTTGAGATCAAGTACATAAAAGGTAAAGAGAATAGGGTCACATATTCTCTTAGCAGGTAGATATAAGTAAATAACATTTTAGCTATGAGCTCCTGTGGGACATATTTACAGGATATTATATTGCATGCAGGTCAGCAGGATGTGAGATATACAGAGCTTAGGCACATATTGCAGTAGATTACAAGTACAGGTATAGGTACAAGTATAGGTGCAGGTGCAGGTACAAGTGCAAGTGTACGAGATGTGGACTTTTGTCTTATGACAGATGGATTGGTCGGGTTTAGGGACAAGATATATGTGCCAGACACTAGTGAGCTCAAGAAGGTGATCTTGAGGAATTTTCATGCAAAACCATATCCAGGTCACCCAGTCTATCAGAAGACATTAACTACAGTGAAGAGATTCTATTTTTGGCAAAATCTGAGGAGGTATGTAGCAGAGTTAGTGGCTATGTGTTTCAACTATCAGCAAGTAAAGGAAGAGTGTAGGAAACCAGGTGATCTACTACAGTCTATTGTGATTCGAAAATGGAAATGGGAGGTCATTTCCATGGAATTTATTATAGTTTTTCTGACGATAGTGAGAGAACATGACTCTATCATGGTGGTTGTGGACAGGTTGACAAAGGTTGAACACTTCATTCCTGTGAAGAATACCTATATAGATAGCGATGTAACACAGGTGTTCATCAGATATATAGTCAGATTGCATGGTGTTCCAAAGAATATCATGTCAGACAGGGATGCAAATATCACTTCCAAGTTTTGGAAGGAGTTATTTTGAGGATTGGGTTATGATTTGGACTTCAAAACAACTTATCATCCGTAGACAGACGCACAAACTAAGATAGATAACATGATCTTGCAAGACATGTTGAGGATGTATGTGATGCATCAGCAACAGAAATGGGAAGAGTAGCTACCATTGGTTTAGTTTGCATACAACAATGGGTATCAGGAGTCATTAGGTATGATTCCCTTTGAGGCATTGTATGCACGGAGTTGTAATACTCCCATCAGTTGGAGTGATGCAGTTAATAGGGTTTTGATTGGACCAGACATGAAATATGAAATGTAGGTTATAAATAAGAATTTAAATGGAGCACATGATAGACAAAAGAGTTATGCATAGAAATATAGGGTATTTTAGGAGTTTCAGGTTGGGGAGTATGTTTATTTGTGCATCAAGCCCAAGAATAGCTCCTTAAGGATTGGATCTTATGCCAAGTTGGCACCATGATATTGTGGGAATTTTTAGATCCTTGAGAGAATTGGACCACTGGCCTATCGAATTTCACTACCTCCAACAGTGAAATTCCATGATGTGGTTCATGTTTCATTGCTTAAAAGGTATATAAAGGATGTTGATCGTGTTATTGATTGGTGTGTATTCCAAGTGGAGAAAGAAGGAAAATTCCAACTGGAACCTCAGTGCATATTGTAGCAGAAGAAAATCATGCTCAGGAACAGAGCCATCGATCAAGTTAAAGTGAAATGGAATCACTTTGGACCCGATGAAGCTACATGGGAGATGGCGAATCAGATGTAGGCCATGTAACCTTCATTGTTTTCAAGTTGAGGAAAAGTACTTTTGGTTTGGTGTTTGGTATATGTTTAACATATGTTTTTATTATATTTTTGGTATATGTACTTATGTATACGGATGTAAATATCACCATGAGCTAAGTTATAAAGCTCTAATAAGCAGTATAGATGTTATATGGCCATGTTATCATGGTTTTTTTTCTTTTGAGTAGGTCATTCATTTTATATATTGCAACGAGCTAAGTTATAAAGCTCCATGAGCAGTATGCTTGTTTTTTAGCAGTTTTTCTGAGATGTAGGTGTGGCTTAACAACAAGGATGATGTCCCCTAAGGGGGAGGGTTTTGTAATAGACCCGGGAAAAAGTTCATGTAATAAAAGTTAATAAAGGAAAAATAAGACCATGGTTCGGGGACACTTATTCCAAGTTGAATGTTGGGAAAAATATCCTAGTCGACATCACTTGATATGCGGTTATGGCTAAGGAAAAATGGAAATTGAAAAGGCAAAGGCATTAAAGAGGAAAAAAGTATTTTTGGCACATTTATTTATGAAAATAAAGAAATTATGAGAAAATGAATGTAAAAGGTCACATGTTGCATGTGAGGAAGAAAAATAATGGAAAATGAAGAAAATAGAGGCCTCATAAATAAAAAGGCTTCTGAGGATCAGTTGGTACCTTTTGACAATTCAGTTTTGGAGCTCTCTCATTATTCTCTCTCTCACACACTCTTGGATACTTAGATTTTTCTTGGAGTAATTCGGAATTGGGCCAAAAAGGAGTAAAGCAAGCAAAGGAAGGACAAGGAAAGGAAAGGAAATCAAGGATCAAGCAAGGAAGATAAGTATCTAGTGGCTTCAACAGGAAAACTTGCAGGTAACAGATTGTATGTGTGATTTCCTAGCTGGTTTCGACATGTCTTTCTACACCAGTCATTGCCTCTATAATAGACTCATTATATGGTAAAAAAATATAAATAAAATCCATAGACATGGTTGAATTTTTTGTGTAAACCTGAACCATATTATTATCCAAATCATATATCAAAGCAAGGATTAAAAATTGTTTCTAGTGTTAGCAATGATAGCTTGAAAGGAAATTTCAGCGGAAGACATTAGAAAAATCCTTACCTACGATTTTTCATTTGTCCAATATGGAAGTAGGAGAAGGAAAAGTCCAAGGGTACTTAAAATAATTGGTCCAGAAAGAATGATTTTGAGGAATCATCGTAGACATCGTAGAAATGGTGTTAATGGATATAACCGAGGGTAGAAAATCAAAAGTATCCATTAACGATGAATACACACAAACTCCCAAATTCTCAATAGGTTGTTGAGAATTGTTGACAAATGGGATGGTGGAATCTGAAGAAGCATTGAGATTAGGATGGGTGAGAGCCAATTGATTTATAGTCATGATTCTCCCTTCTTGTTGGAAACATAATACATGGAAAAGAGTCAATACAACAAATTGCATCATGTATATCCAATTTTTTCCCAACAAAGGATTGTAGTCGAGTTTGGAATCAACAACTTCCACCTCCACATTGATAACTTTACCACCAACTCCAACAGGGAAGGTGAGCATAATCCCATGCACTTATGCAAATGACCATCAAATGTGGTTAAAACAGTTAGAGATGGGACCAAATCTTGAGGCCCTATTTATTTCCAACATGTCATTGACATAAAACATGTGGAAACTCCCTCATAAAAAATGGTTGAAAATATTGCATTTTTACAGTATAATTCCTTAATTTAAAAGGAAACATGATGATGAAGTCTATGTTTTACATTAGTAGTATCAAACGTAATAACCTGAGAATTGTTGGGGTCAACCACTCCAATTGTAGTGAGTAACATGCTCCTTTATGTTGGACATGATTGGAGCACCTCTAATGCCAACAATGCACAAGGTTTCTAGGCTAAATCCTCCATAATAGAATAATTTTGTGCACCCATAACATTTGGATTGAAAGTCGAGCAGTTTGAATATCCTTTCGACATTCGAGGCATAGTCTGAATAAAAATTCTCTCAATATGAAGAGTTTCCTATGAATCAGATATTAGTTTGGCCTTAGAAGATTCAGGGTCTCCATAATCTTGTGCTTGAGTTGAAAAGTCTATTTTTCTAATCTCTTGTATCCTAGACCTGTAGCTTACATTCAGGTCAAGTATTTGAAAGAATGTCAATCCCGGTTGGGATGTTTAGGCCTAGTACTGGAGTGAATTTTTGGTTTATTAGTCTTATCATTATGTGTTTAATTATTCCTGAAATGTACATGAATTTATGGGTAGTGTCTGGGATTTTGGGCTTAAAAAGTGCCTTAAATCCCATATATGCAAGCACATTTATGGGTAATTTAGTCCCTAGACACAGGGATGAAAACTTATGCATGCTTTCAGAGCCTCCCTGACGCATGTATCTAGGCATGTGCATGTGTCCATGGGGTTTTCTCCATGAAATCTCATTGGGACTCAGGGACAAGTAGGTGGCTAACTAGGATAGCCTCTGGGGGACCTGTAGTAGGTGGTATAGGTTTGTGTTATGTTTTTTTGCTTCGATTTCACTTCCTTAAAGTGACCAAGGATGTTGATTCTGTCTTAACTTCCCCTCATCTCATGTTTACCCTAGTTGGCTAGTTTCTTAGGTAGGCCTAAGGAAGGTGGATGTTACAAGTGGTATCAGATCATGATTGTGCTCCCCTTGGGAAAAGTATTTTTTTTTCAAGGTCTTCATCATCACATATTCATGTCGGTCGTGTACTTGTTTATCATGTTATGGTCTATGTACATGTTGAATCTACATGGTGTTGATCATGGTGACGGTGGTGTCGCCATGGAAGGGTTGATGGTGTTGTTGTCAATATGTTTTCATGAGCATATGACTGGTTATACATGTCAGGTGTGTACATGTGGTAAATTTTTCACTAGTATGGTTGATTTTTTCATGCATTAGGTCATGGTGTGTAGTTGGTATGGTCATGCATTGATGACTGGAATCTAACTAGAATGATTTTTATGCGCTGATATACAAATTTCTATAAGTCTATATGATGTTATGATTATGTTATACATGTATTACACTGATTGGTTGATCCTATAGATGAGATTTCCTCCTTGAATTATGCTAAGGTACGTTGTTTTATTATGATTTGGTTTAAGTAGACATGTGATGCCTTGCAGGAAGAAATCAAAGATGGCTCGCAAGATGGTAGACTACAAGGATTCCCATTATGAATCCGATGAGAAACATGGTATTGGTCATTCATATTATTTAGAATATACACTAATAATTTTGAAGGAATATATGAGTTCTAAGGCGGACTATGACAGGATAATACAAGCACAAGATAAACAAGCAGAAGTTAATGCGAAAATCCTCATAGTTTGTCAGATTTCCAGTGACAGGGGCCACTTCAGATCAGTTATGGACATAAGGATGGAACTAATGGTGCATATGGTAGTAGGTCTCCTAATGGTTACAGGCCCATTATAGATGACACAATTAGAGATGGTATATTCTTGGACACTACGGACGGGATAGGTGACAGACATAGGTACCATTCTAGTTTTGGTACTGATAGGCATCATGATTATCATCACTATCATCCTTACATGAGGAGTGACAGTGGGTATTTTCTGAATTATTTTAAGAAAGAAACCTTTGACAAAGAGATGAATAAATGACAGGATGCATAGGTATGGTTTCTTTGTATGAGGAAGTTCTTCAAATTGCATGACTATTCAGAAAACATGAAAGCCGGAATAGCCACATTCTGTTTCAAAGGTAAAGTAGATATTTGGTGGGAAGATATGAAAAATTTCAGGGGTATTTATGAGGAGGAACTGACTTGGAGTGAGTCTAAGAGGCTATTTTAGAAGAAGTATCTATCAGAGGTACTATGATGCTAGATCTAAGGATTTTTATGAGTTTCATATGGCTTCCATGACATATGATGATTATACTAGTAGGTTTTCGGAGTTGTTCAGATATGTTCCTTATCTCAAGGAGGAGAAGGCCAAGTTTCAGAGATTCATTATTGGGCTACCAGTCACATACAAATACTGAATTAAGTTCGATGAGACTATATCATTGGAGGAGGCCATTCCAAAGCTGAAGCATTGTTATGAGCAGTCAAAATGCAAAGTTGAGCCTAAACGTGATTTGAAAGGAAATTAGAAAGCTAAGGGAAGATGAAGACCAGAGCAGGAAATACCACAACATGCAAGTGAGAAATAAAATGTGGTTCCTTACAAGAAGTTAAATACAAATGGGAAGGGACCTTGAGAGCAACAGATTATAGGTGATGGAAGAGTACTGTTTCATTGGATATGTGGCAAGGATCATCTTAAGAGGGATTATCTACAGTATTAGGGTGGTAGACCCCATCTCTATAGTGCACAGGAAGCACAGACACTTGGGGATGTTGGGCATAACATTCCTTGGATTTATGTAGTTGTGGACAACACGAAGGAAGACCATTAGGCATATATCATTGAGATGGATGATGAGCTTTGTGATCAAGTTGTTTCTATTTTTATAGCCCCTGGATATAACTATATTTATATTAATCCTAACCTGGTGGATAAGTGTGGTTTAAGAAAAGAAATGCATGCAGAATCTTGGTTAGTGCAGTTAGCTACAAGTACAAATAAATGAGTTCATCATTGGGTAATATCTTATGCATTTGAGTTAAATGGAATGCCTAAAACAATGCACTTGAACATATTTACATTGGGATCATACAGTATGCTATTGGTTATGTATTGGTTATATCTTCACTGGACCAAGGTGGATTGTTATGAAAAGGTCGTTGAGTGCTTAGATGACAATGGGGAACCAAGAATCTTACAGTGAAAGAAGAAAGCCACATGAGTTAGGATGGTGACAGCTATGTAGGCCAAGCACAGTTGTAGGAAAGGGTGTGTGTTGCTTTCGATTCATATGTCTAGTGAAAAAGTTAAGGAAGTTGAGGATGCAGATGTGTTGAACAAGTATCCAGCGTCACAAAAGTTTTAGGATGTGTTTCCAGCAGAAATTTCAGAGTTGCCACTTGACGGGGAAGTAGAATTTTCTATTGAGTTGGTACTAGGGGTAGCACCAACATTAAAAGCACCTTACAGGGTGAGCACACCTGAGTTGGAAGAATTAAAATTGCAGCTGAAATATATGCTTGACAAAAGATAAATTATTCCAAGTGTATCACCATGGGGCACACCAAAATTTTTTGTGAAGAAGAAGGATGGTACTCTTAGACTATGCATTGACTACATGAAATTGAATAAAGTGACCATCAATAACATGTACCCATTACCAAGGATAGATGATTTTTTTGAACAGCTGAAGGGAGAATAAATTTTCTCTAAGATCAACTTGAGATCGGGATATCATTAGGTACACATCAAAGCAGAGGACATCTACAAGACTACATTCAATACCATGTACGGGCATTACGAGTTTTTTGTAGTTCCATTTGATTTGACTAATGCTCCAACTACATTTATGTGTTTGATGAATAGTGTGTTGCATCCTTATTTGGACAATTTTGTGATTGTATTCATTGATTAAATCTTGGTATATTCCAAGAATGAGGAAGAGCATGCAAAGAATTTGGCAGCAGTATTGAGATTATTGAGAGAGCATCAATTGTATGCTAAGATCAACAAATGTTGTTTCTTTCATACTGAGGTACATTACTTGGCAAATTTTGTCTCTAAGGAGGGCATATCAGTGGATCCAAAAAGGTAAGAGCCATCATGGAATGGGAAGCTCCTTGAAATTTAAATGAGGTGATATATTTCATGAGATTGGAAGGCTATTATAAGAGGTTCATCCAGAACTTCTTATAAATTTCTTACCCGATTAAATCATTTCAGAGGAAAGGTAAGAATTTCGAATGGAAAAAGGAGTGTGAGGCTAGTTTTGAGTGTCTTAAATAGTTGTTAACACATGCTCCAGTGTTAAAGATCGCAGATCTAGAAAAAGAGTTTATAGTGTGTATAGACGCTTGGAAGAGAGGGCTTGGTGGAGTCCTTATGCAAGAGGGATAGGTAGTATTCTATGAGTCACGGAAACTGAATGAACATGAGAATAACTATCTGATGCATGATATTGAGCTATAATTGATCATCCATACATTGAAAATGTGGAGGCACTATCTTCTTGGAAGGAGATTTTTACTGATGAGCGATCACATTGGGTTGAGGTACTTGTTTGACTAGTCAAATCTGAATACTAGGTAGGCTAGATGGTTGGCTATGATCAGTGAGTTTGATTTTGAGATCAAATACATCAAAGGTAAAGAGAATAGGGTCACATATGCTCTTAGCAGGCGAATACTGGTAAATCACATTGCAGCTATGAGCTCCTGTGGGACATATTTATAGGATATGATATTGCATGTAGGTCAGTAGGATGTGAGATATATGGAGCTTTGGCATGGATTGCAGTAGAGTACAAGTACAGGTATAGGTACAGGTATAGGTACAAGTACAGGTGCAGGTATAGGTACAAGTGCAGGTGTACGGGATGTGGACTCTTGTCTTACGACAGATGGATTGGTCAGGTTTAGGGACAAGATATATGTGCCAGACAGTAGTGAGCTCAAGAAGGTGATCTTGAGAGATTTTCATGCAAAACCATATTCAGGTCACCCAGGCTATCAGAATACATTAACTACAGTGAAGAGATTCTATTATTAGAAAAATATGAGGAGGGATGTAGCAGAGTTCATGGCTAGGTGTTTCAAATATCAGCGAGTAAAGGAAGAGTGTAGGAATCCAAGTGGTCTACTACAGTCTATTGTGATTCAAGAATGGAAATGGGAGATCATTTCCATGGACTACATAACAGTTTTTTTGATGATAGTGAGACAACATGACTCTATCATGGTATTTGTGGACAGGTAGAAAAAGGTTGAACACTTCATTCTAGTGAAGACTATCTATACAGCTAGCGATGTAGCACAGGTGTTCATCAGATACATAGTCAGATTACACGTTGTTCAAAAGAAGATCATGTAAGACATGGATGAAAATCTCACTTCCAAGTTTTGGAAGGAGTTAATTTGAGGATTAGGCAGTGATTTGGACTTCAACACAACTTATCATCCGTATACATATGCACAGACTAAGATGGTCAACATGATCTTAGAGCACATGCTGAGGATGTATGTGATGCATCAACAACAGAAATGGGAAGAGTATATACCATTGGTTTAGTTTTCATACAACAATGGGTATCATGAATCATTACGTAAGATTCCTTTCGAGGCATTGTATGGGCAGAGTTGTAATACTACCATTAGTTAGAGTGATCTAGTTAATAGGGTGTTGATTGGACCAGACATGGAATAAGAAATGTAGGTTATAAATAAGAATTTAAATGGAGAACATGATAGACAAAAGAGCTCCTTAAGGATTGGATCATGTGCCAAGTTGGCACCATGGTATTGTGGGAATTTTGAGATCCTTGAGAGGATTGGACACTGGCCTATCGACTTTCACTACCTCCAACAGTGAAATTCCATGATGTGTTTCATGTTTCATTGCTTAAAAGGTATATAAAGGATTTTGATCATGTTATTGATTGGTATGTATTGCAGGTGGAGAAAGGAGGAATATTCCAACTGGAACCTGAGTGCATATTGTAGCAGAAGAAAATCATGCTCAAGAACAGAGCCATCAATCAAGTTAAAGTGAAATGAAAGCACTTTGGGCCCGATGAAGCTACATGGGAGATGGTGGATCAGATGCAGATCATGTAACCTTGATTGTTTGATAATTGAGGAAAAGCACTTTTGGTTTGGTGTTAGGTATATGTTTGGCATATGTTTTGATGATATTTTTAGTATATGTACTTATGTATACGGATGAAAATACCACCATGAGCTAAGTCATAAAGCTCCAATAAGAAGTATAGATGTTATATGGTCATGTTATCAAGGTTTTTTCTTTTGAGCAGGTCATTCATTTTATATACTGCAAACGAGCTAAGTTATAAAGCTCCATGAGCAGTATGCTTGTTTTTTTGTAGTTTTTCTAAGATGTAGGTGTGGTTTAACACCAAGGATGATGTCCCCTAAGGGGGAGGGTTTTGTAATAGACCCGGGAAAAATTTCATGTAATAAAAGTTAATAAAGGAAAAATAAGACCATGGTTCAGGGACACTTATTCCAAGTTGAATGTTGGGAAAAATATCCTAGTCGACATCACTTGATATGTGGTTATGGATAAGGAAAAATGGAAAATGAAAAGGCAAAGGAATAAAAGAGACAAAAAGTGATTTTGGCACATTTATTTATGTAATAAAGAAAATTATGAGAAAAGGAATGTAAAAGGTCACATGTTGCATGTGAGGAGGAAAACGTAGGAAAATAATTGAAAATGAAGAAAATAGAGGCCTCATAAATAAAAAGGCTTCTAAGGATCAATTGGTACCTTTTGATGGTTACTTTTTGGAGCTCTCTCGTTATTCTCTCTCTCACACACTCTTGGATACTTAGAGTTTTCTTGGAGCAATTCAGCATTGGGCCAAGAAGGAGGAAAGAAGCAAAGGAAGGACAAGGAAAGGAAAGGAAAGCAAGGATCAAGAAAGGAAGAGAAGTATCTAGCAGTGTCAGTAGGAAAACTTGCAGGTAGCAGATTTTGAGATTCAACAAGATTATGAGCTTAGTGAAAATTAAGCACCTTCACTAAGTGGGGCTCACAAGCTATTTTTAGGTGTATGTCTATTTTTAGACATGGTGAGCATATTCTATAAGTTGCAGGAAGCTATTTGTAGATGGTTGGTCAATTGTGAAAAATAGATGAGATTCTATTTTTAGAATATTGGGCGAAGTCTATTTATAGATCGTCTATCTAAATATAGATGCATGTTGATTATTATTAGCCCTTGATAATAATCCGACAATAAATATCAAATTATTCTCCTAGAGCACTTTATTTCAATGAAAAAAATTGGAAAATCAGTGGGTTGAAGGAATTACGCAATTCTAGGGTGGTTGGTGACTCATGCATGGAGGACTCACTTAGAAATGAAGTGGCAAAGTTGTGACAGAGTTGGAAGAGTAGTTATGGGAGTTGTTATTTAGTTTAACTCAGTTAAGTGAGTTAAACTCAGTTGAGCTTGTTGTATCTAGTCTAACTGAAAGATACACTAGTGAGAGTTTAGTGAATTAATTAGTTAATTAATTCACAACTAATAACTCACTAAAAACTGAACAAATACAACAGTTAACTACTTTCATGTCAGTTCCAGCGAAGACCTAGTGGAGAGATAGGTGAAAGGGTGGGATGGACTATCTGTTGTGACTATAGTGATGCATTCAATGCATCCGGCACATATTGGAGATGCCAATGAGGATTTCACATTCAAGGAAATTCCAATTCAAATTCATTCAGGGATCTTATTCAACAGGGATTGCGCAGTGGAGGCAGGCTGTCAGGAGGCAAGAAATTGGTGCATAGATATGCAAATTTCTGCATGACAGTGTGTAATAATTATTGATTGTACTAAGGGCTTGATGTACTAAGCTTTGTATGATATTATTACATGATCCATTGATATACATAATATATGATAGTTGGGGTTTTTAGCTTTAATCTTTCCCATTAAACAATTGTGTTTATATGTGATTGATTTTCTTCACATGTGTTTGCAATTGGAAATTAATTTCCACAAAGAATTAAGTGGAAGGATTATGTATTTAACATAAGATTAATTTGTTAGATCAGGAGAATCCAGTAATATTATTAGTATTAATAAATTTCTACATGGTATCGGAGTAGTGTTAATCACTGGAGATTGCAATTGTGAAGAGGTGTTGAGTTTTGTGCTGCTGGACAATTCGAATTTGCTGCAGAAATTTCTTGGTGCGACAGTTGAGTATTCATTGAAATGTCTTTCAATGGGTTGCGATTGGAGTATGCCCTTGAGGGTAGCTCAAATTACATAGCCTGGAAGGGTAGGATGGAGGTGGTGCTTGAAGATAATGGACTAAAAGATTTCATCGATAGTGATGTTCCTAAGACTACTTCTATCGATTCTGCATTACTTGATGCATGGCAAAAGAAGGTAGAAAAGTCAAGAAGAATTATGTTGGAAGGTATGAAAGACCATATTGTGTCAATCCTTCACAGGAAAGCCACTCCATTTGCAATGTAGAAGGCTTTGACAGATATTTTCCAAAGTAGTAGCAACCATAGGAAGTTGGTGCTGAAAGATAAGCTCAGAAAAATCAAAATGGAGAAGGGTGACAGTATTCAAAAATATCTCACGAAGTTTTTTCAATGTAGGGATGAGCTAGGAAGTGTGTGAATTACATTTTCGGATGATGAATTTTTTATCTTAGTTCTCCTTAGGCTTCTAAAGAGTTGGCATAGCTACAAAGACTCTATCAATGGACGGGAGAAACTACCGGATTGGGAGTGACTTTGGTCAGATCTTGTGCAGGAGGAGATAAGGCAGAATACTAGGGATGGCTCTTCATTGAAGAATGATGATGAAGAGAATTTCACTTTGGCTGCCAAATCAAGGAAAGGGAAGGGGAATAAATCCCATCCAAAATATAAGGCTAAAGGAAATAAGATGGATTTGTCCAAGGTGAATTGTTTTCACTGTCACGAATATGGGCATCTCACCACTAACTTCCCACAGGAAAAGAAGAACAAGAAGGTTGTTGGAGATGCAGCAGGTGAGGCCTTAGCTTTTTAATTTTAACTTTATTTCTCTTTGATTGCATGCTTGGTTTCAAGCGCAATGGGATCAGTGTGGTATCTTGATAGTGGTGCTTCCTTCCATATGACGAGAGACAAGGAGTTGTTTACTGACTTGGAGGAGAAGGATCTCCAAATGCATATAGAGATGGGTGACGATGGTAGATACAGTGCGACCAACATTGGAACCATTACCTTTGATAGGGATTTAGGTAAACCATTTCTGTTGAAATATTTTATGCATGTTTCAGGTCTGAAGAAGAACTTGGTCTCGGTCACAATGTTGGAGGACAGAGGTTATGACGTTGTTTTTAGTGAGGGAAAAGATTTCCTGCGACACAAAACAACGGGTCAAACCAAGAGGATAGAGATTCGAGTTAGGAATCTCTACAAGCTGGAGGTAGATGGTTGCGTTTCAATGATGGGCAAAGCAGAAGAAGTGGGGAGTCGGGATGAGGGTGAATTATGGCACAGGAGATTGGGCCATCTTCACCATGGCACCTTGAAGATTTTGCAGTAGATTTATACTATACTTCCCAAGGGTACTTTTGCACAGTCAAATCAGTGCAAGGGATATACTATGGGTAATTTTGTGAAGACCACCTTTCATGAGAAGGAGAACCGTGCTTTGGTGATCCTGGAGAGAATTCACACAGACGTGTGTGGACCTTTCTCAGTTGCTTCAATACAAAAACACATGTATTATGTTATATTTTTTGATGAATATTCTCGTAGATGTTGGATCTTCTTCATGCAGAAGAAGAGAGAAACATTCTCAAATTTATATGAGTTTAAAGAATTGGTGGAGAAGGATTCGGGGAAGCAAGTGAAGGCTCTGCGGGGCAATAATGGTGGTGAATATACCTCGAACAAATTCAAGGAATTCTATAGCAAATAAGAAATTCGAAGAGAAATCATAGCGCCTAATAACCCACAACAGAATGGGGTTGCATAGAGGAAGAATAGAATGATCTTGGGTGTTGTACGAGCTATGATGCATGAACAGGGCTTACCGATGCACTTGTGGATGGAAGCATGCAACACTACAGTTTATGTGCAAAACCGTTGTCCTCATAGAGTACTTGGCTTGAGTACTCCTGAAGAAGATTTTACTGGTAAGAAGCCTGATATTTCTCATTTGAATATTTTTGGCTCATCTCTTTACATTCATGTGACAAAGGACGCCAGAGAGAAGCTAGAGCTGACTGCAAAAGTTGGGATATTTTTGGGGTACACAGAAACACCCCATAATTATCGTGTGTATTTTCCAAACAGTCGAATGACTGTAGTGCGATGGGATATAAAATTCAATGAGGTGAAAACCACAAAGTTGTCGCTTGAGAGGGAGATACACTTACATGCAAAGGAGGAACTTCTTGTTCCCAAAGATGAGCCTCTAGATGTGAATCAGCCACAGGAGGAGATTCATGGAGTGGAGGAATCCACTCATGCATAACCAAACATCAGAATAGGTAGAAAGCGTACCACGGACGCTGAGAGACTGAAGCTTGATGCAGCATAGAATGTAGGAGTCCCTACATCACAGTGCAAACAGAGACAATCACCTGACTGATTCACTGGATACATGGCTCTCATGAGTAAGTGTATCGTGACAGAGTCGTCTTCTTTTGAAGAAGTAGTGCAGGATCCCACATGGGTAGATGCCATGGTGGAGGATTATGACTCCATTGTCAGAAACAATGCTTGGGAGATTGTTCCAAGGCCAGTTGGTAAATCAGTGGTAGTTTCAAGATGGATCTACAAGGTAAAGCAAGTTGTTGATGGGAGTTTCGAGAAGTATAAGGCAAGATTTGTTGCTCGAGGCTTCTCACAGATCGAGGGGATTGATTATGAAGAAACCTTTTCACCTGTCGCACGGTATTCTTCCATAAGGACCATCCTTGCTCTCTCAGTGCATATGGGTTGGCACATTCATCAGATGGATGTGAAGACTTTGTTCCTTAATGGGATCATTGAGGAAGAAGTGTGCATTGAGCATCCTGAAGGATTTGAGATCTTCAGTAGCGAGTCACATGTGTGCAGAATCAAAAGAGCGTTGTATGGGCTTTAGCAAGCACCACGTGCTTGGTACACATGGATCGACAGCTATTTCACTGGACTTGGCTTCACCAAGAGTGAGGCGGATGCAAACCTGTACCAAATTGTGGTGGAGGGTAAGCTTTTAATCATTTTTCTTTATGTTGATGATTTAATATTAACGGGCGATGAGCAGTTGATATACTCATGCAAGGAAAATATTGCAAAGGAGTTATAGATGAAGGATTTGGGCCTCCTTCATTATTTCCTTGGATTGGAAATATGGCAGCGAGAAGGTGAACTGTTTGTGTCTCAAGGAAAGTATGCTCAGGAGACACTTGGTAAATTTCACATGGAGGACTGCAAGCCCATGGATACTCCTCTTCCAGGAAATTGGAGGAAAGAGGATGCTACATAGGCAGAAGTAGTGGATGCCACTGTTTATCAATAGTTGGTGGGTTTGCTCATGTATTTAGTTAATACAAGACCGGACATATGCTATGCGGTGAACCAGATTATTCAAGTGATGGTTAAGCCTACCAAGCTCTTTTGGAAGGCAGGCAAGCATGTCCTGAGATATCTCAGGGGAACATCTGAGTATGGTTTATGGTACAAACAGACGGATGAGGTGAAGTTGCATGGCTTCACGGATGCAGATTGGGTAGGCAGCCCAATGGACAGAAAGATCACATTAGAAGGGGTTTTCAGTATCGAATCTACAGCAGTTTCTTGTTACAACAAGAAATGAATATATGTGGCACTCAATTCATCGGAAGTAGAATACATGGAAGCAAGTCAAGCTACATGTGAGGCAATCTGGATGAAGAAGATCCTGGTCAGTTTGTTTGGTTCTCATTTAGATCCTACAGTGATACACTGTGATAATCAAAGTTGCAGTAAAATCTCAATTAATCTTGTGTTTCATGATAGATATAAACATATAGATATCCGGTATCATCATATCAGATATTGTGTGCAAAGGAAGATCATGTTGCTTTAGTACATTCCTACGAAAGATCAAGATGCAGATATTTTGATGAAGGCGCTCAGCAGGAGAAAATTCGAATACCATAGAGGCAGGATCGGGGTAAAATATAATCCCTATCTTGTTGAGAGGGAGTGTTGAGATTCAAGAAGATGATGAGCTTAGTGAAAATTAAGCACCTTCACTAAGTGGGGCCCACAGGCTATTTTTAGGTGTATGTCTATTTTTAGACATGGTGAGCATATTCTATAAGCTGTAGGATGATATTTGTAGATGGTTGGTCAAATGTGAAAAATATATGAGATCATATTTTTAGAATATTGGGTGAAGTCTATTTATAGATCGTCAATCTAAATATAGATGCATGTCAATTATTATTAGCCCTTAATAATAATCCGACAATAAATATCAACTTATTCTCTTGGAGCACTTTATTTCAGTGAACAGATTTGGAAAATCAGTGGTCTGAAGGAATTACGCAATTCCTCGGGTGGTTGGTGACTCATGCATGGAGGACTCAGTTAGAACTAAAGTGGAAAAGTTGTGACAGAGTTGGAAGAGTAGTTATGGGAGTTGTTATTTAGTTTAACTCAGTTAAGTGAGTTAAACTCAGTTGAGCTAGTTGTATCTAGTCTAACTGAAAGATACACTAGTGAAATTTTAGTGAATTAATTAGTTAATTAATTCACAACTAATAACTCACTAACAACTAAACAAATACAACAGTTAACTACTTGCATGTCAGTTCCAGTGGAGACCCAGTGGAGAGATAGGTGAAAGGGTGAGATGGACTATCTGTTGTGACTATAGTGATGCATTCAATACATCTGACACACATTGGAGATGCCAATGAGGATTGCGCAGTTAAGGCAAGGCCAATTCGAATTCATTTAGGGGTCTTCTTCAGTAGGGATTGCGCAGTGGAGGCAGGCTGTCAGGAGGCAAGAAATTTGTGCATAGATATGCAAATTTCTGCATGATAGTGTGTAATGATTGTTTATTGTATTGAGAGCTTGATGTACTAAGCTTTGCATGAGATTATTACATGATCCATTGATATACATAATATATGATATTTGGGGTTTTTAGCTTTAAGCTTTCTCGTTAAAAAACTGTGTTTATGTGCGATTGATTTTCTTCACATGTGTTTGCAACTGGCGATTTAATTTCTGCAAATAATTAAGTGGAAGGATTATGTATTTAACATAAGATTAATTTGTTAGATCAGGAGAATCCGGTAATACTATCAGTATTAATAAATTTCTACAATAGATTGCACGTGTGATTTCCTAGCTGGTTTCGACATGCATGGCTTATGCATGTTGGTATTTGGTTCTCTTGTTGTCATTGGAATGGTTTTTTTGGGTTTTGACAGTGGTTTTCGACCTTGCCTTGCCTTTTTCAACATGCCATGGTGTTTTGGAATTTTTAACTCGGTTTTGAGCTCTGTATTTTCTAGATGGATTCAAAATCTGAGGCGAAGGTGGTCTCAAGGTTCATTCCCAAAGGCATAGGAGTCCCACTGATTTTTGTGGGATACACGATAAAGCCTAAGGGAGGTGTCTTGGTTTATGGCCTAGTGATCCGGTATTGGATTGTGATAAAGCTCGATATACAGGGAAACATAAAATTCCTCAACGATAGTGATGGATTCAAGATGGAATTTCCAAGTTTTGCTCGGTTTTGTGATCAAAGCACCGGTTTGGTGTGATCACGATATGTTGAGGGTGGAGGTTGTTTAGCCTTTGTATTTCCCTGGTTTTGTTTTGATGATTTTATCCATGATATCTGAAATTCATTCTTGGAATATGGCATGAGGGTGACTGGATCAAGCGAGATTTGGCTCAGCCATGTCTATGGTCAAGTGGAACGTGGAAGTCCCGAACTTGGTCGGTATTTCCCTATGGTTAATGGAAGCTAAGCTCTCTTTATTTTGTACCTATTATTATGTGCATTTAATGGTTTTATTCTCATTTTTATTTCCATGGTTTTATTCTAGTTATAAGAATATTTAAATGGATGTTTCATGTCATGGTTATTTCATGTATTTACTTGTAATTTTTAAAATGATGGATGCAAGACCTAATTGATCTCATATCTAGTTAAGGAAGAGAGTGGTGATACTTTTTGTAATTTCTCATAATATTTTTCATTCATTTATGCTCTATCTTATATCCTAGACCTATACCTTACATTCATGCCAAGTGTGTTGACATAATTGCAGTCTCAGTTGGGTATGGTCAGGCCTAGTCCTGGAGTCAATTTTTGGTTTATTAGTGTTATCATTTGTGTTTAATGATTCTTGAGAGGTACAAGAATTTCGAGGGCAGTGTCTAATATTCTAGGCTTAAAAAGTGCCTTAAATCTCGTAGAAATAGACATAGTTCTAGGAAATTCATTCCCTGGATGCAGGCATGTAGGGTTATGCATGCGTCCAAAGCCTTCTAGACTCATGGATGCAAGCCTCTCCATGCATCCAGTGGTTTTTATCCATGAAATATCAGTGGGACCCAGGGACAGGTCAAGTGCCTGACCTAGATAGCCTCAGGGAGTCTTGTAGTAGGTGGTATAGGTCTATGTTATGGTTTTTTGCTTCGATTCCATTTCCATAAAGTCACAAAGAAGGTTGATCTATCTTAACTACCCCTCATCTCATGTTTACCTCTATTGGTTGATTACATGGGTAGGCCTGAGGGGAGGTGGACGTTACACATTTGATGGAAAATACCCCTCAAAGTGGGTGCTCCTTGGGAAGGGTCCAATGTTAGAATTTTCACTAGCAAGAAGTTTTCCCCTGAGGAAAATAGTTGCTAAGCATAGTATAAGAATTTTAAGGACCCTGTTGTGCTAACAACTGTTGCAAATATTAAATATTTTATAAAATAATAGTAAGATGATCTCCCTCACATAACTTTCAACTTGGAACTTGACTTTCTTCTTCTGCTCTTTTTTTCCCTCATTGGTATCAGTACTGGGTTTAGTTGAATTATATTTAACCTCATTAGTTTTCTTCTTGTCACATCATTTATTTTTTCCTCCAATTTGTTGGTTTCCTTTCAGAGATAAATATTGGACTACATTAGCCACAAAATATTGCAAGGGAGGAGTAGATGACATAGTTTTCCTAGAAGATGTAGAGTGTAAGGTCATATGTTACAATTGATTCACTAACAAAGTAATTGTATTTTAAACAAGTGACCCCACCATTGCATCAGTGTGGGGTCCTAGTTTCAACTTAGTCGATTCCATCTATGGTCTCAACACATTATGAAAAATATCATAAAGGAAACAATATTGAAAATAAATGAGATCTAATTGCTAGGCCCTAAAGATAAATTGTTCTTCTATGTAAACCCCAAAAAGGGTCACATCCTTTGAGATAGGTCGCTATAATTATTTCAAAAACTATTCGAGTATCATTTTATTAGGAATCTCTACTTTTATCATCCTTTTCCTTATTTTTCATTCTTGGATGTGGTCAGAGATATGGGTGGTTTTCTCCTATTTAAAATTGGCCAAGATTTCAGTCCTAAAATCACATTGAACATGCAATTAAATATGGTTAAGAAATATAGTAGCTAAGTCATTAAAACTCGGAAACAACCCCCCCACCCCCCTTTAATTCGATATACCACTTCTTTTCATTCCCAATCAGGGTGTGCTAAAAAAGCCTCAACCTAATTGAATCATCAATCAAGGAGTTCGATGAACACTAAAGGTGAAAGGTGGTACTATGATTAGCTGGATCCTCACCATACTTTCCTTTCAATTTAGGAATTCTCAAGGGAACTTTGGTAGGAAGTGAGGGACAACTCAGACTATACGAAACCAAGTCATTTGTTAATTTCGAAACATTTGGCAAGTTCATAGTTTACAGGAATGGTATACGTCATTGAGCTACCCAATTCCACCCTCTAGAAGGAAAACCTATGGAAGGACCAAACTAATAAAAGAATACCTTGGGTTTTGGCTGGCACCAGGTTACCAAGGATTACTCATAGAAAATCCTATATTGCAATTAAAACCTTGTTTTTCGAGAATAAATAGGGGAAACCCCCCAATAATTCCATAATTGTGAGTTGAAGAAGTATTTCCGCTTTTCGGCATATTGTACGAAGGTGAAACTCCGTGGTAAGGGTTCCATACATTAGGAGAGGACATAAATATTTTCAACATACTACCAATAGGGAAACTCAACACTAATCCACTCACAAATGCATACACCACACCCTACCCCACTTGTCCTTGGAGGATTCACAAAGAGATAAAAATCAGGAAATGGAATAGTTTCACCTCCAAAAGAGGGGCTAGAAGGAGGCACATGCCCAGTTGCTACAAAGGGGATGAAAATTTTACCATAGTAGACATGGTTGAAGGAGTGAAAAATTGAAAGGAAGAAGGGATTGTAGAGATCCCAACTAATGGCATCCCAAATGAAAAGGCATTAGTGAAAGGAGTAGAAGGTTGGATGCCCCCATTCAAGCCAAGAGTGGAGGTAGAGCCAACAATTACTGTAATGGGTGTAGAAGTTGACATGATAGAGAAGCAGAATGTTCCCACACTAACTACGAAATATGGCATATAAACATTGGGATAAACAATAACTGAGCTACTTCCACTAACATTGGCCATACCAAAAGAAGGAGAGTTCAAAGGAACACTCTGAATCAAATTACCTGCAAAAGATATGATTTTTTCCCTCGGAAAAATCATAAATTTCATTAATAAATAAGAAATTTACATGTTGTATATGCGTTTAACATATTCAAATCAACTAGTAGTTGTTTTTAGTTCATTACGTCTCTAATATTTTCAACAAAAATATGTTGTGGTAGTATAAGGTCTGATAGATATTACTGTGATATATACGTATGGAAAATAAAAAGTGGTAAATACATAGTCAAAAATAATTTTTGCATGAAACAGCCCAAAAATAGCATAGTGATGTGTATCATCTGCAGGTATAATTATGTTCCCACTGCCCTTTGTGTGTGAAAGTATTCAAAATTTCTATGGAATTATTGGTAGTATAGATGATCTTTGAGCTCCTGGATCTTCCATTGATCCCTCAATAAGTATGCTCCCTCTTTGGATAGCTGATCAAAAATATTGTTCCTCTCCCTGTAAATATGTTGACATGAGATGTAAAAATGTGCTTTGAGTTGATATACCTCATCCAAGATGTTATGTAGTGTGTGCACGTGACATGCAGTATGTTGGTTGAACTAATAAATGATGATTTTAGAGTCCCCAAAGATCTGAATTTGGTTGCAGTGTTTGGTAATAGAAAATTGTATAAATTCAAGGAGACAGGATAATTCAGCATAGCTGTTTTTTCCCCTACCAAGGCCAATTTTGATTTTGAAATAGTGAAGTTCAGATAGGTGTAGAAGAAATCCCCCCCATAGCCATCTTGTTGTGTGGAACCATCAAAGTAATCCCACGGAAAAGTAGAGTCAATGACCTCAGGAATGATGTTCCGAGGGTTAGGTGGAGGAGGGTCATCCGAAATCAGGTGATATATAGAGGATATGTGTGCAGAAGTTGTGTTCCAAGAAGGTTGAATGTTTTGAAAGATAGCATGATTGTGAGAAATCCAAATTCCCCAACAGCTTAATGTGGGAATATTTTGTATTTTATGGGGATTGGAATATTTCCACCAGGAATCTCATGCCAAGAGAATAGTGTGACCATCCCATCTTAAGTTGAGATTATGTGCAGAAAGGATAAGAGTCCAGAGAACTTCGATGACGAGCCAGGTAAGAAATAGATGATCGGTGTCTTCCTCTGCCATCATGATGCCTGCAAAATATATGATGTAAGGAAGGGGATATAAATCTATCATGGAGGAATCCGGGATATCCTCTACCTCAACTTGATCTTCTAAACCCTACACCGATGAAAAAAGGACTCGATCGAGAAATTTACTATCAATATCACAAATGAAACCTTGACCTTCAAGTCCTTCCTTATATTATGATCCCTTTGAGGGAGGGTTTGATTCCATTGCATTCGATTGAATTGGTTCAAAATAACCCATAAAGTTGTTAAGGTTCATATAATACTATTGTAGCTCCCATATTGTTATTGTTGTGCCCCGTAGAAGCCCACTATTTTTATTTTTGATACCTAATTATATTTTGACCCTTTAGACTCATATATATACCTGAGAGGTCTTTTCATTTGAATCATTCCAAAATTGTTTATTTATTTTATGTAAAAGGAGGTTTCATCCTTGAAGAGGCTTATTTTCAAGTTGTTGATCTATCATTTTTTATGTTATGTGATATGGTTGCATAACAAGAGTCCCACCTACGCCTTCAAGGTGAACACTCAACACTCACAAGAGAAAGCCCTCAAATCCTCCTAGATGGTGAACCATTAATGATCAACCACTTTTAAAAATAAAAATATTTAAAAGACCAAACACCCTAAGGTAGGCTATGAGCACAGAGAACTCACTATAAAAATCCTAAATATAATAGACAAGCAAAATACCCTCATGTATTTTCACCCTGGGTGATTAGAACCAGACACCAAAATACGAGAAATCAGATAAAGGGCCTTCCAAAGGTAATATTTGGATGACGAGGTCCTAATTCCTACCAGCGAAGGTAACAAAAATAATTACACTAACCTCATGATGATAACCTTGGTCAGTTCAAGTACCCTTGCATCGTGGGGCACCCTCTAGGAGCACTATGATAGTGATACAATGTCTATCTTAGGTACCATAGGTATTCCCCTCATAGTCACCTACGTGGTCCCCAGGAAAGGAACTAAGGCCACCACTTTGCAATCAAAAGTTGAGGGGGACAATTGTGGACAAGTGCTCCAACAAGTAGGAGAGGGGGTATCTCTCTTTCCTTACTGTTACACGACCTAGTGCTCGACTCCTGTTTCAGAGTAGCTTCCATGAAAACCTATGCAAAAATATATTTCCACTCTTTAATCAAATTCTATGTTTTATCTGAGTTTCCTTAGATATTATACTCTCCACACACCTATTCCAAGGCCCTAAATCACCTAGACTGGGTAGTTTTCTAGGACAAAAATAAAATTCTAGTTGATTTTAGATTAATCATTAATTTTATTTGTCTATTAGTTAAATCATGGGTAGTGGTAGTGTAACTAATGATTTTTTGACACAAAAAGAAAACAAATAAGACCACCTAACTACATGTGATGCAACTCTCTTCCTTTAACAAAAAGGTGATTTGTACTAGGGTTCTATGAGATCCTATTTAACAATATATTTTCTTTACTTTTCCTTTTGAAAATGAACACTCAAAAATTCAAAGCTAACAAAGACACAAAATTCTTTATAAAATGCAAATATTATGTGATGCAAGATGCAAACATGTATGAATAATTCCTTATGCAATCAAAATCCATTGGCAAGATAAACAACCTATTAATGCAACAATGCACCAATGCAACCCACAAAATTGACGCAACAAGAATACCTCAAAATGATAGTAACATGTCAAAGCCATAAGCACTACAAGGAATTCTTTTTCAAACTCTCAAAGCAAACGTAAAGAGAAAGAAAAAAATGAAAAAGGAAAAACAAAACAATTTTTCTTTTTCTTTTCTTTAAAAATGAAATCCAAAACTTCAAGCAAAATGAAATCAAAGAATTTCAAGAAAATTAAATCCAAAAAATTCAAACAAATGAAATCTAAGTACTTCAAGAAAATGAAATCCAATAATTCCAATCAAATGAAATACAAGAACTTCAATCAAATAAAATCCAATAACTTCAAGCAAATGAAATCAAAACTAATGCAAAAGACAACTTCCACGAACACAATAAGATAAAATTAATGAGAAGCATTCAATGTTACAAATAAAACGGTGAAAAAATACTTCCACGAAGACTTAAAATAATCGAGAACCTATGAACAAAGCCGAAGATCCCAACTCAGAACCAAAAATACCTTAAAGTAAAGAAAAACTAAGTTGAAACAAGTGTGCCTTCAGGTAAAATATTGAAGTGTAAATAAATAAACCTGAAATTCAGAAAATTTAGCCTCAAACAAACGCTAGGGATCAGAAAAATCTTTTCCAAACCAACTCAGCACTCAAAAAAGTGATTTTTTCACTTTTAGAAGCATATGTGACAGTTCAGAGAACAAAGTACGCATATACACAAATTTTACAAAAGAAAATCGCAGGTACGTGGGTTGTAAATAGACCAGATGCATGTATACATGAATGTTATCAAAGAAAACTATCTATAAACAAAATTTTGAGTAAAAATAAAAAAACGAGCCCCGATCCAAAGGATTAGGCTAGAAGAACAAATCCAATAGAAGATCATAATACTAAAAAAATACAACCAACTGTGTGATCACCTAGATAAAGAAAACAACCCTTAGGGAAGATACTTAGGACTAAGGTTGATAGCCCTAATAGAGAGGAATAAAAAAATCAACAAAGGAACTCAAACAAACTTGCAAACTACTTCAAGTTCACAAAATGAGTAGGTGGTACTCATTGACAAGTCCTATGTTTGTTTTAGATCCCATAGGGTCCAAACCTTAACCTCTTGTTCTAATGTTGTAGACCTGCAAGACAATTAAGAAACCAAGAACATATCAAAGAATTCAAAGTATATAAACATATAAATCATGTTAGTCCATAATGACATCCATTAGAAATTCATAACCATGAAAGATATATAGCGAAAATGGGAATGAAATATGAGTTTCTTTTATTGAAAAACAACAACAATAAAGTAGTTATGACATAACTTGATCCTAGTTGTCGGCACTGATGAAATCTTCGTCCAAATCCTTCCTTCTTGAGCCAATGAAGGTCTCCTCTCCAATAGTAGAAAAGTAGAAGTGAGATATATATGATCAACACCATTGCAAGGAAACTAAAGTTTCCTAAAGATAGATAAGTGCTTAAAATCATGAGAATAACATACCTAATATGGGGAAAACTTGGCAGAGTATGGATGTCAAGTGTGGATGCATATGAGGGAAATCCAAGGTGTTTATTTATACCACCACAAATTGGTTGGGTTGGTTATGTGACAGGCTCCTGTAGGTGGGATTCTTGTCTAACGTGTAAACTCTGCCTAAAAAATAGTTGAATTATATATTTTTTCAAAATTAAAAAAGTTTTACATAAGAATCTTTCAGGTGAATCATGTGCATATTCACTTTTAATTTGTGCAGGTCATGTATGGAATTTGAAACATTATTTTTAAAATGATGTTAGTTTTGTATGGGGAAAGGGATACTTCCCAGGCCAATACAAGAATATGATGCTAAGTGGGGAAAAATATAATATAATAACAAGCACAAGAATATTTATGTAAGAATTTGAGGTTAGATTAGATGCAACAGAACTTGATTGAAAAATTATTCAATGATATCAAAGATAGAACTTCACAACTTAGTCAAGCTTAGGAGCTTCTCCCCCAATTAGCGTCTTGTAATGATATGGCTAAGACTGTTCTATGTGAATTACCACAAAGTTTATATGTAGATAAGACTAAAGGCAAGGTTTCATTGAAAATATGGAAAAAGAATTTACAATACTCTAAAAGTCTAGTGAAGGATGCAGAACAATCCTGCACTTCACTTATTATCTCAGGTACCTAGATAATCAAAGAAGATAATATGCTTGATGTCCCATCTATAGATGAATCCACTGGGTCAAATGAATTCATCACTGATGTGTAGAGACATAGGATGGATTCTAAGAAACAAATCAGGCAATTAGGAAAGGTATACCTAAAGCAATCTCTTGGTTCTTGGTCAAACCGCAAAGTTATTTCCTACTGACCAAGAAAATTGCCTCCAAAATTTCACAAGAACTGCTAGTTGTGGAAAATTGGGTATTTGACTACCATATAAACATTATTTTCAGTCCACCAAGCCTGATCACTCATGCTTTGAAGGTCCATTCACAATGAAAATATCATATGGAAGCTTCTGGATTAGTTGCACCTCAAAGATGATTCACCTGCTTTTCCCACAATTTCAATAGTCTTATATTTTTCTTTATATTTTATGTTTTTAAATATTTTTGGTTGTAAGAAATTATATACCAACTTTATCTAGCCATTTTGTAATATTTTTTAAATAAATCCCCATGACCTTGATCGAGGTTCTGTATTTTCAAAGAAATAGGCCTTGACACTATTGTAAAGTTTTATTTTTGAAGAAGTGAAAAGGGCCAACAGAGATTTCAACTTTTTTACTTCTTGGAACGAATGTGGTATTGTTTATTTATTTTGTTTCTTGTTATTAACAAAAATCTCATTTTTCTTCTTTGCTGAATCAATTAATGTTTGCATCTGTTTAAATTATTAGTTTCTATATTGTTATTTTCCACTAATATTTGAAGAACCTTTATAAATGATTGAGTCTATTCCAACCATCAACAATTTTGGTGCTAGGAGGAGGTCATCTAATGATTAATGGCACAAGAATTTACCAAAACTAATATCCATTTGTTAAGATCATCATGACCTTCGAACCTCGAATCAAATTCAAGCACTCAACATAGACCTAATCCAATAATATCTGAAGTTGATCAATTAGAAATCGATCCTCTAATATCATAAATAGAAACTCGTTCACCTTAACCTGAAATTTTGTATTCTAGGATCACTTATGAAACTATCAATTTATAGTTACCTCAAGGATACTATCATAAGTACTCCTCAGCAGTCAAATAATCTCTTGAAATCCAAAACATTAGAAAAAAAATAGAACAATTTTTTGGAGAAATATCTTCCCAATATATCAGTTCATCCGACCTAGTTCCTTTGTCCCTCCTTCAAAAATCCTCGCAAAATCTTAGAGTAAATTGTTTTTATGAGAACCACTTGAATTACCCTTTCCCACCAGAGGAAATAACCCTAAAAGTGAAATAGAAATATATAATCTATATCGAAAGAGAAAACAACTACACTGCTTCACACCTCTACATCTCTTGAAAGTCCTATCTATTAACCACTACCTTCTCACCCCTCAACTCCAATTCTTCTTAGAACACCTAATCCTCCTCTAGTCATGGCCAGAGTTGGAGGACAATAACCATGAAGACCTTCACTGTCATTTTGTGCAGTAAAAATTTGAGGAGTTCAACATGATTTACCAGAACACCCTGAGAAATTTCTACCTAATTTTAATCTAAATAATAGAGAAGCTCCTGAATATCACATTAGGAAATTAATGCTAGCATGTAATCTATTGGGCATACAAAAGGAGGAAATTTTATTCAGATTATTTCCCTACACATTTGAGGGAAAATCCTTAGCCATGTATTTTTCATTACTTGATAGTTCAATTCATAGTTGGGATGATTTTGAAGACATATTCATTAAAATGTTTGCTGATGATAAAAATCATGTAGCATTAATCATGGAACTATCTAGAATTAAAATGCACAACAAGGAAAATATTAAATATTTCAACCAAAGGTTTGCATCTCTGTTGAATAAAATTATTGAAACATCCAGGCTTATAGATTATGTAAAATTAATGTTATAATACTGTATTACCATCACGTATTTCCATATTTGTGAAAATAGCTGATAAAATTGTTTTAAAAAAATCAATGTAGGAAGTTGTGAAGGTCAAAAATAAAATGATAAGTATTACTAGTAAAGCACCCGTGGAAGAAAATAAGTCTTCTCCCCTTGTAAAGAAAGTAGCTTTCAGAGAAGATAAGAAAGGAAAATAGTCTTTTGATATGGAAATCCTATATAGACTGGTAATAAACTTGCTAATGACATCACTGACCTCAAGAAAAACGTAGGAGAGAAATCATCGTCCAAAATTACCTTTAGGACATTTTATAAAAGAATACTCCACCTTCTCCTCTTAGTGTTCATATTTATTCTGCGGATGAGAAGGAAATCAAAGAGGGAGAACAAACACCAGAAGAAAGTGAATATCATATTCCAAAAGGAAACATAATTTGGGACACATTTGAAGGAATTATTGATGCAGATGAAGAGGATTTCTATGAAGACATTAATGCATTCAAAACCAGAAACAAACGATCAATTTCTTCCAATTCAAACCCTACGCCCTCTTCCTCAACCCTTGTAATTCCTACAACAAACAATCCAAAAAATCCTACTACACAAGACAAATCAATTCCTAAAATCTTGAATATATAATTGCATTTACAATATGATGTAGTGGAGGATATGGACAAGAGTAGAATTGACATTTCCATTTTTTCTTTAACAAAACTAAAGAAAAAATAAATACTTTGTTAAGGGATTGATCTAGGTGGATATTAGTGGCCACCCACCTATTCCACATAGACCTCCAATCGGTTTCATTAGTTTCCTTGTTTATAGTAGCATTTACTATTTTTAGCAGTTTTTCTAGTCCTAAACTTCCGGAGCAGTTTTGACCCCCTAAACAGTGTCTTTTTTAGGGCCGCAAATAGGGTTAGAGGAAAATCCTGTAGTACTCAGAGAGATATTTCTGAAAATATATCGTATGAGCCAAACGAAGATAATATGACCAAGTTACAACCCTGGGAAGTTGGCTGCCCAACTAACCCCAATGAGGCCCGCAAACCATTGGCGTTCCATCTCCCAGGGTTATGGTTTTGGTTGTTTAGGGTTTTCCCATGTTGTTCAATAATAAAAAGGCCCTTGAGCCTCATTGTAACACAATTCAGAGGCATGTAGCCGCCACATCTCTTCTCAGAGATAAGCTACCATCGCTCGAGCTAGTTTATTTCCATTTTGTGTGTAAGCTTATTTCATTTATTTGATATTAATTAAATGAAGTATATTTTATGATGCATCTATGTGTTTATGTTTATTTCTGTATTTTATTGTGTTCCTGCATAAATCCGGATCAAGGATTTAGTTGCTAATAAAAAGTAGACCCCTACTGCCAAACAATCTCTTGTTACTAAAGATAAAGAGAAAAATACGCATGCTTCTTCTGACAAAAATAAATAGGTCAGTACTAATGCTATTCTAATAGGTGAAAAATCAAATTCTCACACCACCCCCCCCCCCCACCCCGTTATTATTAACCTTTGAAATTTATAACAGAAATGTACACAATTGCTAGTTGATTTTGGAGCTTCCTCTAATATTATGCCATATTTTGCCTAAAGATCGTATAACTAGATAGGTCAAAAGTAAAAGTATCAGGATAACTTAAAAACATACTTGTTAGATTAGCTATCATCTTCTTCCAATGGTAGAACACCAAGGGAGAAATTAGTATCTGTTAGATATGTGCAAGTTGAATGATGCTTGTGTGCATGATCCGTTCCCAACTCCATTCTCTGATGAAATCCTGGATAATGTTGGAGGCCAAGAAGCTTATTCATTCTTAGATGAGTTTTGAGGGTATCATCAGATTCAGATTGCGCCAGAAGATCGCAATAAGACCACATTTGAGACTGAATCGAGATCTTTCCAATATACAGTCATGCCCTTTCATTACCTATATAAATTGTCATATTTACCTATTTACAACCAATAAATGCATCAAGTGTAACCAACCATGGTCTTTCAAGAATGATGGGATGTTCTCCTAGATTAGATTTAGGTTGAAGAATTTAAAAAGTTAGTGGATATTACCATGAATCTAAATATACCATGATATCTTCAATTACACCCTATGGTTTAACTCTTGATCTATCTACTAATTCTAAAATTGTAGATGTTGGTCAAAGATTGCATATATTTAGAAATTTCATTGTTTCCATTGTCATAACATTAATAATTGCTCCGAAGTTAATTACAATGTTTGGAATTGAAATATTTTTTATAGTAATTGTTATTTATGGTATACTAGGATCAACAAATTTTTCAATTGAAATTTTGGTTAACATTAAGCTAGCTAAATTTCCAATAACGTGAATTATGAGTGGATCCTTTCTTTTTTTAATTAGATTTCTTCAATCATAATTCCCTTATTATTTTTGCATAAATTTGTATTACTTACTACTTGCAATAAATAATTTTAATAAAATTTGTTTTTTCAATTTATTTCTTCTCGGTAAGTGTTGGCTTGAAGGGGTCAAGGCCCAGGTTCAGATTAGATGCGCTACCAACAAAACCCTGTATTACCGGCCCTTTTCACCAACAACCTATAGTGCAAATCACAGTCTCACCCAAGGAAATATTGGGTGATGTCAGAACCAGGTTTTTGCATCCAGATGGACACTAGGATGTGGATCTAGTGCTAACTTCTTTCTTATGCTTTCCTGAACTGTGTGGATGCAACCATCTACTTCCATAGTCTATGCCCTATTCATCACTTAATATTATTTTTCACTATGCCTTTATCAATATTATGTAATATTCAAACCAATATAACAGACATAAATAACATAAAAGACTTTGTGATGCATAAAACAGCTTAAAGTATAGATAATAAGCAAAATACACAGATGCGCATAGATCTGCTTCAAACTTCCTTTTCTTTATTAATGATCTATCTTCTTCAGTACAACACATTTCGAACCTACACACACAACTGCAGGTGGTCTATGCACACAGCTGCAGACTCTTCAAGGCCTCCACGCACACAATTGTGGAGCCTTCCCCTAAGACCCAAAACAGAATAAAACACATATATTTCATAGTTTGCGCTTATACAATGAGGATCTCTTTTTTTCATTAACTCAATATGGAATTTCTTTATATAGCCTTTACATATTACAACACCATGGTCCACAAACCATGGGAAGACTTCAAAACTAACAAAATAAACCCGATCCCTTTTCAAAAAAAGGAGATTTTACCCACCCCAAAGCCCGTAAAACTCTGCGTGGTTGATTTCTCTTCACTAGACTACGCACTCTGCTCCTTGAGTGTCGGAGTCTTTGACTCAACATGGACCAAGTTGGGCCATGCCCAACAGGCCCCCAACACTCACATGTGACTCATCCCGTGTCACTCAACTGGTGACCCTAAACCTTTTCTGCGATGCGGGTGTAGGATGTCCTTAATGGCTGAACCATCTCTGCAAACTTCTTATTTTCTTGGCAGAACTCTTCTAACAGCTTCTCTAATGTAGGACCGACAATCTTCTGAAGCATGTATTTCTACTTCTTGTGCATTTCATTATCTTCAAATTTCTGAGACATTTGAATGGCCTCATCTTGCCACGGTTGTATCGTTGTTGTGATTAATTGCTCCTACCTGCGCAGATCCTTGATCTGTGTATGTAGACTTTTCCCGTATATGATGCAAGCAAGTTGTTGCGTAGGTGCTAGAGTCCTCTTGATCTCATCCAACAATTTATGCTTCTTTTGTATCTCTTGTTCAATCTTTTGAATGTTTGGATCCTCCTGCAGCGAGGTCCAAACAGATTTCCGCAGTCCTTTACTGTGGTGGAGATAACTTCTAGTGTTGCCTTCATTGTACCATAGCAGGAAGTGACTCATAAATTGTGCACATGGTTTCAAAACCAAGTCTCATGCCTTGTTGCAACAAGTCTTCTATTGGCGTAGTTCCATAATTTCTTTCCTACATGTTTTAAACCCCATTATAAATCATAGATTTAATATAAAGAATTTTTTTGTTCTATTAATTATAAACTCAGAGAAGTAAAACAACATATATACTTACAAATTTCACAATTGACTTTTGATAGCCAACATATACTCACTATAACAACCCTGGTGAAAATTCCAAGTAATAAAATTTAATAAAGAAAAAATAATAACCATGGTTGATGGGACACTTATTCCAAGCTGAATTTTGGGCAAAACATCCTAGTGGGTGTTCATTTGGTTTATTATGGCTAAGGAAATTGGAAAAGGTGAAGGAAAAGGATTTGGAGAGGCAAAATGCCAATTTTGGCACATTTATTTATGAAAATAATGGAAATTAGGAGAAAATGGAGATGAAAGGTCATAGGTGGTTGCATCTAAGGAGAAAAATGAAGGAAAATAATGGAAAATGAAGAAAATAGATGCCTCATCTATAAAAATTATTTTGAGGATCTGTTGGTACCTTTTTTTAGTGCCTTTTTGGAGTTATCTCATTACTCTCTCTCTCTCTCTCTCTCTCTCTCTCTCTCTCTCACACACACACACACACACACACACACACACACTTGGACACTTATATCTTTTGGAGAATTTTGGCATTGGAGCAAGAAAGGCAAGAAAGAAGGAAGGAGGAAGCAAGCAAGGAGGATCAGGAATCAAGCATCTACTGCAGGATTCTTGGCAGGCATCGATTTGCAAGTGTGTTTTCCTTACTAGATCTGGCATTCATGGTATTACATGTGTTTATTTTCTTTCTTGGCATGGGTTTTTACCAGGTGTGACAGTGCTTTTCATCCTAGCCATTCCATTTTTGCATAGCCATGTTGTTGTGAAGTTCTCATCTTTTGGTTTAGCTGGAATACCATATGGAGTCGAAGCTGAGTGCGGTGGATCTCTGAATTGATATAACACATGGCCTAGTAACCCTTGAACCAAGTTGTGGGTTGTGTTAAAGCTGGATAGTGTATTTCCTTGGTAGGCATAGGAATCCTTGACCAATGAATGGCGGGATATACGGTAAATCCTATAGGTGGTTTTATCTCCATCGGGTCTAGGAATCTTGGGTTTGGGATATATGGTAAAGCCTAGATATTATGTCTCATTTTAGGGCATAGTGACCCCTGATTCAGATTGTGGGTTGTGGTAAATTTTGAGAGACTAGGAGATAGGAAAATTCCTCATGGTTTAGGCGGAGAGAATCCGGTGATATCCATGCTTGTGTTGGCTTAGTGATCAGGTGTAGATCACGGTAAAGCTGGTTATGAGATGTTTATTGTGTTGTCCTAGTGATTCGAGATGGATAATGTAAAATCATGATTTCTATTGATGAGGGTGAGGCGGTTTAGCCTTGGGATGCCCTATTTGGTTCTTTCGGTTTGAGTCCCACATTCATGCTTGGAATAGGGCACGAGGGTGGTTAGCTGAAGAGAGATTTAGCTAAACCAATATATGGTCAGGTGGAACATGGAAGTCCCATCTCTGGTTGGTTTTTTACATTCAGTAATGAAGAGCTCGCTCCTTGGGTATTTGGTATGCAAATGTATTGGTTTCTATGTGGATTCTATTTTTGTTGTATCCATGGTATTTATGTTGTTATTATGTTGGTTATAAGCATGTATTTGATCAGTGATGATTTATGTCTCTATCTATGTTTTTACTTGTAAATGAATGCACAATGTATCTATGTTCAAATATATTGTATTACAGCTAATGATGTAAGTGAGCAATACTTATTAGTGATTCTCATATACGTATGAGACCCCTATTCTTAAATATGTTGTTTACATATGTAGATTCAATGTTTGTTACATGTCTGAAAAAATTCCTGCAATGGCTAGGAGGGGTATGGTTGAGTCCTTGATGATATTTTTTCTTATAAATCATTGTATTGTTTTTATTTATCATGTCTGAAAAGGTGGCTCAAATCCCGGAGCCGCAAGCATAGAACTGAGAATTTGAGTCCCTAGCTGCTGGCATGCAGTGTTATGCCTACGACTATAGCCTCCTAGCCTCTGGCATGCAGTGTCATCCCTACGACTATGGCTCAAAGAGGCCAAAAGGTCAATGTGACCCAGGGGTAAGAGGCGTTAAAGGTTAGGTTAGCTCGTTGGGGTGTCATTGATGATTTAAAAGGTTTGTATGTTATGTTTCCTTCGATTTACATCACCAGAAGTTGAATACATATAGCCTCTCATCGCATGTTAACCCCAGTTGGTCAGTTACTTGGGTAGATGTGGGAAAGGGGTGTTACAGAGTGGTATCAGAGTGTGGCTGCACTTTGCTTGGACAGTGTTTGGTTTATGTTCTCTCATGTGATATATGATACCACAAAGTGGTATCAGAGCATGGTTACACTCTGCTTGGGTGTTGTTTGGTTTATGTTCTCTTTGTGTGATATTTGATACCATAGTGTGGTATCGAAGCATGGTCCAACCCTTGGACTAGATGGGAGGTGTGTTGGTCGTGATTTTCTATTGGTTTCATTTGTGTTTCTCATACCTATGGTGTATGTGTTTGTTACATCTATGTTGTATTGGACATGGTGGAAGTGGTGTCGCCATGGAAGGACTAATGGTGTTGTTTTCAACATGTTTTCATGTGTATATGACTGATTGTGTGTTTTTTATGCCTATGTATTGTCTGTGCACACTTGCTTATGTGTTGTTACATGTTGAATATGCATTGCTTGTTTATGCTAGGTCACATATTGGTCATGCTTTCAGGTGTTTTTCGTGTATGACTCGTTTGTGTTATGTTATATGTTACATGTAGTATGCTTGGCTCATGTTAAGTTCCATGTTTCCTATGTGTATGATTCCTGCTTGTGATTGTGTGTGTTCAAGTTGGCATTGGTGTGTAACCTCTATTTGCATGGCTGCTATTACTGATCGGATCAACTAGAATCTTGATTATATGCTAGTATACCATGTGTTATGAGTTTATATGTTGTTATGATTTTTTATATACATGTATTACATTGATTAGTTGATCTTGTAGAATGTATCCTCCCAAAATTACACTAAGGTATGTTGGTTTATTATTATTTGGTTTCGCTGACATATTATGCTTGGAAAGAAGAAAGATCAACATGGATAGAAAGATGGTCGACTACAAGGACTCTCCCTATGATTCATATGAGCAGCATAGTGGGCACACTTGCTTATGTGTTGTTACATGTTGAATATGCATTGCTTGTTTATGCTAGGTCACATATTGGTCATGCTTGTGTGTTTTCCGTGTATGACTGCTTGTGTTATGTTATACGTTAAGAATGCATTAGTCATTAATGTTGGGTTCCATGTTTTTTATGCTTGAGTATGGTCTGTTCTTGTGATTGTGTGTGTTCAAGCTGGCATTGGTGTGTATTTGGTATGGTCATGCATTGATGAATGGACTCCAACTATAACGATGATTATGTGCTAGTATACCATGTGTTATGAGTTTATATGTTGTTAAGATTTTTTATATACATGTATTACATTGATTAGTTGATCTTGTAGAATGTATCCTCCCAAAATTACACTAAGGTATGTTGGTTTATTGTTATTTGGTTTAGTTGACAGATTATGCTTGGAAAGAAGAAAGATCAACATGGATAGAAAGATGGTAGACTACAATGAATCTCCCTATGAGTCATATGAGCAGCATGGTGGGCACTCTTCTCATTTAGAAAAGACATTAAGAATCCTAAAGGAAGAAATAAGGAGTTGTAAGGTGGATAATGACATGATCATACAGGCACAAGAGAAATAAGTAGAGGTGTATGCAATACTTCTTCAGAGCTTGTCACATTTGCAGAAACAAGGGCCACTTAGGATCAGCTATGGACAAGAGGATAGAACTAATGGAGCATATGGAAGTAGGTCTCCTGGAAGACACATGTCATATAGAGCTGATATAGTGAGAAATGGTTGGTTGTTGGACACTCTGGATAGGAGGGGTGATGATTACAAGTACCATTCTAGTTATGGTTCGAATAGACATCATGATCGTCATCGGTATCATCCTTGCAGGAGGAATTATAGGGGATACTTTCCTGATGAATTCACGAAAGAAAAACCACCTAATTTTGATGGAGACTTGAATAAACTAGAAGATGTAGAGGCTTGGATACTGGGAATGAAAAAATTCTCTGAGTTGAATGAGTACACAGAAAAAATGAAGGCTAGTATTTCTATATTTATTTTAAAGGTAAAGCGGACATTTGGTGGGAAGATGTGAAGTGGGTTAGAGACATCAGGATAGATGACTTGAGTTGGCATGAGTTCAAAAGTATTTTCAGGAAGAATTATTTTTCAGAGAGGTATTACGACGACAAGGCCAAATAATTATATGAGTTGAGAATGGGATCAATGACAGATAAGAGTACACAACAAAATTCTTGGAGCTATTGAGGTATGTACCATATCTTGAGGATGAGAAGTCGAAATTTCAGTGATTTTTCAATGGTTTTCCATTAGCATTCAGAGATCGTATTGAGTATGATGAGCCTCAGTCACTTGAGGAAGTCATTGCTAAGCTAAATCATTGCTATGAACAGTCAAAGCGCAAAAATGAGTCTCAGCAAGGATGGAAAGGGAGTGACAAAGGTAAAGGTAAATGGCAGCCTAAGAGAGCAAGGCATCATAATGAAGATGAGAAAGAAAATTTGGCACCGCAAAAGAAGTTTAATGTTGTTGGATAGGGACATAGGACATAACAGCATCATATATCACAACCGTGGTGTTATCACTCGGATTGAACCTCGGGCTAAAAAAGGCAATTTTGATGTAACCACAAACCACGCTTAGCCAAGTATCTATCCCTACTAAGCAAGGAGAGGGATCTCTCCGTAAGGATCACAGCCAAGATGGTTGAGTAAAGAAGATATTAGGCTAGGTATAGTAGCTTAGGGTTTGATTTGATTGTATAGGTTTGTGTTGGATTAGAAGGAGAAAAACAGTCAGGGCAAGGAAAATTAGGTCAAAATTTGCAGGGTGTTCTATGGGGCAAGGTAGGCATAGTAATTTATCACTTTAGGTTTTCAATGGGTGGGATGATAAAGACATATGAGGATCTAGAAAGAGCATGCTGAAATCATGGTTTCTTTATAAACTAAATAAATTACAGAATGTGAATGTTTACCCAAAACAAAGCATATGAGAATGGATTATGCTTATATAATTTATATACATTCACTTAGAAGTTATGAAATGATGAATAAAATTAACAATACATTAAACAAAAGGAGAAACTGAACTAAACACCATACCACAGGGATCCCATAAAAATAGTTGCAAAATTTATTAATATTCCTGCTCAGAAACTGATACAAAGTGTGTCTCTTCAAAAGCCAAGCATCCAACTGAGTCCAACCCTTACTAATGAGAAATAAAAATAAGATATAGACCTCAAAACAACTCATCCTAACCTCAGGGGGTCGAATCCATGAGATGAGGGAGGTTTACATGAAAATCTGAACAGCAAGCTAGAGTATAGATGAGGAAACTGACTCATTCCTATCTCTAAGAACTGATTCATTTGACCTCAACTAATGACTTACCTAATGTATAAACCCTACATAAAATTAAAAACATGACTTTTACATTCATCTTGATCATTTACATTAGTTATTTCTCATTTCCCAAGGTGAAAATTCAAACTAGAGAAAAATTGCTGAAGACTGTGAAAATTGGAAACTTCTTGGCAAACGTGCAGCATCCAAGCAGAAAAACTAGCATGTTTTCAAAGATAGTTTTGAGTGCCTTCTCGGTGTCCAAATTCAGCTCATGATATCTCATTGGAAAGATATATGAATCTAGTTTCTATATATATCTTAATTTTTCAAAATGGTTTTGATTTTCCCTGTCAAAAATCCAATCTCCCAGGACTAGTAAACATGCAGTGACCAAGTCAAAAAGGAGGCAAAAACATGATTTTTAAGTGGTGTTTTGCATGTTTGAGGGACCAATTCTCCTCCAAATATTTTAAAAATTGCTAGGGTTATGTCCTAATCATTATGAACCTGATGGTGGTAGCCATTTTTCATTTAGAGGCCCCAAAAAAGAGCGCAGTGTCCATGTCGCTTCGCCTTTGGCAAAATTTCTGAGTTGAAAATTATCAAAAATTGCAGAAATTAACATGAGTGAAAAAATGTGTCAAAATTGTTGGAGTACTTGATCATTGAGTGATTGAGGCATGAATTAAAATCTCAAAAAGTATTTCCAACTTTTCTTTTGCCCCTTGCTTCGTTAAACTTTAAGTTTTGCATAGGCTCGTTTGAGCTTGGCCTTTGCAATTTTGTCTCTTGCAGTAGTGTTTTCCATCCTCCTTTGTATGTCATTCTTTGTTGTCTATCTTCCTCATAAATTTTATCTTCCCCCATTGTTTAGCTTCCTCTCCTTTATTTCTTCTTCCATAGGTGCCTTAGTGTTAAAACCCTAGGGAGGTGTGATGAGGTGGAATGTGATTTTTTAGGACTAGGGAATGGGATAGGGTAATTTAAGGGAGAAGAGGGTAGGGATTTATGAATTAGGGAGTAGGGATATATAGGTTTTTGGGACAAGTGATTTATCACAAGTGTAGGGAATTTTGAGCCTAGGTAACTAGTGTACCTAGGGCTTAGGGTTTTAAGGAAATGAAGGCTTAGGGAAAGGGAATGTCACTGTAGGGGTCTGGGAAAGGGTAGACTGAAATGGGGGAAGGGTTATGAAGGTTTAGGGAGTGAAATTTAAGTGTAAATTAGGTTTTTAGGGAAACTAGGGTTTTGCATTAGAATAAAACACCAAATTCCCTTAAGCAAACTTCACACGTCAAAATGACATTTGATAAAATGTAGTGAATCAAATTTGCTACTTACTAGCTTGCTCAAGGCATGAAGAGTTGTTGTTGAAGGTTTGGAAGTGAATTTTTTAGATTTTAAGTTCTGGCAAAGAATTTTTGAAGCAACTAGGCAAACGCGCAGCGTCCCTAGAAAACACACAGCGTCGTTGATAAATACACTACAATTTCAGTCAAACGCGCAGCGTCCCTGGCGAACGCGCAGCGTCCCTGGCAAACGCGCAGTGTCCCTGCAGCACATTTTTTTAGACCACATTGGGAGGCCTTCTCGATGTCAAAATTGGGCCGAGGATAGCTCATGGGAAATATTATCCTATATAATTTCCAAATATACCTTTTTTTTCTTATTGGAGTTGATTTTCCTTGTCAAAATTTGATTTTCCCAAGACTGGTCAAAAAGTGTTGAATGAGGGTGCAGAAATGCAGAGTGCTGGTGCAGGAAACTTTTGGAGGCCTTCCTCAACTCCAAATTGAGATCATGATAGCTCATTTGAATTCTATCTCTTTCTAGTTATAATTTCACTCATCAGGCAAGTCATTTGAACACTACAGCTATGAGAAAACTTTATTTTCCCAAGGTCACTCCAGAAGTGCAGCAACTCTCCTGTGGCACCTGTATTTTTGACATTTTTATAAAACCATGAGACCTGTGTAAAAATGGAAGGATTTTTTTCTTTTTGGACCTATTATGGACAAAAACCTCTCTCTCTTTTGTCAAATTCATCTCTGTTTGGTTAGAAACATAGTTTGAAGTAAAATTGGCCCTATGAGTGGAAAATGATTTGTCCCTTAGAATGACTTCTTGGAAAATTATGGAAGCATGATGTTTATGAGTTTGGATGGCTTCATACTTGCTGAAATGACCTCCCTTATGCCTCTTATGCTCATATGTCTCTGATTCCATAACAAACCCTAGCTCAGTGGGAGAGGAAATTTAGGGTTTAGTGCTGGTGGAAACTGATGACTTAGGCACCCTTGGAAAAAGACAACTCCCTTTGACATTTGATAAATTGCTGAAGTAGAAACTTTTTTTATTTGAAACTTGATGTGTTGGCATGTGGAACTCTGAGTTGGCAGCCTTGGGAGACTGAGTACTTATTACATTTGAACTAACATAAAATTACATCTTGGAATGAAACTCACACTTGAAATCAAATTACAACTTTGGAAACCATCTTGGAGGTCATCTTTACATGGTAAGAAACATTATTGGGATCACTCTCATGCCTTTTTCTTCCCTTTATTAAAAATGAGACAATGCAATGATTTAACCTAATTAAACCCTAATGACCTAATGAGAAATGAAAGAAACTAACTCAATGAGTGATTTTCACTAAAAGTGAAAGGGAAGCAGACATGTTTTCAGCATGATGAAGACATGGAAGAGGGTCAACAATAATATACTTGTGAAGGAAAATGGGACATTTGAAAAGGACAACCACCAGTGGAACAATTTTATATCATGACCTAATGGAATGATTGAAAATTATTTAGAGTGGGACACCTAAGATGCACATGTAAAATTTGTTTTGATCCCTGGTGGAAGTATGCAAATATGGACACTAACACGTGGCATGGAGGTAATGGTACTGGATAGCTAGAGTGTTGGACATGCGGTGAAGAGAATCTTAAGAGAAATTATCCACATAATCAGGGCGGTATGCCTGAGATATACAGTGCACATGAGACACAGACTGTTGGGGATGTTATGAAGAGCATTCCTTGTATTTATGCAACAGTGGACAACAGGCAAGTAGATCACCAAGATTCTCTCATTTAGATGGATGGTAAGCTTTGTGATCAATTTATTTATATTTTTTTAACCCTAGATCTAATTATAGCTATGTTAGTCCTGACTTGCTGGATAAGTGTGGTTTGAGTACGGAAATGCATGCAGAATCTTGGTTAGTGCAGTTGGCCATAGGTACGAAGAAAAGAGTTCACCATTGGGTAAGATCATGTGCATTTTAGTTAAATGGAATGCCTAAAATAGCGCACTTGAACATATTATCATTGGGCTCCTATAGTATGCTATTGGGTATGGATTGGTTATACCTTCACAGGACCAAGGTAGATTGCTATGAAAAAACTATTGAGTGCTTGGATGACAATGGGGAACCAAGAGTTTTATAGGGAAAGAAGAAATCCACATTAGTTATGATGGTGACAGATATGTAGGAAAAGCGTAGTCGCAGTAAAGGGTGTGTGCTATTTGTAGTTCATATCTCTAGAGACAAAGGTAAGGAAGTTGAGGATGCAGATGTGTTGAATAGGTATCCAGTTTTGTAGCAGTTTCAGGATGTTTTTTCAGCAGATATTTTAGAGTTTCCACCTCACAGGGAGGTATATGTTTCTATTGAGTTGATGCCAAGGGCAGCTCCAACATCAAAATCACCTTACAAGATGAGCACACCTGATTTGGTAGAATTAAATTTGCAGCTGAAATAAATGCTTAAAATGGGTTATATTAGACCAAGTGTATCGCCATGGGGTTCACCAGTGTTTTTCATGAAGAAGAAGGATGGTACTCTTAGACTATGCATTGACTACAAGTATCTTACCAAAGGGACCATCAATAATAGGTACCCATTATCGAGGATCGATGATTTGTTTGATCAGCTGAAGGGAGTAGCAGTGTTTTCTAAGATCAACTTGAGATCGGGATATCACCAAGTTCGAATCAAAGAGTAGAACATCTACAAGACCGCATTCAGGACCGAGTACGGGAATTATGAGTTTGTTGTAGTTCCAATTGGTTTGACTAATTCCACAACTAAATTCATGTGTTTGATCAATAATGTGGTGCGTCCTTATTTGGAAAATTTTGTTATTTTGTTCATTAATGACATATTGGTATATTATGAAAATGAGGAAGAGCATGCCGAGCATTTGGGAACAATGTTGAGGTCGTTGAAAGAGAGTCAATTTTATGATAAGCTCAGCAAATGAATTTTCTTCCAGACTGAGGTTCATTACTTGGGACATTTTTCCTCCAAGGAGGGAATTGCAGTAGATATAAAAAATATAAGAGCCATCATGGATTGGGTAGCTCCTAAGAATGTAGATGAGGTGAGATCATTCATGGGATTGGCAGGTTATTACAGGAGGTTCATCAGGAACTTCTCACAGATTTCTTGTCCTATTACATCATTTCAGATGAAAGGTAAGAAGTTTGAATGGACAGAGGAGCGTGAGGCCAATTTTGAGCAGCTTAAGTAGTTTTTGACACATGCTCCAACGTTGAAAATTGTAGATCTAGACAAGGAGTTTGTAGTGTGTACAGATTCTTGCAAGAGAGGAATTGATCAGGTTCTTATGCAGGATGGACAGGTGGTATTCCATGAGTGACAAAAACTAAATGATCACGAGAATAATTACTTGACACATGATCTTGAGCTAGCATCAATCATTCATGCACTGGAGATGTGGAGGCACTATCTTCTCGGTAGGTGGTTTGTATTGAAAAGTGACCACATTGGGTTGAGGTACCTATTTGACCAACTGAATTTGAATGCTAGGAAGACTAGAAGGTTGGGTGCGATCAACAAGTTTGACTTCAAGATTAGGTACATCGAGGAAAAGGAGAACAAGGTCACAAATGCTCTTAGCATGCAAGTACAGGTAAATCACTTAACAACGATGACCTCCTATGGGATAGACTTACGAGATAGGATCTTATAGGAAGGTCAGTAGGATCACAGGTATAGGGAAATTGTGTACAGGTTGCAATAGAGTACAGGTATAGGTACAGGAGTTGGTATATGTACATGTACAACCGTTGGTACATGTACATGTACATGTGTTGGTACAGGTACAGGTACAAATGTTGGCACAAGTAAAGGTACATGTGGTACAAGTGCAGGTATAGGTACACATACATGTGTATAGGATTTGGACTATCATCTCACAACATATGGATTGGTTAAATTTAGAGATAGGATATATGTATCGGATAGCAGTGATCTAAAGAAGGTGATCTTAAGGGAGTTTCATGCGACACCATATTCAAGTCACCCATGCTTCCAGAAAACATTGACTGAACTAAAGCGGTTCTACTATTGACTGAATCTAAAGAGCGATGTGGTGGATTTTGTAGCCATATGTTTAGATTTTCATATGGTTAAGGTGGAGTGTAAGTATCTAGGTGGACTGCTATAGCCGATTGCGATCCTAGAGTGGAAATGGGAGGTCATTTCCATGGAATTCATCACAAGTTTGCCTAAGACAAATAGAAAACATGATTCCATTATGGTTTTCATGGACAGGTTGAAAAGGTTACACACTTCATACCGATGAAGACTACATACTCAACTAGTGATGTAGCACAGGTGTTCATCAGAGACATTGTCAAATTGCATGGTGTCCCAAAGAAGATTGTGTCGGTCAGGGATGCAAATTTTACTTCCAAGTGTTGGAAGGAGTTGTTTGCAGGTTTGGGCACCAATTTGGCCTTCAGCACAACTTATCATCCACAGACAGATGGAGAAACAGAGAGGGTCAGCAGGATACTACAAGATATGTTGAGGAAGTATGTGATGCATCAACATCGGAAGTGGGAAGAGTATCTTCCAGTAATAGAGTTCGCTTACAAAAATGGGTACCAGGATTCATTGAAGATGAGTCCATTTGAGGCTATGTATGGGCGGAGTTGCAACACTCCTATTAGTTAGAGTGGTCTGGTTAACAGGGTACTGATTGGACCAAAGATTTTGGAAGAAATGGAAAAATAAATGCAGGTGATCAAGAAGAACTTGAAGGTAGCACAGTATAGGCAGAAGAATTATGCAGATAGGAACAAGTTTTTCAAGGAGTTTTAGGTTGGGGATTAGGTGTACTTGTGCATAAGGCCCAAGAAGAGCTCCCTGCGGATTAGATCATGTGCTAAGATGGTACCACGGTTTTGTGTACCCTTCAGGATCATTTAGAATATCGGTATCGACTTGCAATGCCTTCCACAATGAAATTACATGATGTTATTCATATATCATTTCTTAAGAAATATGTTAAATATGTTGATCATGTGATTGACTGGTCTGTATTGCAGGTGGAACACGATGGAGAATTCCAGTTGAAGCCTTAGTGTATATTGTAGAAAAAGGTGCTCATCCTCTAGAACTGAGAAATAGAGAAATTTAAAGTGTAATGGAAGCAATTTGGGCCCGATGAAGCTGCATGGGAGATGGCATATCAGATGCAGGCCATATATCCTTGCTTGTTTGTCGGTTAAGGTAAAACAGTTTTGGTGTGATGTTGGATTTTTTTTGCATAAGTTTTGGCGATGTTTTGATATATGTTTTGATGTGATGTTCACGTTTATATACATATTTTTATGGATGTAAATACTGCCATGAGTTATTTTATAGAGCTCCGATAAGAGGTATGGTGTAATGTCATTATAGTTTTCATGTTGTTATGATGTCATGTTGGTTTTCCTTTCAACAGTGTGATCATTGTAAATATTGCATCGAGCTATGTTATAAAGCTCCATTGGAAGTATGGTTGCTTTTCAATGGTTTTGCTGAGGTATATGTGTGGTTGAACACTGAGGACGATGTCCCCCAAGGGGGAGGTTTCTGTAACAACCCTGGTGAAAATTCCATGTAATAAAAATTAATAAAGGAAAAAATAATAACCATAGTTGATGGGACACTTATTCCAAGCTGAATGTTGGGAAAAAATTCCTAGTGGGTATTCATTTGGTTTAATATGGCTAAGGAAATTGGAAAAGGCAAAGTAAAAGGCTTTGGAGAGCAAAAATGGAATTTTGGCACATTTATTTATGAAAATAATGGAAATTAGGAGAAAAGGGAGATGAAAGGCCACAAGTTGCATGTGAGGAGTAAAATGAATTAAAATAATGAAAAATGAAGAAAACAGAGGCCTCATTTATAAAAAGGCTTCTGAGGATCAATTGTTACCTTTTGTCAGTTCATTTTTGGAGCTCTCTCATTATTCTCTCTCTCTCTCTCTCTCTCTCTCTCTCTTGGACACTTAGATTTTTTCAAGGACTTTGGCATTGGAGCAAGAAAGTTAAGAAAGTAGGATGAAGGAGGAAGAAAGAAAGGAGAAGCAGGAATCGAGCAACTACTACAGGATTCTTGGTAGGAATCGATTTGCATGTGTGTTTTCCTTGCTAGATATGGCATGCATGGTATTGCATGAGGTTGTTTTTTTTCTTGGCATGGGTTTTTTCCAAGTGTGATAGTGTTTTCATCCTAGTGTTGTCATTTCCAGATAGCCATGGTGTTTTGGAGTTCCCATGTTTTGGTTTAGCTAGATTTCCAGATGGATTCGAAGCTGAGTGGGGTGGATCTCCGAATTGATATAACACATGGCCTAGTAACCCCCGCACCAAACTTTGGGTGATTAGAGGCTCAGTGTTTATCTCAAAAATGAAAGTGCTCAGAAATTCTCAAAACTAGAATTATCGCGTAGAGCTCATTGCAAGGATTCTGACACAATTCATTTCGTCCAAATCCGACTCCGGATGAAGAAGTTATGACCTATTGTCTGTTTTCCCAAACATGTAAAAAAATGTGCAAAATAGTGACACATTGATGACTTGGCAGTCCAGTAAGCATTTTAGGAATATCTAGGGAATATTCTCCAATTTCAGCCAATGACACTATGACAAGTGTTATAGCAAGATTCGCCAATGATACTTTGGAATTGAAATTTTTTCCTCCTATTCTAAGGTTGAATGAGAATTTTTTTTAGGTTGGAGTAGTCCAACCAGAGATGGACACCTGATGCAGGCAAAGGCCGCCACGTGTCCCCTCTGGTGTGGACCCATCCAACCTTGGACCAATTTTGAATTCTCACATTCAAGTTTTGAATCTATATATTTATATATATGGTGCATATATTATTCGAACCCTAAGGCTTAAGCCTTAGCCTATGGTGGAGGATTTATGGATATGGTGGAAATATAAGGGAGACTTTTAAATATATGGCAAAGTGGGCTAACTATATGGTGGATAGGGATAACATGGTGGAGACCTCTATATATGACAGTGGAGACAACTTAACCGGCAGACTACTCTAAACATAGCGGAGCTCCTATGCATATGTAGCAGAGGCTACCAATCTGGCGGTGGCTATTACATTCGGCGAATAGTGCTAAACTCGGCGGATAGGTGGAAACACATATGAATTATATTCCAAGGTTCTTAAACCTTAATGGTATTATTGCAGATCGGAACACAATTTGGTGTGGGGGTCGGGGTCGAACCCACGACCACCCCTGTGCCACTCCAACGCGTTAACCGTCTCTTCTACTCCGTGGGTCTTAACCCATAAGATCTCCACTAATATTTGAAATTTGAATGTACGACTATCGGGGGTTCAGAGGGGGCCAGCCACATCCCATATGATCATAATCGGAGAACCAAGGGGCTAGCCTTATCACCGGCAAGAAAATTTCAAATGTTAAACATGTTTATGCCACTAATCTGAAGTTTAAGCCACCATAAATTGCGCTTAGTATTAATTTATCCTCCACTTAAGCTTATGGATAACACACAGTTTAATGGCGTGCTTATCCACCAAGTCATCATTAACTGCATGTTAATCCACACATTAACATAGCAGAAATTTTGGCAGAGCGCTATTTTATGGTGGAACTCCAGAATTAGCAGAGTTATGTGGACATTTTCCAGATTTAGTGGAGAAAATGTAGGAAATTTGGTTTTTTCCATAACTAAGGCAATTTTCGACCAATTTTGGCTCAGGAAGAGTCATTCTTGGTATATTTTGATGTTTTGGAGCCATTGGAGTAGGTTGCAAAGGCAACAAAAGACTGTAAACATCATTTTTTCACAATTGAAGCTAATACAAAGGCCCATGCCATCGAAGCTGGACCAAGGAGATGTAGCCCAAGAGGGGTGAAATCCTTCATCAAAATCATGTATTATTGATTCAGTTGTCATGGTTTGTTGTGTGTTTATATGTCTTTATTCAAAATTTAGTTTATATGCTTTTATGTTCATGAAATCAACTTAATCTCATCAAGTTTGTTTGTTTATCAATCATAAGCACATCTATAAACCCTTGTACAAGAAGAAAACAAAGAAATTTCATTGTAAATCTAAAACTAATATTAGCACATAAATAACTAAAAATCAATTTCAAACCAGTGGGTTGCGGTAAAGCAAGATAGTGTGTTTCCTTGATAGGCCTAGGAATCCTCAGCCGGTGAATGGAGGGATATACAGTAAGGCCTAGAGGTGGTTTTCTCTCCCTTAGGCCTAGGAGTCGCGGGTTTGGGATATACAGTAAATCCTAGAGAGTATGTCTTATTTTAGATCCTAGTGACCCCTGATTCATATTGTGGGTTGCGGTCAAGCCTGAGAGACTAGGAGATAGGAAAATTCCTCAGGGTTTAGGTGGAGAGAATTTGGTGATATCCATGCTTGTGTTGGCCTAGTGATCTGGGATGGATCACAGTAAAACCTGATTTCTATTGATAGGGGTGAGGTGGTTTAGCCTCAAGATGCCCTCTTTGGTTCTTTCGATTTGATTCCCACATTTACGCCTTGAATGTGGCATGGAGGTGATTGGATGCAGAGAGATTTGGCTCAGCTAATATATGGTCGGGTGGAACGTGGAAGTTCCATATCCGGTTGGTTTTTTACATTCAATGATGAAGAGCTCATTCCTTGGGTGTTTGTTATGAAAATGTATAGGTTTATATTTGGATTCTATTGTTGTTGTATCCATGGTATTTATGTTGTTATTATACTAGTTATAAGCATGTATTTGATCAGTGATGATGTATAGATATATCTATTTTTTACTTGTAAATGAATGAACAAATTATCTATGGTAAAATAGATTGTATTGTAGCTAATTATATAAGGGATCAATGCTTCTTAGCAATTCTCATATAAGTATGAGACCCCTATGCTTAAATCTGTTGCTTATACTGGTAGATTAAATGTTTCTAACATGTTTGACAAAATGCTTGCCATGGCTAGGAGGGGTCTGGTTGAGTCCTTGATGAGATTTTTGATTCTACATCATTGTCATGTTGTTATTTATCATGTCTGGAATTTTCATGAAGTTATGGGAAGTAACCTGGGCTCTTGGCCTGAAAAGGTGGTTGAAATCCCGGAGCCGCAGGCACCGAATTGAGCATTTGGGGCCTTAGCCACTGGCATGCAGTGTTATTCCTACGACTATAACCTCCTGGCCGCTTTTATGCAGTGTCATTCCTGTGGTTTTCACTCTAAGGGGGAAAAAGGTCAGTGTGACCAAGGGGTAAGAGGCCTTAAAGGTTGGGTTAACTCTTGGGGGCGTCATTGATGATGTACAAGGTTTGTATGTTATGTTTCCATTGGTCCCACTTCCTTAAGGTCATCTAGGATATTGAATCTCATTACAGTAGTGTCTCATCGCATATTTACCCCGACTGGGTTGTTGCTTGGGTAGATGTAGGATGGGGGTGTTACACTCACAACCATTATTTAACCCAATGTCAATCATTTCTTCTGATGGATATTCTTTGTATGTTAGCACCTATTTGAAGACATTGAAGGATTGTTGTCGTAAAACAACTTAAAATATACAAAAATGAAACCTTGAGTTGTTATAAGGAAATATTAACAATTACTCACAAACTTTGTAATCAACCCTTTTCTTCCTTGTCATCATGTTTTATGTGTTGAATGAGTTCCATCTTGTTTTCTTTTCTGCAAGAAAATACTTGAAAAATAATATTTAATGCTAAATTATTTTTTTATATGTACAAATTCAATCATGATTACATACATTTGAAGCACGCTCTTATTGATATGGCTCCTCTTGTGATGCAATTATGTCCATTTCTTTAACCATCTCCTTATACACTTTTTTGGAGATTCCTATTGGTATGTTTCGCATATCAACGCATTGATCATTTGAGATTTTCATAATCTTCGTGAAAAAAGTAATAAACTATTTTTATAATGATATATGAAAACTAAATATAACAAAACCGATATTAATAAATGAATGGTTTGTAGTAATATATACATGTAATTCTAGAAAATCATATTATATAATTAGGAATATTACCTTTTCACTAGAAAATTTGGCACAATTTCCGACGGCCAAATCGTCGCTATTTCGACACATAGTCGTCGCAAGAGCGACAGTTCGAGGACGGGCAAAGCGTGGTTTTCCATGCGGTTGCAATTCCGACGCATTTACAAAGTGTCACACTACCGACACTTTTTCCGTCGCTTCCAAACAAGCGTCGCTCTTCTGACATTTCCCAAACCGTCACGCTTCTGACGTTTGTAAACTGCCGCACTTCCGACGGAATGTGGTCCGACGTTTTTAACGTCGCTCTTCCGACGTTTGTAAACTGTCGCAATTCCGACGAAATGTGGTCTGATGTTTTGAACGTCGCTCTTCCGACGTTTGTAAACTGTCGCAATTCCGACAAAATGTGGTCCGACGTTTTGAACATCGCTCTTCCGACGTTTGTAAACTGTCGCACTTCCAACGAAATGTGGTCCGACGTTTTGAACGTCGCTCTTCTGACGTTTGTAAACTATCGCAATTCCGACGAAATGTGGTCTGACGTTTTTAAGCTGTCGCAATTCCGACGCTTACAAGGCATCAGCATACCGATGGTGGGTTCAATTTAAAAAAAAATGAAACTTTAATACAGGACAGTAAATCTCCAATATTTGTTATGAATTGTGGGCATTCCAATGACCGTGAAATATTAATATAATAAACCACCCCGCAGCACTTCAAATATAAACTATCATTTTTTTTTTCACAAGAGAAAAAAACGATGTTTTGAATATATTATATGAAGTAAAACAGTCCATGAAGTCATTACATTTTCACATCTGAAGATTGGAACCCAAATATCCATCCAGAAAAGTGAAGTCCCACCCCAGACAATGATAGAAAAATACCCCATGTCACATACAGGGACTTGATATAAAACCCAGTAACGGTCCACATGGAGATTATCGACAATCTGAGAAAGCATCCAAATATGCCCGAGGCATCTATAAGAAAGTGAAATAGCAGTGTGTAGAATAGTAAAGCAACAGATAGAGTACCGACGTCCATTGTTCCAAATACAAATTAAAGTACCCAAAATCCTTGAACAGAGAAAAACGCTAATCATGTGAGGAGTGTGATATGTCCAAATATAAAAAGACCATCAGACCATATCAATAAACCAGCAACATAGACCAGCATCGCTAGTTTTGAAGGCAGAGTGATAAACATTAATCATTTTTTTTTCACAAGAGAAAAAATGTTGTTTTGAATATATTATATGAAGTAAAACAGTCCATGAAGTCATTACATTTTCACATCCGAAGATTGGAACCCAAATATCCATCCAGAAAAGTGGAAGTCCCACCCCAGAAAATGATAGAAAAATACCCCATGTCACATACAGGGACATGATATAAAACCCAGTAACGGTCCACATGGAGATTATCGACAATCCGAGAAAGCATCCAAATATGCCCGAGGCATCTATAAGAAAGTGAAATAGCAGTATGTAGAATAGTAAAGCAACAGATAGAGTACCGACGTCCATTGTTCCAAATACAAATTAAAGTACCCAAAATCCTGCAACAGAGAAAAACGCTAATCATGTGAGGAGTGTGATGTGTCCAAAATATAAAAAGACCATCAGACCATATCAATAAACCAGCAACATAGACCAGCATCGCTAGTTTTGAAGGCAGAGTGATAAACATTAATCATTTTTTTTTCACAAGAGAAAAAACGTTGTTTTGAATATATTATATGAAGTAAAACAGTCCATGAAGTCATTACATTTTCACATCTGAAGATTGAAACCCAAATATCCATCCAGAAAAGTGGAAGTCCCACCCCAGACAATGATAGAAAAATACCCCATGTCACATACAGGGACATGATATAAAACCTAGTAACGGTCCACATGGAGATTATCGACAATCTGAGAAAGCATCCAAATATGCTCGAGGCATCTATAAGAAAGTGAAATAGCAGTATGTAGAATAGTAAAGCAATATATAGAGTATCGACATCCATTGTTCCAAATACAAATTAAAGTACCCAAAATCCTTGAACAGAGAAAAACGCTAATCATGTGAGGAGTATTGGTAACCATCTGTTGCATCTGAGATGTAAGGTTCAGGCTCGCTTGTTTCCATTAGTAGCCCGCTACAGCATCCACCCTGTTCATAGCAAAAAGGTTCATGTAGATATACAGAGAAAGAGTATGATACGTAGACCATATAAACATGGCTCTGTATTTCAAAAAACAAGTTTAAAATAGAAACAGGGCAACATTTTTTTTTTCCAATTGTTATGAACATAATTCGACCGTGAAATATTAATATAATAAACCACCCCGCAGCGCTTCGACTATAAACAATCATATAAACATGGCTCTGTATTTCAAAAAACAAGATTAAAATAGAAACAGGGCAACATTTTTTTTTCTAAGTAAAGTTAATCTATTAACAGTGGGAATAAAATTACACCGAAGTCAAAAACATTGCCCAGACTCATGGCAAATTTGTCATCAAAAAATAAAAAAATTAAGAACACTGCCCTCATATGGGGAAACCAGTCTTGAACGTTTACAGAATTTAGAAATATTACAGAGGTCCAGCAAAGTAATATAATCTAAAAGCAGCCCAATTAAGTGGGCCGCGAAGCAAGAAAAACAAATTAACCAAACTACTCCTCTGGCTCCTCGACGATTCGGCACCATCCTTCGGAAGGTCCAGAATCGCTAGGTGCTACCTCCACAGTCATGCCACCGCTCCCCTCTTGAAGGCTCGAATGTTGGCCGGCTTTTTCTGAGCTCATTCCCGCCGGACGGGTGCATTGTTCTTCCATCTGGGCCTCCTCCCGGAAAACCACAGTAATTGTCGCTGTGATGCGTGGGCGATTCAGAGAGCAATTAAAGGAAAAATGCGCAGTGTGCGTCGTGGGAGAAAGTGAAGCACTGGGGAAATGTGGAGTAGGGGAGCCCATACGGTGGCCAGATCCTACAACCCGACCCTGCCCACTTCTAGTATCTGGATAGCGACTTGCATGATAATCACTGGACTGGGAAGACGACTTAGTTGAGGGGCTGGAGGGAGCGCGCAGGGGTTGACCTCTAGTGCTCCCCCTGTGGCAACGCATCCTATGACACATGCGAGGCATGGGTGCAGTCTCAGCAGTGGGCACAAGAGGAGATGGAGAAGAAGAATTCCAAGAAACAGAGGAAGACAGACAAGGACCAGACCGAGAGAAATGCAGATATGCAGCAAGGTCTAAGCAGCAGTTCAGCTGGCCACTTCTCCTTCTCGTCACAGTGAGCAGGCAGTGTAACCCAGCAACCGGCTCGTCTGAAAAACCATAGCGAAATTCCATTTTATCAATGCAATGCAATCGAAGGACGCTCGTCATAATTAATCTCTGATCATTAATGAGAGCCGAAGGCCGGATCATATTGGAGCATGCAGAATCGCTAACGGGAGTGGAGGTCCGATCTTGAACAGTGTTAAAATTTAATGCGATTTGATGTGAAAACCTTGGAACTTAATTGAACAACGTTAAATCTTAATGCGATTGATATGAAATCGCCACATCCATGTCCCATTGCCTTAAACGCCATCGAATGCACCCGCAGCCAGGAGCAGGGAAAGTTTTAATTGAGGACACATGGCAGAAATTGATTGGAGCGGATCTTTGTTTGGGACACTCGCGCAGTGGAAATCTGGACCCGAAAAAGATTAGGGAGAATTTGATAAGAAATTCGTGTCACAACTCTCCCTCCGCACGCCAGCCCAACTTCGGACCCAAAAAATATTAGGGTGGAATTCATTTGGTTTTCGCGTCACAAAATTGGCCGACATCAGCAGGTTATTTTGGAACGCGAATTTGGTTTGAATTATGGTTTATCGCCGTTTGAAGTCCGGCGGGCTGGACTTAAGAACAATTTTGTTTGATCCCATATTATAAAATTTGTGTTGGTTTTCTTTCATAATACACATATTTATAATAAATCATGGGAATACTACACTAAACATGTGGAAAGTTATATAAATTATTGAGAACAATCATTTTTATGTAAAAATATCCAAATGTGCTTTTGGGAAATAAGAATTCGATTATTTGGTTCATATTGTTTTAAAGGAAGGAGTGAAGTTGGAGCCTCAAAAGATGCAAGCTATTACAAAATGACCTATTCCTAATAAAATCAAGGTTCTTAGAATATTTTTTAGACTTACATGATCAGTATGATGATAATTATGATAATTTCATAAAACAATCACTAGCTATTTTGAGGGATGAGATATTAGAACTTCAGCTTGATGAGGATTTTTTAAGAGCTTTATTTCTTCTTTTGAAATCAAGAAAATATTCTCCCAAACTGAAAATATGTGTTCTTGAGATAATTTTTGAAAATTATGAAAATGAAATTAAACTTTTGCATTCTCAAATTCAGTCATACAATTTCCGAAATCCTAAAGAATTCTTTGAAAATATTCCTTCTCCTAAGCAAGAGGAAATTGTACTATCTTTTGACTTGCATATTGAGGATGATTATTCTTTCAAACACAAGACAGAAGAAATAGTTTCAAGGCTTAATATTCAGAATACAACTAAGCAACCAGTCATTGAAGGCCTATAAGTAAATAACATACATCATACTTTTATTGATCCTATATCAAATTATATGGAGAATATTTTTAGCCCAAATCTGCAAACATGTTTTCTCTATAAGGATCAAATACATCAAAAGTGGCCTTTACACATCATATCATTTATTATAAAGGCGCATGATCATAATATACTTCCAATTTTGATCACAAGCAATCAAGTTATCCATTTATTGTTACAGCTACTTGATTGGCTTCATTGGAATTTTTGTATTACCTGATTCAATAAGATTTTTAGTAGATTGAGTAGGTAGATGAGTGCCAATAAGCTCAGAATTTTGAGCATTTTTTTTTAGTTTTCAATTTTCAGCTAGTTTTTCATTAAGTTGGTTTGAAAACTTTTGTGTTGTTTTAGTTTCAGATCATATTTCAGTTTGCAGAAGACGGAAAACATTTACAGGTTCACCAAGGTCAATGGATGAGGACAACTGACCTGTTGTTCTTGAATTTTCACTAGGAAAAGCCATCCCCAAGTGGAGCTAGTGTTAGACTCCTATACCAATAGGTGTCATATTTCATGATTGACTTGATGCGCTATGTAATATGTTCATACCTTTTCTTGTTGAAAAGGTTTTCCATATTATCAAAAAATCAAAAAAAATTAAAAAATGTAAAGAGGGTATACCCTAAAAGAAAAATCAAAGGGTAAAAAGAATAAAAATGGCCAAAAAAGTAAAATAAAATGAACCCCACCAAAAGAAAGTCCAAGGAAAGTGTGCAAGTCTAAATGCCACTACTTTTTTCTCTTATGTAATAAATAAAATTGTGTGCAACTTGTATCCTATGCCACAATTTATGAATAGTCAAACAGTTTAAGCTTGGCTATTTCATCTTTCAATTTCAAGTTTTAGAGATAGAGAATAAAATCTGACCAAACTGTTTAATCTTGGCAGATAAGTAGATAGGTAGATTAATTAAAAGGAGCTCAATAGCTTAATCTGAGCCCTTGGATGTAATAAGGTTAGACTTAGATAGATTTCTACATGTAAAAGAAAAGAAAGTGTGATAAGGGTTTGCCAGTCTAAGTGCACCCTAATAAAGAAGAAAAAATGTTAGAGTAAAGTAGGTAGGGTAGGTAGATGATGTTGCAGAATTGCATGTGATGGACAATGACTCTAAATGTGTTAATATTTACTTTCATCACAAAGTGCAAAGGCAGACACTATACTGGAAGAAATTCAAAGCAAAGCAAAGTCAAAGTTATTAACTTCCCTTCTCATCTTCCCCTAAATATTTCACTAATTTCCCCTAAGTACTAATGTATTTGAAAATTAGAGGGGCTCAAGGCATTTCCTTGACTTTTGGAGGGACCGGACCCTTGGCCCAATAATTGGAAAAGCCTAAGTACTTGAAGTCATTCTTCATAACATTCACTCATTTCTAAACATCTTTTCCTAAGTAAAATCCCATTTTACTTAGGAAAAGTATGCATTATTTCATAAAAAACCCTCAAAATCACACTTTATTCTAAGTCTAAGTGATGAAGTGATTATAATGCAATTTGCTTTTAAATCTTCACTTTCTTAGTTATATTAATGTATTTTGAGTTTACATTGTCCCCTTGTCATATTAACATTGATTTTATGTATTAAATCCTTACAAAAATAACCTTCTCCTATTATATATAACTCTTTTTTATATAATATCCCCAAAAACCCATTAATAAATTTTAGCCAAAGTTATTTATTCCCACATGTTTAAATAAAAAAACCCACTTTATATCCCCTTTGGCTAAATATATCGTAATATTAAATTCCGCCCCCTATGGTAATTAGATTAATATGATTTAATTATCATATAATAAAAGTATATTGAAAAAATAATTAAAACATGTTTTATTACGTGTTTTAATACAAAAATAATTCTTCCCCTGTGTATTTTAATCCCCCGACTTCCTTTCCCAACGTTAAAACTATAAACCCTTTGTAAAATCCCCAATACCTCCCTTAACCGCTAACCTTGGTTAAATTATTTCCCGATCACTTTCCTGCATTTTTATAAACAAATTGATTAATTAACTCCGCCAATCAGATTCCCCCCGATGAGATTAATTAACATTTAATTGTGTCGGGCCCTCCATATTAAATCCCCGTCACTTCCACGTCCCCATCGTCGTTCGATCAACCCATCTGAGATCAACGGTTATTAATGATATCGCTAGCCATCCGCGTCCAAACAATAATGCGCGATGGCCCGGCGGTTTTCAAACAGTGCCATGCCACGCGTCAATCATTCTATGGAATCGCTCGCCCTCCGCCCAAAACCACTTTTCCCCAAAATTGGTGCGATGGAAACCGCTTACCGCTTACCGCTTGCCTCCCATGACTCATCCTCCGTACCTGCTGACGTCATCCATTAAATAAATAAATAAAACCCCGTCACCATTTGGACTTTGTGAATAAAAAAAATTTTCCCACGTCATTTTCATTATTCTGTGAACGACCAAAGTCTCATGCAGAGAATTTCAAATACAAACTATCAAGCACCATCAACTGTATTTTGCTGAAGACAATTGCATACCAGTAATCCAGAGTTCGTACACCATAGCCTGTACTTTTTTAATCACTGTTCATCTCCCAAAAAATAGGTATTTACCCCAATTCCCGTTAAAACTCTGTGAAGTCCTAGCTTTTGTTTTAAATTCCACACGAAAGACAGAAACAGAGTTCAATTTGGTCTTGTTCAATCCCCAGAATTGTAAATTGCATTCCCAAAACTTGTAATTGTGTTTGTTCTTCACAAAAACCTGAAATTCATTTCTGAATCCACAAGAACCAGAAATGGGGGTTCCAGTGGCTCTGAACGTCGCACCTTTGAATGCCCCTCATAGAGATTTAGACTACCTGCCCCTAGCAAATAAAGATTTTCAAATTAAAGACCTCGTTCTTAGTGATAATCCTCTTCGAACCTTTTGCCGCTGCAGAGATAACTTTATAAACGGTTCTGATATTATTGGATTATGGGAATCCAATCTCCCCATGTATCTTCTCCCCTCAGTCCATATTTTTCCTAAGTTAATTCATTACTGCCATGAAAACTATGACCCCAATCAAAGAGCAGTTTTGTCCCTGAGTCAGAACATCCTTTTCCCAATCACTACTCAGTCGATAAATGAAATGTTGCAATTTCAACCTGGTCAAGCCCTCACTCCCCTGTCCATGGGAGAATTACTTGAAAATTCTACCAATTTGTCCCATTAAGAGTTAAATCGCATTTGTCAAACCTTCATGTTACCAGAGCATCAGCCCAAAGGCCCTCCCCCCTATGGTTATACTTTTTTCACTGATGTGGGCAGGCTTATTCTGAATATGATATCCTTTATCATGGGTTTCAATACTAGTGAATATGTTGATCAATTAACCCTAGTATTGTTGTCTATATTTACCCTTGGACAGTCCTCTACTGTCAAGTATGATTTTGCATCCTACATTGTTGATAAAATCCATGATCAGTTCATGAGATTTGAGAATGAAAAAGTGTTCAAATATTCTTCTGTTATATATCATCTCATGATTTATTACCAATCAGAAAGTTTCCCTTTCCATGTTCGAAACTTGATGCCAAAGGAAATCCTAGGTCTGTGATATTTTGGTCTGCCATCACCCATAATTCCTCTGATTCTCCTTACTCCTATAATGAGTTTATTGACCTATTTGTACACCCTGCAACCACTTTGTTAACAGGAGTTTCCCCTCCTAGAGTCAATAATGAAATCAAGAAAATTCTACAGCTCTCAAAACAATATAGGGTAGGTGACTGGTACTTGTATCAAAATCACACTGAGATCAGAATATATGGATGTGAATTGTGCCCATTCAAGTTGCCCAAATATTTCCCCATGAGACTCTTTGCACTAGAGTATTTCAGGCAAATGATTAACTCAGATATAGTTCATTTCTGCAATGCAAAGAAAAAGGCTCAACTCAGGATCAAAAGTCAATTAGGTCCCTTTGTTTGTAACTCTAGAGATGTTGGAAAGGAAGCAGAAAGAATCTTAGAATAATATCTCAGATTACAAAAAAAAATTTACTAGGTGCCTTATGACCCAAATAGCTTTATCTGTGATAGAAGAATGAAAAATAAACTATCACCATACATTCATCACAAAATTCCAGAAATTGAACAATATGCTAATATGGATGAATGGATGGAAGGAACATTGGTAGAACAGGATAGTGAGCAGGTCAATGTTGAAAATGTAATGAAATACCTTGAGAAAATACTTGACCTAGACTCTTTTGCACAAGTGCAGATACCAGGTATTGGTCCTTCTTCTGCAGGGACTTCTCAGCAAAAATTTACAGGAGATCAGTGCATTGGCCACAGTACAATCTAAAGGAAAAGAAAAGGAGCCTGACATACAAGTATTTGAAAAATTCACAATGACAGAGCAACCTGAGACTTCTAAAGAACAAGGTCAAGTACAAATTCCTCCTATTCAAATCAATGAGCCAGAAATTTCAATTTTACAAACTCCTATCAATATAGAAAAAGGAAAGAAGAGAGATGTTGAAGTTGCTACCCCTGTTGGTGGATCTTCATAACAGCCTCATGTTAAAAGACAAAAATTAAATCCTCTTCCAGAAGTAGATTTTGTTCAGGAAATTCCTGATAGCTAGAGAGAAGATTTGGATAGTCAACAAACAGGTACAGTCAGTGGGGCATCCACTACTTTACAGAGAAAAGAGTTGCAAAAGCAACAGAGTGTTGAAATATCTTCTTTCAAACCACCAGTTAAAGATGCAGGAGATATAAAGAAAACCTTTATCAATATAAAAGCCAGGAATGATCCACTAAGACTCCAGGTTTACAATCAGTATTTGAAGATGGCTCCTAAGAATCAAGAAAGATTGATGTCAGCATATGACATTCAGCAAGGCAAAATGATAATGAGTCACTTCAAACCAAAAGTGCAGCAGCCTCAAACAGCTGCAGATTATATTAGAACAAATTTTGAAGTCTTAGCAAAGGATATTCATCCTTTAGATCAAATTGAGTTACATAAGCAGACTGATGAAATGATCTATTCTACTCTGACCGATAAAGCAATGGCAACTTAGAAGTTGCAAGATTCTTTGGAGAACATTAATGCACAATTGCAGCTTGAAAAAGCCTCTTCTCAGGCCAAAGACAACAGGATAAAGACATTGGAGGAAATAATCATTGGATTGGGTCACAATCCTAAATATGTCAAAGGTATAGAGGCCCTAATCAAGAAAAAAGATGATGATATTGCAGCTTTGAGAAAGCAGTTGAAATTGCCAGCTTCAAGACATCCACAAACTGAAGAGATGATAAAGAAAAATTCTGAAGAAGAAATGATGGACTTGCTTTTGAAACTGAATGAGTAACTAAATGAAACATAAAAAGACCTTGAACAGGCATTAAAGAAAAAGCAGTCTACTATTCCAGCATCAACAACAAAGGCAATTACAGGTACAGGTACATCCACAACAGGTCAACCAACAGAGCTATCATAGGTAAATACTTCCAATTTGAGTTCTGAAGAATTAATAAAGTCAATGAATGAATTGAAACTTCAAGTAACAGAACTCCAACACACAAAGTTACAGCTTACTAATTTAGAACAAAGATATGATCTCTCAAAAATGAGTGTTGCTGATAAAACAAGAGAGGTCAAAAGATTAGAAAAATTGGTTAAATCATTGGAAAAGGATATCACATTGGAGAAACCTTTAAAGGAAATAAATGAAATTCTTTGGGACAGCATTATCCAATCAATAAAGGATGTCTGGTCTTCAATTCAAATTATGTATGAACAGAATGATTTAGTCAAATTGGCTATAGAAGAAGTTCAAAGTACAAGAGAAGAATTGGGAAATAGGGTTGAGGAAGCCAATCAACTCATACAGTTTCTAAACACTCAAACCAGACACCAACTTTCAGAACTTGGAATTCAGGACAGGACCGGAACAATTTTGGAAATAAAAAGAGTTTTTACTAAGAGAACCCTTATGCAGAATCTAGAACGAAGGTGCTCAGATATGCAAGAAGAAATCATTGCCTTTAGAGAAAGATTTGATATTTTGTTGAAAAAAGGATTGCTCAGTCCTATAGTTTCAGAGGATAAACTAATGGACCTTGAAAGCTATGTTGAAAAATTGGACAAGTATGCTGACAATCAGGCCAATTCTTCAACCAGTACATCAGAAACAGCATTGCCAACAGGAAAAAATCTTCATGACAGATTGGAAAATTTATTTTATCTTGAGCATGAAGTAAAACATTTGTTTCCAATTCAGCCTACCTTTTTCAGATATACTAAGGCTGATGAAACATTGAGAAAACTTCAACGGACCAGAATACCAGAAGATAAATGGTGGGAAGAACTGTTGGAACTTTTGTAAAATTTATCCTTATATGAAATTTTTCCTATTTACTACAGTATACCATGATAAAAAGGATAAACAGAGCTCAAAGTGTAGCAGTGAAAACAAAGAGTATCAGTAAAGCAAGGCAGTCAGAACAGAATTACTGAGGGTGACAGCAACGGGCCAAAACATAGGGCCTGCCTCCAGCACATTCTCAAAAGAAGTAAACAGCACAAAATCAGTTGCTTTTTATCTTATCTACGAGACCATTTGTCTCTACTTTTTATTGTAACTTATTCATGAGTCACCCTATATTATATCTCAATTTGTTATGAGATATTTTTTATAATTTTTTGTATAAATACTCCCTCAATTAGAGTATTAAGGGTGGATTCTTATACTTTGCTGTAATATTGACTTTTTCGGAATAAAGAGCTGTGTAGAAATTTGTTGAATAATGATTAATTATCCACCGAGACTATCCTGATCACATACAATTCGAATTTATATGCAACACATAATCTCTTCCACTCAGATCATCACAAATGCGGAAATAAAACAAGCGATAGCACATCAAATCATCATACACATTAACACAGTATGTATGGGGAAAGCTTATAGCTGAAAACCCCGCAGCTATTGTGTATATTATAATGGAGAAATCATGTAACAAAATCCTGACAATACTCCTCAATACTCAGTACTATCTCGCGAAGTTACACACTACACAAATTAGTTTTGTTTTCGAAGGTCACCGGTTCAAAACTCACCACCAATTGCCTCGCCTCTATTGCGCAATCATGGTCTTCGTCTAAATAGAGATCCAAGGTTCGAATTCCCTTGGCTTGACAAAAAAGACAAATCATCATGGGAAATTCTCCAAGTGTGGTGCAAATCTCATGCACAAATCGATGTCTATGAACCACCGATAGCTAACTCCACCCTTCATCTACATCTTTCATCGTGTCTCCACCGAACTCGTCCATGCAATCGTAGTGAACCGATGTGTTCTTGAGTTGAATAATGAGTTACTAATTAATGAATTAAATACGAAATCACTCCACTCATTACTAGTTGATTAGCTAGTTAAACTAATCTCAACTAGTTCAACTAAGTTAAACCGAACACAACTCCACTAGTTGTCTCATTAACTCCACCAAAATTATGCCACTGAAGTCCTAACTGAAGTCAACCATGCATGAGCTCACCAAACCCTTAAGAATAGTGAAATTCCTCTGTCAGATGCATGAGCCACTTCCAAGGCTCGAACTGAAGTGCTCCAAGAGAGTAAATTGTTGTTTAGAGTCCAAATATTATTAAGGGTAAATAATATTTGACTTCCCTATTTTTAGGATAGGCAGTCTAAAATAGACATCGACCTATAGGTCAAAAAATAGAGGTCCATCTATTTTTACCAACATGACCAATACTCCAAGAATAACATACTGCAACCCCTGGACCATGCTCCATATGTCTAAAAATAGACATAGTCTAAAAATAGACTTTGCGCCAGAATTTGCCTGCGGGCCCACTTAGTGAAAGCGACTTCATTTCACTAAGCTCCATCATCTTGCTGCATTTTCAACACTCCCTCTCAGCAAGATATGGATTATCTGCAACCCCTATCCTGCCTCTGTGGGATTCGAACTTGCTCCTGGTGAGCGCCTTCGTCAGGATGTCGGCATCCTGATCCTCCGTGGGAACATATGAAAGCATCATGATTCTCCGCTGAACACAATCTCTGATATGATGATACCTGATTTCGATGTGTTTGGACCTATCATGAAATACTGGATTAGCCGAGAGTTTAATGCAACTCTGGTTATCACAGTAGATCATTGTAGGCTCCAAATGCAACCTGAACAAACCTGCGAGGATCTTCCTCATCCAAATAGCCTCGCATGCAGCCAAGCTAGCTGCCATGTACTCGGCCTCTGCTGAACTGAGTGCCACGGATCTCTGCTTCCTGCTGTACCGGGAAACTGCTGTCGACCCAATGCTGAAAACTCCTCCAGATGTGCTCTTCCGGTCCGTTGGACTCCCTGCCCAATCTGCATCAGTGAAGCCAGAAAGCTTCGCTCCATCCTCCTGTCTGTACCATAGACCATATCCCGATGTGCCTATGATATAGCGCAATACATGCTTGCCTGCCTTCCAAAAGAGCTTGGTAGGCTTAACCATAGCTTGCGAAAGCTGGTTAATTGCATAGCATATATCGGGTCGTGTATTGACCAGATACATAAGCGACCCCACCAACTGTCGATAGACAGTGGCATCCACTACCTCCGCTGAAGTAGCATCCTCCTTCCTCCAACCACCGGGAAGAGGAGTGTCAACAGGCTTGCAGCCTTGCATGTTGAACCTCTCCAGAATCTCCCAAGCATACTTGCCCTGAGAAACAAACAGTCCTCCGCTGCGCTGCCAAATCTCCAATCCCAGGAAATAATGAAGGATGCCCAAGTCCTTCATCTCAATCTCTCGTGCAAGATCCTCCTTGCATTAAAGTATCAACTGCTCATCGCCAGTCAAAATCAGATCATCTACATACAGTACGATGATCAACTGCTTCCCCTCCACCTCAATCTGGTACAGGTTAGGATCCACCTCACTCTTGGAGAATCCAAGCCCGGTGAAGTAGTTGTCTATCCGAGTGTACCAAGAACGAGGTGCTTGCTTCAGCCCGTACAATGCTCTCTTGAGTCGGCACACATGCGACTCACTGCTGAAGATCTCAAAACCTTCAGGCTGCTCTATGTACACCTCCTCCTTAATGACTCCGTTGAGGAACGCAGTCTTCGCATCCATCTGATGAATGTGCCACCCCATCTGCGCTGAGAGAGCAAGGATCATCCGTATGGAAGAGTACCTTGCGACAGGTGAAAAATTCTCCTCATAATCAATCCCCTCAATCTGTGAGAAGCCACGGGCGACAAATCTCGCCTTGTACTTCTCCACACTCCCATCAGCCGCCTGCTTCACTTTGTAGATCCATCGCGAACCCACCACTGATTTCCCCTCCGGTCTTGGGACAATCTCCCATGCACTGTTTCTGACGATCAAATCATATTCTTCGATCATGGCATCTACCCATGCGGGTTCCTCCACAGCTTCCTCAAAAGAGGATGGCTCCGTCACAACACATTGACTCATAAGAGCCATGTATCCAGTGTACCGATCAGGTGACTGTCTCTGTCTGCGCTGTGCTGTAGGTGGTCCTACAACCTTCTCTGCATCTCGAGCTAGTCGCTCAGCTTCTGTAGTGCGCATGCGCCCTCTGATGGTTGGCGCTGCCTGGGTGGTTTCTTCCACCTCCTGAACCTCCTCTTGTGGCTGATCCACATCTGGAAGCTCCTCCTTAGGAACTAACAGCTCCTCATCTGCATGCAAGTGTAGCTCCCTCTCAAGCGAACACTGCATGGCTTTCTCCTCCTGAAATTTTATATCCCGTCGCACAACAGTCTTGCGACTGTCTGGAACATACACCCGATAGTTATGAGGTGTATCAGTGTGCCCCACAAATATTCCAACCTCAGCAGTTGGATCCAGCTTCCTTCTCGCATCCTTCGTCACATGCATGTAGACAGGAGAACCAAAAATCCGCAAATGGGAAATATCAGGCCTCTTGCCAGAATAAGCCTCCTCTGGTGTACTCATGCCAAGAACCTTGTGAGGACAACGGTTATGCACATACACTGTTGTATTGCATGCCTCAGCCCACAAGTGAAGGAGTAGGCCTTGATCATGCAACATCTCTCGTGCAGCACCCACGATCATTATGTTCTTCCGCTCAGCCACCCCGTTCTGCTGTGGGTTATGGGGTGCGATGAGCTCTCTTTGAATCCCTTCTGCGCTGCAGAACTCCTTGAATTCAGCCGAGATGAATTCACCACCATTGTCACTCCTTAGAGCAATCACCTTCTTCCCCGACTCCTTCTCGACCAGTGCTTTAAACTCACAGAACTTCGCGAATGTATCGCTCTTCTTCTGCATGAAGAAGATCCAGCACTTTCGAGAGAAATCATCAACAAAGATCACATAATACCTATGCTTTGTTGTCGAAGCAACTGAGAAAGGACCACACACGTCTGTGTGAACTCTCTCAAGGATCGTCGTGGCGCGACTATCCTTCTCGTGAAAGGTGGCTTTCACATACTTCCCTAAAGTACACCCTTTGCACTGATCTGACTGCGCAAGGGTGCCCTTAGGAAGTCCAGTAGAAATCTGCTGCAGAATCTTCAAGGCTCCATGGTGAAGATGGCCCAATCTCCTGTGCCATAGTTCGCCCTCATCATCCCGACTCACCACTTCTCCCGCCTTGCATGCCATAGCTGCGCAGTCATCTACCTGCAACTGATAAAGGTTCTGAGTTCGAACCCCTATCTTCCGGGTCTCCCCAGTAGTCTTACTGCGCAGGAAGGCTTTTCCTTCGCTGAAGACCACATCATACCCCTTATCCTCCAACATCGCTACTGAAATCAGGTTCTTCTTCAATCCAGGTACATGCATGACATCCTTCAATACAAAGGGTTTACTAGACTCCCTCTGAAAGGATATGGTACCGATACCAGTCGCACTGTATCTACCATCATCGCCCATCTCGATGTGCACACCCAGATCTTTGTCCTCCAGATCTGAGAACAAATCCCGATCTCCCGTCATATGAAATGACACACCGCTGTCCAAGAACCACACCGATCCCATCGCACTTGAAACCAAGCATGCGATCAGCGAAAAGTCAAGATCGAACTGTGAAGCCAAAGCTTCTCCATCTGCAGATCTTCCCGCTTGCTTGTTTTTCTTCTTCTTTGGACAATTGGTAGCATAATGTCCGTGATCATGGCAGTGAAAACTCTTCAATTTTGCCATATCCTGCTTCTTGCCCTTTGCACCAGAATGAGAAGTTTTCTTACCCTTTCCCTTCTTTGCTTTTGCAACCAAAGCGCAATTTTCTTCATCAGCTCCCTTTGATGAAGATCCATCCCAAGTAGTCCTCCTTATCTCCTCCTACATAAGATCCGCCCAAAGGCGCTCCCATCCCAGCAGCTTCTCCCAACCATTGACACTATCTTGATATGAGTGCCAAGCCTTCAGAAGACCAAGGAGAGCCAGGTCGACCATGTCCTCGTCTTCAACAGTCACCCCCACACTTCCCAGCTCATCTCTGCATTGAGTGAAATTCATGAGGTATTTGGCGATACTGTCGCTTTTCTCCATCTTGATGTTCCTGAGCTTATCTTTGAGCGCCAGCTTCCTTTGGTCGCTCTTACTCTGGAATAGATCCGTAAAGGCTTTCCACATTAAATATGGAGAAGCCTTTCCATGCAGGCTAGATACAATATGATCCTTGACACCCTCCAACAGGATCCTTCGACATTTCGCCATCTTATTTTGCCATGCTTCGACTTCAGCAGGATCAGTGGGCTTTTGGACATCTGTATCTACGAACTCCTTCAGACCATTATCTTCTAATACTACCTCCATGCGATCCTTCCATGCAACATAATTCGAACTGCCTTCAAGAGCATATTCGAGTCGCAAACCGTTGAAAGACATTTTCAACACCGACACCAAGAAAACAAAACTGCTGCAAAATTCGAATTCCACCTCAAAGCTCAACCGCTCTAGATCTGTGAGAACAAATTATTTCTAGCACAGAGATTGACTGCAAGGGGCGTTTACTGGATATATCACCTTTCAAAAGAAAGGATGGATCCAGAGGCTACCTGGCCCGCATGCAGACTCTGTCTACCGAAATAAGTTTGTAATCACTGTGATGATCAATCTCTGCTTCAATAGCTCCGATACCATGTATAAATTTGCTGAATAATGATTAATTATCCACCGATACTATCCTGATCACATATCAATTTGAATTCATATGCAACACATAATCTCTTCCACTTAGATCATCACACATGCGGAAATAAAACAAGCGATAGCACATCAAATCATCATACACATTAACACAGTATGTATGGGGAAAGCTTATAGCTGAAAACCCCGCATCTATTGTGTATATTATAATGGAGAAATCATGTAACAAAATCAGTACAATACTCCTCACAAGTACTCAGTACTATCTCATGAAGTTACACACAAACTAGCTTGGTTTTGAACAAGTCACTGGTTCAAAACTCACCACCAATTGCCTCGCCTCTATTGTGAAATCATGGCCTGTCTAAATAGAGATCCAAGGTTCGAATCTCCTTGGCTTGACAGCGCAATCATCATGGGAAATTCCTCCAAGTGTGGTGCAAATCTTATGCACAACTAATGTCGCCACTGATAGCTAACTCCACCCTTTCATCTACCTCTTTCACTGGTCTCCACTGAACTGTCCATGCACTGTAGTGAACTGATGTGTTCTTGAGTTGAATAATGAGTTACTAATTAATGAATTAAATAATATTTAATTCACTCCACTCATTACTAGTTGATTAGCTAGTTAAGCTAATCTCAACTAGTTCAACTAAGTTAAACCGAACACAACTCCACCATCTGTCTCATTAACTCCACCAAACTTCTGCCACTGAAGTCCTAACTGAAGTCAACCATGCATGAGCTCACCAAACCCTTAGGAATAGCGTAATTCCTCTATCAGATGCATGAGCCACTTCCAAGGCTTGAACTGAAGTGCTCCAAGAGAGTAAACTGAAGTTTAGAGTCCAAATATTATTAAGGGTAAATAATATTTGACTTCCCTATTTTTAGGATAGGCAGTCTAAAAATAGAATTCGACCTATAGGTCCAAAAATATAGGTCCATCTAATTTTACCAACATGACCAATACTCCAAGAATAACATACTGCAACCCCTGGACCATGCTCCATATGTCTAAAAATAGACATAGTCTAAAAATAGACTTTGCGCCAGAATTTGCCTGCGGGCCCACTTAGTGAAGGCGACTTCATTTCACTAAGCTCCATCATCTTGCTGCATTTTCAACAAACTGTTGGAGAAATTTTTTGTGGCTTTTTGGATGATGAATTGATGTGAAAGACTTTTTACAGGATTCATGTGTCAAACTACGGATCAATAAGTCATATTTCAATTGTGTTTTAAAGTCTTTATATATGTTTATCATATCACTGTGTTTTAATTTCTGAATAGCTAATGAAAAAGAGTAAATCAGAAAGTGCTTAAGTGTAATCTGATTTTAATCATCGTTATTCTAAATGTTTTCTTCTAAACTGGTTTTAAACAGTGAATTCTTAATTGCTCCTGTTTTACTAGTTTAAGCATTTTGATTATTTAGTAAAGAATACTTGAATGCTCTTTATTGATAATCACTCAATTTCCCTCTTTGAGTGTGTTGAAAGATTCTTAATTGCCTTTCAACCATTTTAATTCCATCTCATTCGCTTTAAAGATCTAAAATTGTTCTCTATTTGATTATCTTGCCCTGTAAAACCATATTTTGTTTAGAAACTTAATCCAGTGAAGCCATATTTTTGACTCCATAGCCCAATGGCCTGAATTACTTCAATCTTGCCCTCAGCTATCGAATTCCACCACCTAAATTCAATCAAAACCCTTAAACTTTATAACTAGCCTAATATCTTTCAAAACAAAGCTAAATTTTAAAGAGAGAGCCCTCTCTGGGTACAGATTGGCTAGATTCTGTACCTAAAAGATTGGTTTTTGGTTACCTCGGACCCCTTTCCTCTTCTCTACAACTTCAAGGAAAATCTGAGTGATAACATAGTTAGTGTTAGACTCCTATACCAATAGGTGTCATATTTCATGATTGACTTGATGGGCTATGTAATATTTTCCTACCTTTTCTTGTTGCAAAGGTTTTCCATATTATCAAAAAATCAAAAAAATTTAAAAAATGTAAAGAGGGTATACCCTAAAAGAAAAATCAAAGGGTAAAAAGAATAAAAATGGCCAAAAAAGTAAAAGAAAATGAACCCCACCAAAATGAGATTGACAACTTTACATGATGTAACCTATGAAATCGTAAATGGAGAAATCATAGTAACAATAAAGTAACCTATGTAACAATAAAGTCAGATTCATCTTGGGAGTGGTAATGGGAGAAATCATAGTGAAAAACAGGAAACATGCAGAGTTGCTTACAATCAAATAGATGAAAAAACACATACAAAAAACCTAGATAATAATCATGAACAAGCTTAATATTGAATTATGAACTGTAAAGGAACTTACAAATGTGACATTACGAACCTGGTCAAGCGCACAAGCAAAAATATCCTGGACATGACCCTAGTTGACAAGTTGTATTGCTCATGATGCAAGAGGATTTGTACTTGCACTACCAAGTCAATCAAAATCCATCATTATCTATACAATAAATACAAGTAATTGATGTAGTATTTTTTACTCTAAGATGCATTCTTATGATAATGTTAGAACATATGTTGAAAATGTCAAAACATACTTGAATAAGCTCCTCTTCGTTTCAAGAACAATTTATTGGAGTCGCGTGAACTTGGAACAAGCCTCCCATGATCTGAAAGAGTAGCAACTAAGTCAACAGTGACTTTTTTGTTGCTACGCTCGATCGAGGGAGGTTTGCTCCAAGATTAAATCGCTCCAATAAATTATTCTCTACTAAACAGGGCCAACCACATGAAGGTGGAAGATCTTATGGCCCCTCGCCCCCCCCTCACATCACTCTCAATTCCCCAATACCCAATATATATTTCATTTTTTACTTACATGAGCATAAAAAAAAATATTCAATAACTAATAAAAAAACAATTCAACAAAAAGTACGCAAGGAAACATTGCAATTAATGCTTGACATAAAAATAGTATGATAAATGAGTTTTTTATATAACGCAAAAAACGTTCCAAGTATGGTAACGTTTGTCTTAAAATAATACAATATTTTACATTATCAAAGTTTCTTTTTCTTCTTCCTATTTCTAAAGCTCCTAATTACATCATCAATATCATCGTGCTCTGCTCTTGTTTCATGCCTTTCAACCCGCACTGCTGACCTAGTTGCGTAGTCACGATGTCTGGTCTCATCCAGTGACGGGGCATCGCCTACAAAAACAGATAATATTAAATTTTAATTGTCAGTTTTTAAATATCATTGAACTAGTTCGGTAATATTAATAAAAAAAAAATTGCAATGAGATTATTTACCTGGTGCACCAGTTGTTGCCGCTGACCTAGTTGCGTAGTCACGATGTCTGGTCTCATCCAGTGACGGGGCATCGCCTACAAAAATAGATAATATTAAATTTTAATTGTCGGTTTTTAAATATCATTGAACTAGTTCGGTAATATTAATAAAAAAAATTGCAATGAGATTATTTACCTGGTGCACCAGTTGTCGCCGCTGACCTAGTTGCGTAGTCACGATATCTGGTCTCATCCAGTGACGGGGCATCGCCTACAAAAATAGATAATATTAAATTTTAATTGTCAGTTTTTAAATATCATTGAACTAGTTCGGTAATATTAATAAAAAAAATTGCAATGAGATTATTTACCTGGTGCACCAATTGTCACCGCTAACCTAGTTGCGTAGTCACGATGTCTGGTCTCATCCAGTGACGGGGCATCGCCTAAAAAAACAGATAATATTAAATTTTAATTGTCAGTTTTTAAATATCATTGAACTAGTTCGGTAATATTAATAAAAAAAATTGCAATGAGATTATTTACCTGGTGCACCAGTTGTCGCCGTTGAGACTGTTGCCCTGTCTTCCTCTCTGGTGGTAAGATCCTCAAGGGAAACATTCTCTATCATTTAAACAAAAAACGTTATAAGGAAAACCATCAAGGTATAATTAGAAAAAATTATAAGTGGAAATTAATTACCGTCATGGCCCTCACTGATAGTAGCATTATCGGCTTGGTCCCCACTACAATGATCAGGTTGCACGTGAGGATCATCTACATCTGGCTCTAAAACTAGGTTATTTTCCTCGTCGGTAGTGTTGCTCCCCTGATTTAAACAAAGTTGTTAGACATTAAATTTATGGACGTAAACAAACATATTGAAAGGTTAATGTTTTACCTTATCAGGCATTCTGGATCTTGGGACCTGCCCCAAGCATCTGCAATGTTCAACTACAGCTTGATAACTGAAATCGAAAGCGATATTTTTATCTTCCTCTGTAGTTTTTGTTCCGAAGTCATCACCCTACATTACATATGATTGTGTATTTTTAATCATATTTGATAGGATTACAAAAACGTTGGAAGGCGATACAATTAATTATAAGATGTTTAGCTACTTAATTACAATTCTTGCGGCTAATTTCAAGTAGCCGCCCTGGCCTAGCTTGTGATGGCCCTTTTTTCAATCCTAGCTTTGGTTGCCTTTGAGGTGTCAGGCAACCTAGCATCAAAAGATTAAAGTCAGATATGATGTAGCACACTTTTATTTTAGACATAGAGAAAATTAAAGCTATTGAATTAAAGTTGTAATTTACCTTGCGGGTCCAGTTGGTATTTTTCCTTCTTTCTTTGCCCTTTTCTCTTTTCTGTCATGGATGAGTGCTCTCCACTCACTCTCTGGAACTGTGAGAGGACGCTCATATCTAGGGTTAAATTGCAATTGCGTCCTATAGGTGTCCCTGGTATATTTCAAATATTTGCCGGCAACCCGAGCCACCGCTGTTCTGTCAAATATGCGACCCCAAAAAGGGTTTCTAGATAATCTAGAAGTTCTTTTTTCAGGTTGGAACTCTGGGAATTCCACCCTGTGCGTATGGTTGGGCCAAAAATTACCAACACATGGCTCTCTAGATACCTGTAGAACTCATTGTTTCCTACACAGAAAAAAAGAAAAGATATTATCATTAATTTAAAAATAAAAATCATGATAAATATGTTTTAGATAAAGTACATGAAATAGTTAAAATATTAAAATTTACCTGGGAGTTGTACATGCTTTATAGGGACACCTTCATCGTTCACCAACAACGTGCCATTAATGGTCCCTGTGGAGCTGACACGTGTAGCTCCAGGAAACGCAATAATTTAGTTGGCCATATCAGCCTCATCATTGCCAACACGTTCAGCGGTTGGCTGGGTGTCTGCTTGGGCAGGGTGTGTTTCTTGGCTGGCACCTAAAGGAGTAGAAGGTGTACGAGAGGGTTTTTGGACAATCTCTTGCCCTTGTGTCCAACTACCACCAACACCGGGTTCAGCAAGTGCCAGAAAACGCTACATACAAAAGAACTTTTTGTTAGTTTAGTCAATGTAAAAATTAAAAATCAAACTATCACAATTCATCTCATGCAGAACAAAAAAAATATCCTTTTGAATTTTTATTATTACCTGATATCTTTCTAGCTGGCTCATAAGATGTTTTATCCTCTCTTCTGTTTCAGGTGTTTGAGGTGCGTCTATCAAAGTATTAAATTCCGACCTTGCATCTTGTGCCTTTTTTCGCAACAAGAACACTGGAGATAGGGATGAAGAAATCTCTTCCTCAAAGAGGGAATCATCAGGCGTACCATGGCTAGGTGTCTGCATATTTGAACAAAATTAATATTATTTCAATTATGTAAATAACTAAAATACGTAAAGATAGAGCAATGCTGGCACTTTACATGTTCTTCCGCTGGCCTCTTTCCGCGATCATCCTGTCTCGGGGTTGTTCCTGCACTGCTCTGATCAGTCTGCCACATTGCGATAAAATTATAAATGTAAAAACTTGAAAACAATATCTAACTTGAAAACACAAAATGAAAACTGAAATAATTTCTAATAAGACACCGGAAGACAGAGTTAGAGTTTCAAATATGCCTTGCATTGAATTCGGTCCCGGAAACATGTCATTGCACATTAAGGCACCCAAACAAGAGACGAGTTGACAATGAAGACCTTATTTAATATATTGTTGGAGCAACTTCTAGTAAAATTGTTGTGAAGACCTTGAGGATATTTTTGGAGCAACATTGTTGAAGCTGATGGTATAGCATTGTTGGAGACTATCTTGAAGGGCCTTGAAGTGAAGATTTTGGAGCAACTATTGAAAAATCCTTAGAGCATTTAAGTAAGGCACTTTCTATCTTCCATCACCTTTTTCCTTTCAATATCCTTTAAACGATTTTGTTGATATTTAATGTTTGAAATCACGTTATAATTCCTTGATTATATGTGTTTGGGGACTTTCCCTTTGAAATTACCAAAAAATACCCTGGCAATTTTATCTTCAGGATGCATGTCTGACCCTATTGTTCAATATTTTGATTGATAGTAGTAAACATAGAGAGTTAGGGGGCTCTGGACTTGGTTTGGTTGGGCCATTAGATCCCTAACATCTACTAGGGAGAACCCCCCTTGAGTTGGAGGAGAGCTAGCCCGAAGTGAAAAGAGGTTGGTGAGGTGACAATGGGGCTATTGAATTACACATGGTATCACACTTTATCTTTAGGACTTTATCTTGAGAAGTGCGAGATTTTGTTATATCAATTCTCAAATTGTTTACAACACTATTGTTAAGAACTAATAAGAAGTGATGTTGAGGGGTTTTTGGGTATAAGAAACAATACCATTTAAAAACTAGGGTTCTCAGTCCTTGGCATTCCTTCACCTAGGACTAGGGGCACACTAGAATAATTTCACACTAAACCATGCAAACTTAAAAGTAAATTAACAGATCCATAAAGTAATAATAATCATAATTCCTAATTTCCTATTGTATGACATGATGCAAATTATTCAAACATGAAGAAATCAAGACATGCAATGTCTGAATTTAAAGATTGATGAACCAATACAAGAAGTTAGAAACTACAACTTTGATTCAATACTCTGTGTCCTAACTCCAGGAATGAATCTAGTTTGTAGTACAAAACATGCATCTTGTATTATCAATTCTTAATTTAAAACAACTAAAGGTCATCTACCTCATCAATTCCTTCCCATTTTGTGTTTTTATGTTATATTCCTTATAAAAATGTCAAATTTCTCTCAAAGTAAGCAACCACTGAATAAAATAAAAAATAGTTGAGATATGATTGAGAAATGGTCATTTATTTCTTGAAAGGATCTTCACAATTTCTTTGGTATTTTTTCATCTCAAGAAACAAGAAATGACCTAAGAAAATATCGTGATGTAATATAAGAAACAACACAGTGCAATGGCCATTTTCAAAGCCAAATGATGTCCATTGAGGACATGGCCTTTATTTGGTTCCTGTTTCATAGGAGTTTCGGGTAGAAATGGAACTTTGTTGTACCATTTCCAGTAGTAAAAAGGGAAAACCTTCTTTTTCCATAGGAAATAATTTACCTTTCCTTTTTCAAGATAATCTAAATCACAAAAAATATGAACTATACTGCACACATTCTTGGATAATGTGAAAGTGGAAAAGGAATACCCCACACAAGTGATGCACACATGTACATTTGAACACTAATATATTTTTGTAGTTGAAATGCAATGCTTGTTTTCATTTAAATGTAGGGTTTTTAAAGCAGGGAGAAATAATGGCTGCCAAATTAATAAGCGTTTCTTTGGGAAAAATTTAAATCTTGTATTGGGTGATTAAGATAATAGAGGGTATTGAATCTTGATTCTTGACATCTAGAGAGAACCCTACAGCCTAACACAATCCAATGGAATTGACCAAAAAAACCCAAATAGAGTCAACCATACTATAGGAGGAAGGGCCTGCAGTAAGAACTTACCATTTTGCAAGAGCTGAGGGCGCATGCTGTTCTGCAAGAGATGAGGGTGAATGTTGTTCTGCAAGAGCTGATGGCAAATGCAGGGCAAATCTTGTTTTGCAAGAGCTGAGGGCGAATGCAGGGTGAATGTTGTTCTGCAAGAGCTCAGGGCGAATGCTAAGGGTGAATGTTGTTCTGCAAGAGCTCAGGGCGAATGCTGAGGGCGAATGCTGTACTGCAAGAGCTAAGGGTGAATGTTGTTCTGCAAGAGTGGAGGGCGAATGCGCGCGTGATATCAAACGTTAATGTAGCTCACATGTACATTTGAACACTCATATATTTTTGTAGTTGAAATGCAATGCTTGTTTTCATTTAAATGTAGGGTTTTTAAAGCAGGGAGAAATAATGGCTGCCAAATTAATAAGCGTTTCTTTGGGAAAATTTTAAATCTTGTATTGGGTGAGGAAGATAATAGAGGGTATTGAATCTTGATTCTTGACATCTAGAGATAACCCTACAGCCTAACACTATCCAATGGAACTGACCAAAAAAACCCAAATAGAGTCAACCCTACTATAGGAGGAAGGGCCTGCAGTAAGAACTTACCATTTTGCAAGAGCTAAGGGCGAATGATGTTCTGCAAGAGCTGAGGGCAAACGCTGAGGGCGAATGTTGTTCTGTAAGAGCTGAGGGCAAACGCTGAGGGCGAATGCTGAGGGAAAATGTTGTTCCGCAAGAGCTGAGGGCGAATTCTGAGGGAGAATGTTGTTCTGCAAGAGCAAAGGGCGAATGCGCGCGTGATAGCATATGTTAATGTAGCTATTGCGACAGATACGAAGCAATAAAATCATTTTTATGTAGCGCGCATATAAGTTTTGTATTTTTATGTAGCATGCATATAAGTTTCGTTATACTAACGGCGGAAAAAGCGTCGTTATTGCGACGGGTGAGTGCAAACGTCGCAATTGCGACACTTAGACATTGTGTCGCACTTGCAACGTTTGGAGGCAGTCATCGCAATAGTGACGCTTTGGGCCATAGTCTCACAATTGCGACATCTTCCTCCAAACGTCGCAATTGCGACACTTTTCTAAGTGTCGGTATTGCGACACTTTTCTATAAACGTCGGTATAGCGACGGCAGGATGGAAAAAATTTGGGGAAATTTCCGACATTTGGTCAAAAGCATCGAAACCAAGTGTCAGAATTTCTGCCAAATGTAGTAGTGTTTGAATTATTATTTTTTGTTGTTGTATGTTTTTATTATTACAAGTCTGACATGTCTCATTAACCATTTCTCTAGAAACGCTTCCTGTAGTTTAGATATAATTTAGTTCTTAGAATCATTGGATTGATTTTTGTATTGTAAGTGGAAAGTATATCTATACGTTTGTTTCACTAGATCCCTCATAGTTTTGAAAATCCCCCCCTCCCCTTTCATTAACCTCCATCATTACTCCAGATGAGCTAAGGACCAATTCATCTTCATTTACATGTTTTATAATTTTCTTTTCTTAGAACGACATTAATATTTTCCTTCATTGTTGCTCCCTATAGAACATTAAACATATATGAATTAATAGGTTGTTTGAAGAATGTTATCTAATATTCTTAAGTATATTATTAATGAAAATTTAAATAAATAAAATAAAATAAAAATAAAAAACCTCATATTGAATAGTATTTTTTCATTCACTTTATTCATCATTTTGAAATTTTTCTATCAGGATTTTATGCTCTTCTGCACTTTGATTAGAAATAATCTTATCTACCTTATTTATTTTGCAGCTCTACATGACGCACACCAATCAATACATAGTATTTAAACTTACATATAGCTTAAACATATTAATTTTGTAAAGAAATTACAAAGAACTTGCCTTCTCTACTTTTCTTATGTGTTATCATTGTGTGGATCAATATTTTTGTTACTTGAGACCTTATTAAACATTTATTTATCAATATACAACTTGTAGCATTTAATATAGAAGCCATTAAATATATTTTACAAATAAATCAAATTGTTTTTAGCCAAAAAAGTTTTGGTAAATGGTATGTATAGAACATTAAACGCACAAGGAATTTAAATGTTCAACATCATCATGGAAAACTAATTTTTTAAAATAATTCTAAATTATTACGGTGTGATTTGAAAGGATAAATGAACCAAAATGATTTAACAGTGTTGTTTGGAAGAGATGCGCAAGTGCCTTATATTACACTAGGAGTAACGATTAATAGACTGGACATAATGAGTGTTATAATATGTAGATGCATTATATTACACAGGGAGCACCGGTGCGTTATATTACAGAAGACCGACCACAAAACATACATCCATTTTAAAAAAAAATGGAGAGGGCTGATAGGGTTTGGATTTAATTCAATAATTGACTCCCCTACTTTACATGTCAAATGCCCTATATATAGTAAGTACACAAACCCATTAAATTTAAAATCCCTAAATTGAAAAACCCTAGTTATGAAGTGGTAGAGGAAGTTAAACCCTAAGATGAAATTTTGTAGGAAGAAGAAAAGGTTTAAGGTAAGTATTGATTTTATTTTATTTATTTTTTCTGAATTTTAATTAAATTTAAATAGGAAAGAAGATCGTAAACAATTTACTAGTAAAATCTATAGTAAATTTTTTATTATACAAGGTTTTTAATTTTATTTTATTTTTGAATTGTGAATAAATCTAACAGAAATTGTAAAATATTTTAACATTAAAAATTAAGATTTTTGATATCTAAGGTTTTGATTGAATCACCATTCCTTTCAACTTCTGATCTTTCGACGAATCCAAAATATTTTGCAGCTCCACAGTGGTCTCTCTTGTAAATGATATCTCTTTTAATTAAAACCTTAACAAAAAATTTTAAAAAAATTATTAGTAAAATAAACAATAAAATTTAAAAGTTTTACTATGCAAGGTTTTGAGTGAATCACCATGCCTTTAAGCTTCTGATCTTCTAAATAGTTCTACTGCTCCAAAGTAGTACGTTGATGCACAATGCTCTTGGTATGTCTCTCTTGCATATCACTCGCTTGAAATTTTAGTTAAAATAATGAAATGGTGAATAACTTTTTATTGTTTAAAGGACTTTATCAAAATTAAGTTTCAAAAAATCAATTGTCACTCATTTTCGAATTTCAAAAAAGCAAAAAAAAAAAAAAGTTTTTTTTTTCAATTTCTCTACACATAGGTGCGTTCGATAGTCAAGCGCACTAACATTGTCGTGGCGACAAATTGTTGACGCACCAACATGATACCTTTTTTTTTCGAAATCCAAAAATGGTGTGATTAATTTTTTTAACGCAACAATGTAGTTTCTATTTAAAAGCATCGATGCTCTAATTGTTATAAGAGCACTGAGTTGGTTGAATTCATTTTTATTTTTTAAAATCGGGAAATAGGTGCGTAGCGATGCTATTTTTTTCTTAAAATGCATCGGTGCATTTTTGTAGAAGAGCACCAATATGATAACATATTTGTTTTCAGAATGTCAGAAACTAGTGCAGGTAATGTTTGAATACCCCGATGTTGTTACTTTTTTAAACACACCAATATGCTTTGTTCTGATAAGCGCATCGATTTGGTTTAAAAGCTATCTGAAATTTTAATTTCACATAAAATGGCATATTAATCTCAAATTATCCTTTAGGATGCATCCACATGAATTACAGTAGTTCATAGTATACATTTTCTGCTTAAAGTCGTCTTATTCTTGAAAAAACATTTGAAAACTATATTGAAATTCAGATTGTGGTTATACGGTTGTTGAGATTAATTTTGGATATACACACAAAATTTTATTTCTGATTTTTCTCAAATGCTGGGACAAAATATTAATAATATCAAATAGCCAATTCTTTAAATTCCATCTCGTTCCATATTGTTGATCAAATTCCTTCACAAATTTCTCCCTTTCCATCTCCAATAAGTTCAGATTTTATTTATATTTCGATTATCTAATTGAATTTATTTATTTTTAATCAATGGAAATTTGAATAAAAATGTATCCAAATTTGTAGGAACTTTATTCAAAATCGAGTTCAGATGCAGAAAATATTACTCCATATTTTCATAAACGTCAGAAACTCTTATGAGGAGTAGCATATTGCAAGCAGTTGGTAGATAAAAATGGACAACCTCTTCACCCTGCCAATTGGAACATGGCATCTTCCAGCCATAATCCTATATCAACAGTGGTAATAATTGTTTGGTATAATTTAATTTAAACAAACCAATTGCATTAACGTGCTTACTAATATCATTGATGTTGTACTAATGGCATTCAATATTTTTTGAAATTGGCATTCTAGTGATGATGAGCGACCCACCTAACATTTTCCGAAGCACCCCACTACAATGTAAACTCAAGAAAAGGTTGCATTAAGAGCAAGAATTGGAGAGGAAGCATACAAATCATTGTTGAATCAACCACCTATTAAATTTCCACTACGTATAGATTCATCAATTAGGAATGACTACAACAATAGTAGTCTTTCATCATGAGTTGCCAATGGAGGCAATCAAATGGAGGTTGGTATGGATGATTACTTACGAGATACGACTACCATGGAGTCAATGTTGTTAGATTCGTTCCAGAACGATGAGTTAGGGGATTATTCTTATATCACTAATACCTTATTCAAAATCCTGAAATATGCTTCAACCACCCCTCTCTTTGGACCTGGCGGCAAGTCAAAATATACTCAGCTTGGGACAACGATGTTGTTGCACAACATGAAAGAAAAGTTTGGCATGTCAAATGAATGTTCCTCGTCAAGATTGAGGTAATTGAATTGAATGATCGATCAAGTTTCTTATATTTTTTCACACAATCAAATTTAAAAATGGTCGATTTTATGAATGTTAAATATTGACATTGTACAATTATATTCCCCACCTATTGTAGGATATTCAAATATAAGGTTCTTCCAAGTGATAATGTCTTTCTGAGTAGGTGTGAAGGGGAAAGCAGTTTTTGAAAATTTTGGGTGTTGAGTACATATCATATCATGCATATTTGAATGGTTGTATTATATATAGAGGATAATATGCAGAAAAAGTTATATGTTTGGAATGTGGGCATGAAAAGTATTGCAATTCAAAAGAAATGATTAAATCACATGGTCCTCCTCATAATATATTGAGGCACATGCCTATAATACCAAGGATTAAAATACTCTTTCATTGTAAAGAATTAGCTATGTTGCAGGGTGGCATGCCTCACGCAGAAGTGAGTCAGGAATTATGTGGATCCCAATAGATTCAATAGCCATGAAGAATATAGAGGATACATGGCTTGAAAAATTCAAGGATGAAATATGAAGTCTACGAATTAGCATAGCTATGGATGATGTTAACCCATATTCCCTCCAAAACACCAACTACTCTGTTTGGCCTGCAGTAGTGATCAATAACAATATCCCCCAATGGTTGTCCATGAAGAATGGGAATATTATGTTAGCTCTCATAGTCCCTGGTAGAAGATAAGTGAAGAATATGGGTGTCTACTTACAACCATCGATAGATGAATTTAATGAATTGTGGGAAGGGATACATGTGTACGATGCATCCAGACCCATCGCAACAGAGAGGAGTTTTACATTGTATGGCATATGTGCTTACACCATACATTATTATCCAAAATTAGGAGTTTTCTCTCGTAACTTACATTCTTATTGATTTGTTTAGTAACAATATTGTTTCGCATATTAACTTAATTCACTACAATTGTTCAAATCTTCATGGTCGCTAACGTGTTGAACTGTATACAATAATTTCGCAGGTCTTGTAACAAAAGGGTATCATGGATGTAAATTTTTTGGGCCTTCAGATGGACCTTCTCTAAAGGCTAGGTGGTCTGAACACCTACAAAATCCAGTGTGTGATTTCTCCAAGGTATTCCTCCCAGAAGAACACCCTTACAGAAGAGCAACATTTGCCTTCAATGGTAAACCAAAGAGAATCCAAAGGCCTGCAATAATGACACCAGTTGAATGGCTTAGAGCATATGAGAGAGAGAGAAGGAGAAGGGGTTTGTAGAAATGTTTGATTCAAATGCAGAGCCTATGTTCGATGATCCAAAATTCTTTGACACCTATGTTGAGAAATTGACCATTGGGATGAAAATGAAATATGTCTTTTATGAGCTCCCATATTGGGAGCATCTTAAGATTGTCCACCTACTAGATCCCATGCATATATTTAAAAATGTTTCATCTTCTTTATGGAGGAACATATTATTGAAATAAAATGACACATTGGTTGTTAGGAGAGATCTTATTTCTTCAAAAACTAAAATAAAACATTGGAAAAAACAAGAAACTAGAGGAGAGGTTGGTCCCTCTTGGTCTTTTAAAGAAGGTGATGTCCCATGGATTTTAAATAAATATGATCTTTATTTGGAAAAGGAAGTTATAATGGTGTGAGGGTTCCTTCTTTATATGGGTCTTCACTACAACAATGCTTCATTGTGGAAGATCAATTTTCGGGGTTAAAATCACATGACCATTTGAACCTTTAAAGAGTATGTATGTCAAAAACATGATTTTTTTATTTTTTTTATTTTTATGTAATGGGATATTTCATAATTAAGTTTTGTATAATGTACTATTTATTGTGCAGTGTCATTATCCTCTGCGTGTGCATGGGTGAGTGAACCATGACTTCCCCCAAGACCTACAATGTGTCGTATTTAAATTATTTTGATTTGTACGTTGGATCACATCAAAGGAGAGTCATACGGCTAGCATTCCATAGTGATGTCAAGGATAGCTAATATTGTTTGCATGTTTAAGGAGGAGTTTCCAAAGTGTTTCATGGACTTGCAGTTTCATCTTCTAATTCACCTAGTAGATGAGGTTGAATTAGTTGGTGTCATTTCTTGTCACTGGATGTTAATCTTAGAGAGGTACATCAAGAAATTGAAAGGTTTTGTTCAAGAAAGGGAAAAACCCAAGGGGTCTATGGTATAGGGGTATATATCATATGAGTCTCTCTATTATGCTAGTGAGTACATCAACTGGATCGAAAACACACCAGGTGCAGCGATTTCGGACGACGAAAGGGATGAAGACAAAAGAGAAAGGGATCTTCTTGAAACGAATGGAAAAGGTGCATGATAAAGAGTAAGTGTGGGCTTATCCTTTGTCAAATTACTACATAATAACTATTCACAATGAACTTTATATTAATGCATATTTTGATCTCATATATATATATATATATATATATATATATATATATATATATATATATATATCTGTGTGTTGGTTTGATTTGAACGTCAACAAATTCATAAATTGAAGCCATCAACAAATTCGTTATTTACAATATGGTAGTGAAACAATCATGGGTTGCATTGTACGAAGAGAAGAGGAGGAAATGGGATAGTGACAGGAAATAATTAAAACAGATGAATGGTAGAAGTGTGCCTTATCCTAATAATTTAAAAGAAAATATATCAATGACATGCCCTAACAGTTGGGTTACTGACCAAGTCAGAGAGAAATACAATGCATATGGTCGTTGCCCGCATGTTGAAGAGGATGCGCTAAACATAAGGATTGGGTGCAACAACTCAGTAATTATATTCTATTTTTGTACAATTTTAACTTGATATTGTACCTTTGAATTGTAACATCTATATATATATATATATTTTTTTATTATATTCAGGAAATTAGACACATCACACAGGAATTTTTTCACTTTTTTATAGGTACATTAGGCATATGGACATGATTTTTGCATGAAGGATGTTGATGATGGATGCATGACACAAGACTATGGAGTGGAAGTCAAGTTCGACTAATCTGATCGTGCTAGCCACCGTAATCAAAACATAATGCAAGGGACATTTGGTTAATTGGAAAGATACAAGAGATCATTCAAGTGATCTTATTTTCATTCCAATGTGTTATGTTTAGGTGCAAGTGGTGGGACATCTTTGATCAGAATAATTTAAAGGAATATCACGATAATGTGTTGATATCTATCAACTCTAGAAAGATGTGGCATGAAGCTAGGGAGGCTTATGTTTTCCCAAAACACTGCAACCATGCGTTTTTTTACCCAGATGTGTTGGATAGCTATTGGTGGTTCATATTAACACACAACCCTAGATCAAAACATATTTTTGAAAACAAAAGCCTTATCATGCCAAGCGAAGAAGATAATTAGGGTGACAATAATGGAGAGTGATATGTACTTGTGTTATTTCATCATTTATAGTATTGTTGTATGTTTTATCATTTATACTATTTTTGTATGTTTTATCATTTATACTATTTTTGTATGTTTTATCATGTTGTATTGTTGTATCATTTATACTATTGCTATACTATTTCATTATTTATACTATTGAGAAGGTCACAACCCTTTTCAAATATGAACATTCAAGTGCACCGAATTTGTGATGATGATTAGGAGGCATTTGTTTAATTTTCAAATAGACTTGGTGATGCATTTTTGTCTCCTATTCAAATTATGTGAAATAAATATTTATTTTTTATGTATTTATAACTAAATTATTTAAAATAGCCATGTTTTTATCATTGTGAACATGATGTAATATTAGCTAGGAAAAATGTGAAAAACATGAATTTTAGTGACTATCTTGTGATAAGTATGTGGAAAAATTAATATTTTCTAAATTGTTCATTAAGAAATAATCAAATTTATTATTTTTCAAAAGTTTAATTCTAATTTATTATCATTTTTTTAGTATTAAACTAGTACAGTAGAAAATAAAGAACCAAAATAACATCAAATTGTTATATCTCTACTAGTAGAAAAAAAAACACTTGTTTCTTGAATGGATAACTTCCAATAGAGGAAATCTCCAAGTACAAGTAACTTCACACGAAGCCTTATCATGTTACATTTATTTATCCTCATCTTTAGAGAGAGAAATTTCTAATTTAAATTGGTAAGAGTTGAAATAAATATTAAATTTAAATTGCTTGAAAATCCCATAACTTTAGAAATAAATTAAATTTTATAAAAATAGAATTTTTAAAGTTATATTAAATATAAATTAATTGAGTGGAGAGGTTCGTTCTCTACAAATAAATATGGAAGAGATGTTGTCACATAACATTACATTTAAAATTAATAAAATAATAATTTAAATTAGGAAATTAAAAATAGTAATAACAAAGAAATTAATGCCAGTCATAATTACAACAATAGTTCAATATACATCTTAATCTTAAAAATAAAAATAAAAAACCAACAAACAAACAAACTTTTATTAAGAGGAAGAAATGTAATGACTAAAAAATATAATTTACTTTTTACTACGAGGAAGAAATGTAATTTTTTCACATGACAAGAAATAGTACTATTGATATTACATTATGTGTAATTCATTATATGTTCCAATTACATGTGATATTTAAAACAAAAATTATATTGAACAAAACAAAACAAAACAAAAATCTTACAACCATAAATAAAATAGTTCAATGTCCATATTAATAACCTAATTTTATAGATACTTTATATAGAGAAAAGTAAAGTAAGCTAAATTGATTTTTTTCTTATATTTTCACTTTAGTGAGAAAGATTGGGAGAATTATTATTCCATTAATAGTTGTTTTCTAATTCAATATATGAGGGATATTTGTAAATTTTTCAATGTTTAGTATGGATTTGATACGTAATATTTTACAAAATATTTATAATAAAGATAATTAAATGTAATTTTACAATTATAATTTCAACCATACTAAACTTTGTAATTTATAAATATCTTTGCATTTTTTAAGTCATTTTGCATGCAATTTCATATATAAAAGTTTGATATAAGTTCACCAATACATAATCTATAATAAATATTATTTCATAAAAATAAACATCATGATGATAGCCATCAAACAATCATAAACATCATCTAAGATACAATTTTGAATTCACTACCATCATCTAATTATATACACCTCCAACACATATAAATGTCATTCGATGTTAACACACAAATCTAATAATCTAACATGGCATCATTTTTGTGATCACATCTAAGAAAACACAAACATTATAATCTAACATCATCCCCACACACATCCTCAAATTAATATAAATCTTATGTCAAATAACTGTTATCATGCACATACACATCTATCTGCAAACACATTGAATGAACATATCTAACATGACCTAACAATATACACATCAACACTAACATATAAATCAAGTACATAAACATGAAAAAAAAAAATCACCTCCTGGGGCCCACCTCAAAGTTCGCTAGACCACGTTGAGGTAGTAGTAGTTGACCATCCATCGTCTTCTACTACAGACCAACCACCTCCTTCTCTACCTCAGCTGAGTTTGACAGACGCTGATCATGGAATAGTTGACCATCCACCGTCTTCTACTGTAGACCATGCTTACACTGTGATTGCAGTTATTTGGCTTGATGTAGTTATTTGGCTTGATGTAGTTATTTGGCTTGTTTGTATATATATATATATATATATATATATATATATATATATATATATATATATATATATACAAACAAGCCAAATAACTACATCAAGCCAAATAACTACATCAAGCCAAATAACTGCAATCACAGTGTAAGCATGGTCTACAGTAGAAGACGGTGGATGGTCAACTATTCCATGATCAGCGTCTGTCAAACTCAGCTGAGGTAGAGAAGGAGGTGGTTGGTCTGTAGTAGAAGACGATGGATGGTCAACTACTACTACCTCAACGTGGTCTAGCGAACTTTGAGGTGGGCCCCAGGAGGTGGTTGATCTGCTCTGTCATGAGAAACATATAAGGCACATCCTCTAGCTCTGGCATATCATCATTAAGTGAATGATGAGGAGGTATATTACCAAAAGGATCATCGACACCCTGATGACCATGATCTGATGGGGTGGTACTACCAGAAGCATCATGATCACCACCCTCATCATCATCACCACCCACATCTGATGTATTTTTCGATGCATGATATTGGTCTGCATCCCTCATTGATGTCAGTACCCTACTATCTTTGATGATATGTTGCATAAGAGACATCATCTTGCATGGACAGTCCTTATACAGACCCGTGAACATAGGATCCATGGTGATATCTCGAGCCCTTGCAAGGAGAACTCTCGCATCAAACAAAATTCTAGCCAATATATCGTAGTAGTCCATCTGAACTCATAGACCAGCCCTACAGACCCAGACACCCACGCCCCCTGAGGATGTGCCTCACCCTCTTAGGCATCGCCCATCTCCTCATCTCCTCCAACATTAGATGGGTGAGGAGGCATGTCCCCATCGAATGTGTCAATGTCTATAAAATATATAGTACAGAAAAATAATTAAACAATTTAATAAAACAAGTTAAATAACGTGCTAAAATAAATTTTATTCTAATTCATTAAAATAAGAAAATGAAACTAGATAAACCTAAAGAAAACAGTAATATTACCTCTATCATTTGGAGGCGCATCCCCTGTGAAGAGAATGTTGGGACACCCTCTCTAATCGATCCCCACGTATGGAAATTCCAACGCAACAAATGCATGGTCATCCTCACTAGCTAGTAGGGCCGGTGCCTCGGGATAAATCTTGGTCGAATACTCCTGTAGACCCCTCTTGGGAATCATTTTCCCCCACATGTGTATCCAGACCTCAGTGATTGGCCTAGGAGGGCATCTATCAAATGTAGGCCTCGTCTCTGGAAACCTCTCAAAAAATAAAAATAAAAATATTGGAAGTGAAAGGGAAGGTCTCCCTCCCATGTCTCAATGCATGAAATCAATCTAAATCCATCCAAAACTGCCTCAAAAAAATGGCAGACCATCTGATACAACGTGGCGCCTGAATCAAAGAATCAACATAATACAAAAGAGGGAAACTAATTTACTACCCATCACTACTAGAGTGTACAATAGTTTTGGCTACAAAAGAAGAAATATGTAGTTGTCTACCACGGACTTGAAAATATCATGGATGGACCGCATGAGGCCTGACATATCGAGTGTACGCAAGTTGAATCTTAGTTGCAACCCCATGGGGTACATCATGGAACTAGGGAAAATCCTCCCCTCTCATGGATAGGCCAATTATAAACTGTATATCATCCTTAGTGGGCCTATACCATGTCCTAGGACCGACATGGAAATTCTGCTCATGGATGCTCCATCAACGGATCAGACGTGCCAGTAAGACAGATTGCACCTTCAAGGATGTAGGCTCCTCATAGTACTTGAGGAGGCCTACATTCCTTAAGAGCGCTCTAGTCACTATAGTAATAAGGTGAGGGCATAAATCCCTCTCCCTTTCTCTAGCCTACCATGTTCAAACCATATTGTATGGGTGCGCCTGTTGCTCCTACTCTTGTTAGTGCTCCCTCTACTGACGTCTCTGCTACATGATTGACATATAAAATACATAAATTTAAATTTTTTTTATTAAACGAAACATGTATTGATAAATATAAAAACATAACTTTCAATTTAAAAAAAAAATCACGTATGCACTCAAAACACAGTCATGCACCGATGCTAGTGCTCTTTCAAGTACAACCCCACTGCTAGTGGTGTGCACATATATATGACGCATTGTTTTTGGTTCGCAATTTTAAAATTTGATAGTGGTGTGGAAAACGTGTGCACCAGTGCGCACAAATAACCTTTTCGCACCAGTACAGAATGTTTAGGTTATCAAATGCACCGAGATATGGCTATATTTTTAAATATTAAGTTTGCGGTGCATTTGGTAAATATAAACGCACCGAGCGTGATGCACCGACATACAATTTGGCGCATCATTCCCGATGCATTTTCATTTACAAAACACACTGCAACAACGATGGTGCATTATGTTCATGCATTGAATTGTGAAGCGCCCTGTAAATTTACAGGGTGCACCATTATCGGTGCGAGCAGAACGTATCAAACACATCGCACGGTGATTTTTTTTTTTTGAAAAATAGTGGAAATTTTGGCCTAATTTACAATTGTAATCTGCTAAAAAAATAAATTACAAAGAAAGATAGACATTACCTAAACATTTGGTCATAGGGGAGGCATTATGGACATGTAATATAAATTAAAAATTAAAAAATTAAGAAATTAAAAAAATTAAAAATTAAATAAAAATAAAAAACAAATTTTAAGACGGTTTGAAAAAATTGAAAACTTAAACAGTGAGCACGGTATGGAAGGGTGGTGAGCAAGAGAAACACCAATGTCAGGATGTTTGCATGTGGCAAGAGTGGCACTGGTGCTTCAGAGCTTTCCCACACTGTACATCGTAAAAATGAAAATTACGTGCAGGAGGGTTTTTTTTATTTAACCCTTGTCCGGTGTGTTTCTAAAAACGCACCGATGTGTGATATATCCAAAAGAACCACATTTTTTTTAATTAAAAAATATCACGATGCTTTTTATCGAGATGCCCTGGGGCATTTCTATACAGGTACCGCGCCAATGCTGTGTTTTTACTATAACACAACTAATTTTTTAGAAATTAAAAACCACCTAGTTGTGCTCTTTACAGGATGCCCCGGGGTGTTTTGTTACATCTACTGCATCAAGGCTTCATTGGAAAATAACACCGCACTTATCTGAAATTTAAAACTAAAGTGGTGCTCCTCACTGGTATGCACCAGGATGTTTTACTATGTAAAGGGCACCAATGCTATCAAATATTCACGCATTGGTATATTAGTTATTTATCACACTGTGTTTTTTTTATATATATAAATAAATTTTCGACGGCGCACCATGTTATATGAAACATCAGTATGTTTGTAGATTTTAGAAGCACCATCCAAAAAACCTCTGCTAAAACATCTTCCCTCCCACCTCTGCTAAAAATGATTTTTTGGGCTACTTTTATAGGGGCTTCTGCAAAATCCTTTGCTAGAAGGTCTTTTCCTTTTAGTGTGTGTAGATTCTACTAGAGTTATTGGAATTCTTGAAGGAAAGTTGTATAAAATTTTGAAACAACCTACTCAAGAACTTGTACATAATGATCTTAATCCATGTGAGCTTTGGCATAAAATATATGCTCACCTTCATTATAAATATTTGCTAACCTTAAAACAAATGGTTTCAGGTATTCTAGATTTGTAGGAAGAGTATGAAGGTGTATGTAAAGAATGTGCACTTGGAAATAATATCAAAAATCCTTTTCCAAGCAGCGAAAGTAGATCCAAATAAATTTTGGACCTAGTCAATTCTAATATATGTGGTCCACTGTCAATGAAGTCTCTTGGAGGCTATTTGTACTATGTTACCGTTTTATTGATGATTTCTCTTGCAAGACATGGATCTACTTCATGAAAACAAAAGATGAAGTCTTTGAAAAGTTCTGGGAATTCAAAGTTGAAGTTAAAAACTTGAAGGGAAAGAAGATCAAGATCTTGAGATTTGATAATGGAGGAGAATATACCTCTAAGAAGATCATTGCCTTTAGTAAAGAGGTTAGGATTAAGAGAGAGTTGATAGTCCCTTACAATCCACAACAAAATGGATTTTTTGGAAGAAAGAATAGAACCATTGAATAATATGGTAAGGGAATGATACATGATCAAGACCTGTCTATGTTTCTATGGAATGAAGCATCCTTGAAAACTGGCTATATTCAAAATAGAAGATGTCATCAAATTTTGGAAGACAAGACTCCTAAAGAAGCATTCACTGGAAAAAAAACCTAGGTTGGTCATTTGATAATATTTGGTTGTCATGTTTATTTCATGTACCTACAGAGAAGAAAGTTAGAGCCTTTAAGAAAAAAATGGATATTCGTTGGTTATAGTGAATCATACATATCATATATAATATATGTTCTTAGACAAAAACAAGTTGAAGTTAGCAAGGATGTGACCTTTGATGAGAATGAAACTTATTATAAATATAAGGAATTTTCCATGGAACATGAAGCTCACAAAGAAGAAGGATCTAGTCCATCAAATCCTTTTGAAAAATCCATTGATCATCAAGAAGAGCTAGAAGGGGAAAGTGAACTAGTGGACCCAATTTTTTTTCCTAAAATCAAGAAAATATCAGCTCGGTTGAGATCCACTTTGCAGGAAGTTGAAGGACATGCAACACCACATGGAACCTTCATGGAAAACAAGAGACCAAAGACATGTTTTGGTTATGTAGCATTGATGACTAATATTATTGATGATGAACCTTCCATCTATGAAGAAGCAGGTAGCCAACAAGTTTGGAAGGATGCGATATTGGAAGAATACCAATCGATTATGAAGAATGGTGTATGGGAGATCGTACCTAGACCTGAAGGAAGATCAATGGTGTCCTCCAAATGGGTATACATCATCAAGCATGCAGTGGATGGTAATATTGACAAAACAAGGCAATATTTGTGGCTAGAGGTTTCTCCCAAAAAGATGGAGAAGACTATGATGATACTTTTGATCCAGTTTCCAGGGAAAATACCATTAGATCCATTGGTTCTATTGCTTATTCTATGGTTGGAATTTGCATCAAACAGATGTAAAGAGTTATTTCCTTAATAGTGTGATTGAAGAAGAAGTGTACATAGATCAACCTAAAGGTTTTGAGGTCTATGGAATAGAGTCTCAAATTTGCATATTAAAGGAAACCTTCTATGGAATTAAGCAAACATCGAGAGCTTGACACACCCAAATTAAAAAGTATCTGACAAAACTTGGTTTCTTTAAGAGCGATGTTGATCCAAACCTACACTTCAAGGTTGATAAAAATTAACCTATGATTCTATTATTGTATGTTGTTGAATTATTTTTTATAGATGTGGAGCATCTAATTATTTGAAATCATATGGATTTGGCCTCTGAATTCGATATGAAGGATCTTGGTTTGATGCACTACTATTTGGGGCTAGAAGTATGGCAGAAGCCTAGTGAAATATTCCTTGGTCAAGGAAAGTTTGTTATCAAGATCCTGTAGAAGTTTTGAATGATGGATTACAAGTTGATATCGCCTCCCATGGTTACAAATATGAGAAAGCTAAGAGAATCACAGTTTGATTTGGTAAATCCATCCATGTACCAAAAGATGATGGGCTCGCTCATGTATTAAGTTAATACTCGCCAAACATTTTCGTTGTAGTGAACATGTTGATCCAGTTCTAGGTTGAACCAAGACATGATCATTAGATTGCATCAAAGCACATATTGAGGTAATTTCATGGTACAATTAAAATTGTTTTGAGATATGTCTCGAACGGTGATATACAGTTACAGGGATATACATATGAATACTGGGTAGGGAGTGATGGAGATAGAAATATTACATCTAGAGTTTGCTTCAATTTGGGATTTGTTATTATTTCTTGAATAAGAAGGAAGTAGAAATTTTTCACACTAAGTACTTCCAAGGCAGAATATATTACAACTGCCTTGGCAAGTTGTGAAGCAGTGTGGCTTTGGAAGTTACTTGCGAGACTATTTGATCATGTGCTCTAACCGACCATGATAATCAAAGTTGTGTGAAGTTGAGAGAGAATCCAATGTTCCATGACATGTTGAAGCACATTGAGATCAAGTACCACTTCATATGTGACATGGTGTAGAAGGGAGAAATGAAGCTCTAGTATGTCTAATGATGAACAAATTTTTGACATTCTTACAAAGCCTTTGTCCCAAGGGAAGTTTTTATAATTTAGAGACAAAATTGGATTTGTTGACAATACCTCTCTCATTGAGAGGGAGTGCTAATGGGATATAATCATGGACTAAAATTCTCCATATGTTAAGTACTATGACCCGCATTATAGGGATTATCCCTTTGACATGTACTTTGACCCAAATTAGGGAGAATTGTCTAGTAGAGGACTGGAATTCTTCCTATGTCATGTATGACCTAAATTAGAAAGAATAGTCCTAGAGCATCAGGATCATTTAGCATCGGGCCCCAAATTACATTGATAAGAGTGTGGCCTTTGGAAATTCACTATGTATCAGAAAATTGACCCAAATGATGGTGAACCAAGACTAGTCTAGATGCAATGTTTCATGCACTGACCCAAATTATGGTGAATAGTTTATGCTAAATGATGTACCATGTGTCTAAAGTACTGAACCAAATTATGGTGAGGATATACCATTAGTCTAAGTTATTAACCCAAATGATCGTACTGTGATTTGTTGTAGATTTACCATGTGTCAAAGATATTTGACCTCATTATGGTATTTGATTGATGCTAATGGTTTACCATGTGTCACATTTGTGACCTGATTATGGTGATGATATGTTATAACCTTTTGTTAGATAAATTTGTTCACATTAAGAACATATGTCTATTCATTATGAATACCTCCCTAACTAAGAGGGAGTGTTGAATTTTGTAGCTATGGTTGGTCTTCATAATTTATATTTTTAGCCCTTGTAATGTATAAAGAATTTTTAAGACATGTTATTCATGTAATTTTGATTATTTTTCCCTTGAAATAATTATTGTAAGACATGTTATTCATGTTGGATTTAAAAGAGAGGCTCCAAAATAGTCAAGTTGGCCCTAGTGAAGAGACATGCCCATTCGTGAAGGAAAACAGTATATAAAGGCATTCCACCTCCTCCTTAGAGGTGTCATTGACCTCACACAAGAAAGAAGTTTATGGGCATCCAAGTGAAGGAAAAGAAGGACAAGAATAATGAAGAAGGACAAATATCTCTCTCTCTAGCTCAATTTCTCTCTCTAGCCCTCGCATATGTTAATTCTAGGTAGTTGTTTTTGGGCAGGTAAAAGTTGCAGGGTTAAAATTGTAGGGCCAAGTTGCAAGGCCGAAGTTGCAGGGTCAAATTTTAGGGTTGAAATTTTGGGCAGCTTCTAGGCAAGCCAAAATTCTGAGCAGATCTATGAAGGGTAGTAGTTTTTCTTTTCTTAACTTGAGGGTTGTGGACCATGTTTTACCATAGCTTGTTGATCAGTTTGATGTCATAGTTGACTAGACGCATTAGATGTATCTCTTGTTGAACTGGAGAATTTCTCTAAGGAAAAGGTTGTTGGGCTTTTCCCCCAAGAGGGTTTTCCTAGGGTAAATCTTGTGTTCTCTTTGTGCATTGTGATATTTATTGTCTTTATGGTTTATTGTTGAATTTATGAAGTGTAATTGCTTAATGATAAACTAGAATTATTAAAAGAATATATATATCATTAGAATTAATTACTAGTATTTCAAAAATATTGTGCTTGTATTTATTGCACTTGAAAAATAAACACATCGACTTCAAAGAAGGCCAACTTCTAGTAAAGTTTCCTACGAGTGCTATGTCCAAATAAGTTAGCTTGTTCTGCGAAATCCAGAGGGGAACGTGATAGATGGGATGTTTTCTACTCTCTTCACAATTTTAGATTGGTTCTCCTTCGACCACGACTTTTTCCAAAGAGAGGCTACCAGAGTCTGAAACGCTGCCAATTCTTCATTGGGAGGGGGATAAACCCCCTCTAGGTTAGTTGCCATGGGTGTTCAGCTACAGAAACCCTAAGGGTTGCATGCCTAGGGTTGGTTTTTAGAGTTCCTGGTCAAATACTGCCTCAAAATGCCATGTGGAAGGATTTTCTATTTCAAAGTAAAATTAACTAGAAGACAACTTTTAAATTAACTTCTAAACTAATAAAATAAAGAAAGCATGAAACTGAACTATAATCTATCAATCCAAATTTCAAAAAGGAACTAATATTATGTACTTAGACTATTCAAGCTTATAACAGAAAAATATTAGGTTGTCAGTTGGAGTTTTCCTTTCAATTGTGGGAATGAAAGGACCACATAACAGTGTTTTGCTCACCAATGTAGGTTATTTTTTAGTAAGAAATTGTATCACACTTATTTAAAGTAAAAGAAAGTTACACAACTCATTTAAAATCTCTTGATTGATCAAGTATTCACTAATCTCTCACAAGTAGAAAAACAGGTTGTAATGTCTTTGGCCTACTCCCTTAGGTGGTTCAACGACTTGCAACAATACTCCGATGACTCTGTATTTACTCTCATCATCATCAAGGAAATTTTTAAGTGTTAAAATGAAATAAAATCTCCATAATGAAAACAATAATTTTGATGCAAATTTATAGATCTTTACAATAATACTGGTAATCTCCATAAAATTGCTATAGAATAGTTAATGCTTTTGAGAAACAAGTTTATTGAAAAGACTGGTAAAATGAAATAAAATCTCCAGAAATGAAAACAATACTTTTGATGCAAATTTACCAATCTTTTCAATAATATCAGTTATCTCCATAGAATCCTAATCTTTTATGAGTCTTTCAATAAACTTTATTCTCAAAAGCATTGACTATTCTATAGAAAAAAATCAATTTTTTCCATGAGCAACAATTAAACTATGATAACCAATGAAGTAAACAAGCTTATGATTCAAACAAGGAATTATGAAGAATTATAAACAAGAAAAGCACAATAATTAGTGTATGAAGATGCAAATTAAAATCAAATGAAAATAGAGATTTCCTTGCACATGAAAGAAAAATAACATGAAAATATATACCATCATCCACAACTATGTGCAAAAAATATAAGAGTGTACAAGCTCAAATAAAGGGGGCTCTTCAATGCCTTAGCTTGTAACCTGAGATTACCAACTAATAAAAACTCAATGGAACCCCATGTATTACTGAAAGTGAAGCTTGGAAATAGAGCTTCAGTGAAGAAATTTTTTTAATACAAGATCACAATAGAAATATTAAAGTTTGAAATCTAAATATGTTTTTTAAACTCAATAGTTCTCCTTTTATGCATAAGAAAACAAAACCAACTACTCATAATCCTTTTCTTATCCAACTAATTTCTACTTTTAGCACTCATATAGATGGAATTTGACCTCCTCATTCACTGAAATCAAGGAAAAATCATGAGCTCTAAGAACCGGGCAAATTTTTCCCTCAAATTTACGTTTTTTCTTATTGACTAGTTGCGTTGAGTACACACTGACTAGGGTTGTGCGTGGGATTTTTTGTTGAACTAGTAAGAAAATCACCATCTACGGAATATGGGGAACAAAACCGATGTCTTTGATTTTGTTGCTTGCATAAAAATAGTTAAATGAACAAGGAATTATGAAAACGTATTATTTCTTGAAAAACTTTGATAAGATTGAAATATAATGCATATGATTTTGTGAAATTTAAAAAATAATAAATAAATGGTAAAATACCTTTGGAGGTGTCTTATTGGTCAAAATAAAAGGAAAAATTTATAAAAGTGACAAGGGATAGGTTTATTTAGGCCAAAATGTGGTTGATTAATATGGAAAAATTTCACCAAAATTGAGTATTGATGAGCTGCCATGAGGAGGATCACATTATGGTTTATAAATGTGACTTATGCTTTTAGTTGCGCAAAGTTCTCCTTTGTCAGATCTTGAGGGTTATTAATAGATTTTTAATCCATGGTTTGGGTTTTATGACTTTAATCTTAACAATTGCAGATCCCCTACAACTACCCACAATATACCCAAAGAAACTTGCTCTAATACTAATATGATCTATAAACTATCATGAATATTCCACTAGACAATTCATCACAACAAATATACTAAAATATATTTGGAAATCTGAAATGTACACTGTAAGGGTTAATTTCTCCTTAGATCTCTGGATTCATTAAACTATGTTATTCTTATGCATAAAATAGATAAAATATGGAAAATAGAGAACAACGAAATAAAACTCACAAACCATAATGAACATAAGATATGATCCAGGAAACCTTTATGGGAGAAAACCCAATTGGAAGGTGAGGTTGCTCTACTCTCTCTTTCTCTGAATATAAATGGATCCAAGTACAAAGGAGAGAGATATGTGGTTTGTGGGTTGCAACCCTATCTATTTTATCTTTGTGTTCATTCTTAACTACTTTTCTCATCTATGGAACAAAATGCACTTGAATATAATGGAATCCATTTTTCTCCTAGTGGCCCAATTATAACACAACCTGATAGCTAGCTATGAGTTAAATTTGACCCACTCAACTCTCAATATGAGTTACAACTTGACCTTCTAGATTCTTCTTCATAGTTCCCATGTGGATAACCCCTTTTCCATGAGTAATGGGGCCTAATGTGGCATCCTCTCAAATTATGGTTTCCAATTTTGATAGGTTAACTTATGGGAGACATAACTCTATGATACAAGCCCTGATTGAGGCAATTATTGTGCCATTGGAAAGGTATTCATGTGTAGATTATGGAATCTAGGTCCAATGAAGTTCCGGACCACAAAAGTGGTCATTTAAGGCCTTAACATTCCTCTTGAATTTTTTCTCCCTAAATTTTCCAAACTAGGACAATTGGTAAAAAAATGACTCTGCAAGCTAATTCCTCCGCATTTCCTACTATAAAACCATCAAGATGGATGACATTTATCCAATTGGGATAATTTTGACAAATGGTAAGAATAATTGCATAATACATTCTCTAGTTTCATTTTTTTATTCATATTCCTTGCCTTTTACTCAGAGAAGACATTTCATTAAAAAATTAAACAATGGTCTAACCTATTGCAATGATGTTTTTTTAATTAAATAGTGGGTTCTTGTCCAATGTCATTATTGTTAGATTCTTGTCATGACACATGATTACTTTGGAATTGTTGATTGGTTGTTTTTTTCCTTCAAAATTTATTGAAAATCTTCCACTAAATTGTTGCAACACATTAATGACATTATTTTGAGTGTTCACTTCAAGGAACATACATTGTGTAGGAATTGAATTATTGTTTCTTGGAAGAGGAAAACTCCTTCTTGACTGTGATTTTGGCCATCTTGAATACTTGTAATGCTATATTGGTTTTAATATTCACATTTCTAACTGTGATTTTTAAAATAGGTATTGACAATGTACATCACTTTCGGCTAGAAGTTTGACGATCAAATTCGGTGGAATCCTTTTTGATTAGTTAGGGTTTGGATCAATGTTTTTTCCTATGGTGAGAGTTGGCGAATGAGCATCCCAGCTAGGGGGGAAGATCCCCCTATTTTCATAATGTTATGGTATTTGGAAAATCTAAATTATTAGGACAGTCTGGAACCCAAGTGAGTGAGAGTGGTTCTCAAGATGACATGTAGATCATGGGTGCATAATGGAAAGCTTGGTTAAAATGTAAATTCATTCTGAAGGTTCCTCAAAATCCCAAATTTTTTTTTCCTCATAAATGGATGGATGAGCATCGACGACGACTGAAGGACCACATATTCATTTGTAAATTTTTGGTTGGTTGGCCTATTGAAAAAGAGCTAGAAATGTGGATCTAACAACAATGGCAGCCACGAGGTGAATTCGACCTGCTACTTGGCCCTAAGGGTTTTTTTACTGTAATTTTTGCAGATTTGGAATATAAGAAGCATATTTTTGATGGGGGTCCTTATTTTTTTAATAATACATGTTTGTATATGCGTCACTGGGAGGAGTGTTTTAATACAGACAACGAAGAGTTTCTGGAAACTCCGGTTTGGGAGAGAATTTATTCCCTTCCTACTGATTTTTGGATTCCTGATATTTTGGAAGGTATTGGAAATGATTTGGGTTCTTTTATTAAGGTTTGGAAAGTAAATAAGAAGGTCCATAATATGTCTTACACTATATTATGTGTATATATGAATGTATCCCAACCACTTCCAAAATCAATTGACCTTGATTACCAGCGCCAAATATGGACTCAAACCCTAGACTATGAACATGTTTTGTTTCATTGTAGACATTGTCATGAATATGTGTAACACCCTCTTCCCACATCCACCCAAGTAACCATCTAGCTAGGGTAAAAATATGACAAGAGGCTACTATAATGAGATGCAACCTCATAGGTGACCTTAAGGAAGTGGAACCAACAAAAAAACAACATGCAGACCTTGTACAACAACAACAACACCCCCATGAGGTAACCCAACCTTTCAGACCTCTTACCCCTAGGTCACATTGACATTTTGACCTATTGAGCCATAGTCATGGGAACATGCTTGCATGCCTGCATCCAAGAGGCTATAGTCACATCAATAACACTACATGCCAACGGCTAGTGCCCCAAATACTCAGTTCTATTCCAGTAGCCCCATAATTTGAGCCACATTTTCAAGCCCAGGACCTAGTGCTCTACCCAGAACTTCATGAAAAATTCAAAGATGGTAAATAACAACAAGACAATGATACAGAAGCAATCACATCAATAAGAACTCATTTATACCCCTCCTAGACATGACAGGAATTTTGTCAAACATGCCACAAACATGAAAGATACAGGTATAAACAATAGAACAAAGCATAGGGGTCTCATAATTATCTAAGAATCACTAAGAAGCATTGCTCCCCTACATCAGTAACTACAATACAACAATTTTGACCATAGATACATTGTGTATTCATTTACAAGTAAAAACATGGGGAGAGCCATACATCATCACTGTAAAATTACATGCTCATAGCCAACATAATAACAACATAAATACCATAGATACAACCTCAATGTAATCCACATATAAATCGGTACATTTACATACCAAATACCAAGGGAATGAATTTATCATTAATGAATGTCAAAACCAAACGGATATGGGACTACCATGTTCCACCCGACCATAGATTGGTTGAGCCAAGTCTCACTTCAGCCAATCACCCCTATGCTATATTCCAAGAATGAATGCAAGATCTCATCAAAATCATCAATCACAATCAATCCAGATCATCTAGAGGCCAAACCACCTCAACCCTTAACCAGTGATTCCACCTCAGGGTCGGACATCACAACCATCACATATTGGTCTCTATCCAACTTGTTCCAGGGCTTTAGAGTGTTTGTTCTAACCAGGGCTTCCAGGACTAGTAACACAACCCCAACTGTTACAGGTATTCCAGAGCGTTTGTCCAACTAGGGCTTCTAGGACTAGTAACTCAACCCACTTATGGCTTCCAAAGTGTTTGTCCAACAAAGGCTTCCAGGACTAGTAACTCAACCCATAGTTATCCGTCGAGCTTCCAGAGCATTTTTCCAACCAAGGGTTCCAGGAACTAATAACTCAACCCACAACTAACGGATCATGAGAACCAACCAGAAAACAATCAATGGAAATAAACCCACAAATCTATGCCTATCCATGAAATGGCAAGGCTAGGAAAATCCACTATCAATATAGGCAATCCTCCATGCTAATGATATATCATAACCAAGAAACCACATGCATGTACCATGCATGCCAAAACTATCAAGGAAACCATACATGCAACTCGATACCTACAAAGAAATCCAATTGTAGTTGTTGATCTCGATGTCCTCTTATGATTTTGTGCTCTTCCTTTGCCTTCTTTCTCAAAATCACCAAGTACCCACACTCTCCAATAGTCCTCCAAGAAAACACTAAGTATCCAAGAGTATTAGAGAGAGAATAGAAGAGAGCTCCACCATAGAACTGACCAAAGTATTTCCCATTGATCCTAAAAATACTTTTTATTAATGAGGCCTCTATTTCTTCACTTTCCTCCTCTCATGCAACCTATGACCTTTCATCTCCATTTCCTCCTAATTTCCATTATTTTCATAAATAAAATTCCAATTAATACCTCATGCCTTTCCAAGGCCTTTTCCATTTCCTTTAGCCATAATAACTAAAATGAACACCCGCTACGATATTTTCCCCAACATTTAGCTTGGAATATGTGTCCCATGAGCCATGGTTATTATTTTAACTTTATTACATGGAGTTTTCACCAAGGTTGTTACACAACCTTCCCGCTTAGGGGAACACCATCCTCTGTGTTCAATGACACCTATAACCAACAAGACCGATGAAAACAAAACATACTGCCAATGGAGCTTTATAACACAACCGTTGCAATATTTACAATGACCACTATTGAAACATGACAAACGTATCATGTACTGGTGCTTTATAACATAGCTCATTATGATATTTACAATAACAACCACAATTTCTTCAACCAACAAATAATCATATTGTCTATGGAGCTTTATAAATCCAACTCGATACAATATTTACAATAATATACACATATATAGACATACACATTTTCTCAACCATCAAATAGAAGGATATGATGCCTGTATTAGCAACAAAGGAATCCAAAGGCTCATACCTCCACCCTCAAAGTAAAACCAAGATTCACCTCCTTTGCAGGAAGTCCATAACTCACTACCAAAGTCAAATCTGCATCCAATTTCCAACGCTACAATCCTGCACTATTGTACTCTCAGTGAATAATTACCAACTCATTGTTCCAGGGTGCACTCCCAATGTGCATCTAATTCCATATGGAAATTCTAATGACTAATATAAATCTGACAGCGGGGCCTACCCTTAGCCCCGGTTTACCTTGGTCCCAACTTTAGTCTGTGTGTAAATGCATCCAATTTTTCCATGCCCAATCAACTTCACATCTGGGCAATCTCACACTTCCCTTATTCTACGCTGGAAATTTTAAACAAATAAGTCTGGGTTATTTTAATATCTCAATTCGGAGAATTGAGATATTAATTCAACACTCCTCTATAGCTATAACCCGACATTCCATTATGTACACATATGCACCAACTTCGCATATACAACCGTTATACGCGACATAATACTTTGGGCTATTAAAACCATGTTAATTGACCCTCCCGGATTTTGCGCATATATTTCCAACCGTATACGATATACCACTCGGACTTTGGTTAAGTATCAATCACCACTATATATATTAAAGTCTGGCCCGCACCAACATATGACACATACCTCGATTCATGAATGACCTTGTAATAAACCTTTGACTCCAGGCCCCACATATATGATCAACCATCCAATCAAATTCACGCGTCGTGCTTTGGTTAACCTTCACGCATCTTCCTCATACGGCCGCCGTCCGATGGCTCCCCTCCAGATCGACAGCGCTCAACAATATCGCGCGGCCTCCTTGGTCAATCGTTAACGTGCAATGGCGCGCAGTGATGGTGGTTTTGGAACTTCACCCGACGCCACCTGTCGACTATTCTATGGAATTGCTCCCGATTCTCAAATACCACTTCCGCTGCAAAGGTGGTGCGATAAAAACCGCTTCCAACCTTAAACCGCGTTCACTGTTCATCCGCAAGGTTCCGCTCCTTCTTCACGCCAGGTTCCTCCTATTCAAATTAATGTAGTTCTAATGCGCCTTCGCTCCTCATTATACAGTGCTCGTCTGATGGACACCACTATCGTTTATGTGTGGATTAAAGCCATGCCTTTGTTGTGGCATACGCTCACGACTCTATCACTCCCCTATTGACAGTGTCGACAGTATTTACATCGATTCCACTAACTATATACAGAGCACCATTAATCCCATCACAGGGTTCTTAATTATCACGGGTTTCAATTATCCTCCATCAGGATGCATGCATATGTTCACACATAACTTATTCAAGCAAAGCGATATACATTCACACATGAATTAAATCCACAAGGCACAAATATACTGAAACATTTCTTATTTACACAATGATTGAATTACAACCACTGGTTGGCCAGATCTTCAATCTGATGGCCTTCTTCCCCTATGCAGCTCTCTGCAGGTACAGGCAGGTCTAGGTGCAGGCTCGTGCAGGTCTTTCGACTCTATCACAAAGGCTTATTTTTATACATATTGGAAATCAACTGATTCACTTCCTTGATGACTCTTGGACTCCTAAAGCTAGCCTAACTTCTGAAACTGACTATCTCTTCAGGTGCCCATAAATCATTCAGGCAGTTACAATATTTTCCTTTCAAATTAACTAAAATAACTCAACTATGAATATTTACATGGGGAAACAAAACATGAGACCCCCATTTAGGTTTATTTATTTACAAAAAATTTCTTGGGCCTAATGCCCCTCCATCAGACTCCCCAGGTTCAAATGATTCATGATCTCCTGATCATGTGCTTTATTTTTTTGTCTGCCTGGATCCCATACTTTGTTCTGCAACTGGTTATTTGTTGCAACATTCTTCTTTTGTATTCCTCCTGGCTTCCATATCTTGGTCTGCATCTTCACACTTTCTATGTCCTCACAGTCTGTGACTGTCTTCCTCTTGCTTCGGTTGATTCTCAGCTTTCTTGCTGCTGTACTTTTCTGAGGCATCTTCTGCATCAGGTTCCTTATCAATTCAATTTCTCTATCTAATCTTTCCTTTGACTGCAGGGTGCTTACTTTTGTTTGCTGCATTATTATTTATTTTGTTCTTACTGCTGCCCTAGCTCCTATGCTTACTGCCACCCTATCATCCATGCCCTCTCTGCAACAGTAAAACTTATGCTCCTCTGCTGGCAACACTCCAAGCTGCTGCTCTAGCATTTCACCTTCTTTTCTGAATATCTTCATCAAACATTCTTGCCATCTCCTTTGGCCAAACAAATCTTCACTATGCTGCAACTCAGGTTCAACATCTTCTTCTTCTACCTTGGCAATCCTCCGCAATTGCCTTCCTTCTTCTTGATTGACTCCAGCAATCAAACCAAGTTCTCTAGCCACTGTATCTTCATCTTCTATCAGAGTGAAACTATGGTTCTCCACTGCTGTAGCAGCCCCAATAGTCTGCCATACAACCTTCTCATTAATCTTCCCTTGGCTATTCGAACAAGCCAATTCTTCTCTGCTACCAATAGCAACAATATTTTCCTGCACATGAGACATGGTTGTCTCATCTTCATTCAACTGCTCATCCTCATTCTGCAACAGCTCTTATTCTTCTAAGATAGCTCCAAGTGATGGATTGTCTTCTACTTTTCCTGTCAACACAGCCACTTCATCAGTTCCAAAACCCCAAGACCCAATGGTCCCTACTGATGATTCAATCATCAATTATTTTTTGTCTTCATCCCATTGTGTCTTCACATTCTACAATCCCCAATTATGAAATTGAGGTCTTCTCTCTCGTATGGAATCCTGTTGATTCAGCATACTCTCTAGCAGCTCAATTTCTCCATTCCATGTTTTAAAGTCTTCCACAGAATTCTCCTTCTCTTTCAATTGACTGCCCCATGTTGTCAACTTATCTCCATCATCAACAGGATCTGAATTCATCAAAAATTTGTTAAATCAAATTCTACAAGGCCTCAGAGCCTTTCCTTCTTCTGTCAGCATCTCAATATGTTGTCCCAACTTTCTTTTCTCCTCAATCAGCACATCAGGATGCTAATTCCAATTCTTCAAACATTTCTTGAGACTGTCAGCTAGTCTCTCTTCTACACCATCCCCTTCAAGGATGTCCATCTGCTCTAGTCCATAAAAATGAACTCTCTCATCTTCAATCATCTCTGTCCTTACCATCTGAACACCTTCTCTCTGTGGTTCTGTCCTCTGCTCATGCCACAATCTTGGCATCTCACCACAATCTTCTCTATCTTCTGCTGTCACTATCTCCTCAGTCTTCATCAGAATAAAATCTTGATTTCCCATCTCTTCAAAGATTCTAGCTATCTGTCCATCATTCTCCACATGGCCATTCATCAAAATCAGTTTGTCATTACCAGCATTAATGACAAATTCATCATCATCAACTCCATTGAAACAATATCTCCTATAAAATAAGGAATTAATGAATTCCCTCTGCTGCAATAGTTCAATCTATTCTTCATCTGAAAGATACTCATCACACTTTACTTGGCAACAGTCAAATTCATCTGTCACATTTTCATCATGTGAACTACCTTCATTAACACCTACATTCACACGCAACTCGTCAGTTGTAAAAACATAAGACCTCATGGTCTCATTTGGTGATTTGATCACCAAATATTTCTACTATTCCAAGTCTTCTATATTTTCCAGAGATTCTTCAATGGTCTCTTCTTCAGAGTCCTCAAGCTGTTCAGCCTCCAGCTTCTGGTCAATATCACAAACTAAAGCTCTTTTGCTTCCAATATGTTGGAAAGCAGAATCCTTCTCCAATTGTGCATGGACATCCTCAAAACATGTAGCTACTCCATTTCCTTCCTCAGTGACAACATCAACAGCTTGTTCTTCTCGCCTGCTGTTCCTGCAAACATACAAAATATGTCAGATGTAAGGCTCTTGGACCCCTTGGTCCCACTTGAAGCTTCAGTCTCCAAGTCCTTCTCCAAATACTCAATCACTCTGAGTATTTCTTTCTTCTTCTGAGCATTCATCATCTGCTCCTTCTTCCTTTGTAGCCTTTGCCACTTTATCTTCTTCTTCATGAGCCAACCAACTCTCTGGCTTTCTTCTATCCTTCTCTTCAGCTCATTAAACTCTTCCTTGATCTCAGCAAATTCTTTCCAATATTCTTCATCTATGAGTCTCTTCCTCATGCCATTTTCTTTGGCATCTTTCCACACTCTTCTGTTGTGGCTTCTCTCAGAACCTCTGCAATCACTATTATCCCTGCTATGGCTCTCAGTAGCCATTTCCTTCTCTAGGAGTTCTTCACTCACAAGCTGCATTAAGCCTCTGCAACAGCAAGTTCTCTTGCTGCAACTCACCTCACCAAGCTTCTCTCCTAAGCTCTGGATTTTGGCAAGCACTGGTCCCCTCTCTCTAGAACCTTCTGAGCACTCTCTTTTGCTCACTAGGCTTCACTCTGAAACTTTCTCAAGAACACCCCTTTTCTTCTTTCATCCAACCTCAGTTGGGAATTATTTCAGGTGCTACCACACTCTTTCTGCACTCAGAATCCCTTGCTGGACTCTTCCATCACTGCTCTCAAAGCTTGTGATCTACTTCTGCTTAGATGTCTTCAATTGTATGCACTCTGTATTCTGCAAACAAATCCTTCCAACCATAGTTCAAATAAGGCTCGTCATCTTACCTCTCAAGATCCCTGAATGATCTTATTCCTTTCCTCCTCACCTGCACTGCATCTGTTTGTTGCAATATTCAAGACACTCTGTCTTCAAATCCAGATTTTTCTCATCTGGAGACCTTCACTACATGTCAAATCAAATCTGAAATTTTCTTTATTAAACAAATTCAAACATCAACTATTCTTTCCTATTCAGTACATGTGCATTTCCAAAACAAACTCTTCAAGAAGCTAACTAAATTATAGCTCTGATACCACTTGACAGCGGGGCCTACCCTTAGCCCCGGTTTACCTTGGTCCCAACTTTAATATGTGTGTAAATGCATCCAATTTTTCCATGCCCAATCAACTTCACATCCGGGCAATCTCACACTTCCCTTATTCTGCACTGGCAATTTTAAACAAATAAGTCTAGGTTATTTTAATATCTCAATTCGGAGAATTGAGATATTAATTCAGCACTCAACTATAGCTATAACCCGACATTCCATTATGTACACATATGCGCGAACTTTGCATATACAACCATTATACGCGACATAATACTTTGGGCTATTAAAACCATGTTAATTGACCCTCCCGGCTTCCGTGCATATATTTCCAACCGTATACGATATACCACTCGGACTTTGGTTAAGTATCAATCACCACTATATATATTAAAGTCTGGCCCGCACGAACATATGACACATACCTCGATTCATGAATGACCTTGTAATAAACCTTTGACTCCGGGCCCCACGTATATGATCAACCGTCCAATCAAATTCACGCGTCATGCTTTGGTTAACCTTCATGCATCTTCCTCATATGGCCGTCGTCCGATGGCTCCCCTCCAGATCGACGGTGCTCAACAATATCGCACGGCCTCCTTGGTCGATCGTTAACGTGCGATGGCGTGAAGTGATGGCAGTTTTGGAACTTTGCCCGACACCACGTGTCGACTGTTCTATGGAATCGCTCCTGATTCTCAAATACCACTTCCGCTGCAAAGGTGGTGCGATAAAAACTGCTTCCAGCCTTAAACCATGTTCACTATTCATCCGCAAGGTTCTGCTCCTTATTCACGCCAGGTTCCGCCTATTCAAATTAACGTAGTTCTAATGCGCCTTTGCTCCTCGTTATACAGTGCTCGTCCGATGGACACCACTATCGTTCATGCGTGGATTAAAGCCATGCCTCTGTTGTGGCATACGCTCACGACTCTATCACTCCCCTGTCGACAGTGTTGATAGTATTTACATCGATTCTGCTGACTGTATACAGAGCACCATTAATCCCATCACAGGGTTCTTAATTATCACGGATTTCAATTATCCTCCATCAGGATGCATGCATATGTTCACACAGAACTTATTCAAGCAAAGTAGATATACATTCACACATGAATTAAATCCACAAGGCAAAAATATATTGAAACATTTCTTATTTACACAATGGATTGAATTACAACCACTGGCTGGCCAGATCTTCAATCTGATGGCCTTCTTCCCCTATGCAGCTCTCTGCAGGTACAAGCAGGTCTAGGTGCAGGCTCGTGCAGGTCTTTCGACTCTATCACAGAGGTTTATTTTTATACATATTGGAAATCAATCGATTCACTTCCTTGATGACTCTTGGACTCCTAAAGCTAGCTTAACTTCTGAAACTGACTATCTCTTCAGGTGCCCATAAATCATTCGGGAAGTTACAATATTTTCCTTTCAAATTAACTAAAATAACTCAACTATGAATATTTACATGGGGAAACAAAACATGAGACCCCCCTTTAGATTTATTTATGTACAAAAAATGTCTTGGGCCTAATGCCCCTGTATCAAAATCCATCATGACCTTCCCTTATCTGCTACATAGTCCCTCGGGAAACCCGGTCACCCCCTTTTTTGTAGTCACACACCTTCCAAGTTTCATTGGCACCCCCATCCTGGGTAATCCATCCCTCGACAAGGTTTCCTTACATCAAAAGGTGCAAACAACCAAGGCATATCCCTAACTCAAAACCATCATACCGGTCACAACATGCTCATGGAAATCAATGGACACTATTGGGTACCAGTGTCCCATAATGGCCCTGCTCCTGAAGTCTTTACCAACATACTATTGCATGTTCCAATTCCTTTTTTTGACGCTGCTAGTTCTTGCAATGGGTTTCAAACATCCCAAACCAAGCATTACATGCTTTCCTATACCAAGAACATAATTTCCATTAGATTCAAAACAAATTGAAATAACTTCAAATTATACCTCATTGGTAGCTCGTCAATTATAAGGTACACTTGCAATTATGTTCACTTCCTATTGCAACAATTCAAACTAGTTGTTTGATCAAATCATCATGAATAAACCTATCACATCTGGTTAGCTCAAAACACAACCATCATAGATAAAAATCATAAATCACATGAAATCATCATAAATCATAATCATAAATCACATGTAATCATCATAAGATAGAATCGTATATCACATGCATAATAGAATTGAAATAAAATATCGATACTTATCCTTCATTGATCCTTATTTCTGCCTATACACACAATAGATCGGTTTCCACATCCAGCAAACACCCAGTGCCCTTGCTTCTCTTCACTCACGTACACATAGACATAGTGTACATCACAAAACGTATAACCACATATGACATACAACACCATACAATTCACACACCCACACCGGAATACGGAAAATATATCGATACTCGGTGTACAATATGACACAATACATACACATACATCCGGTGTACAACACCACACAATACATATACATATAGAGATTACAACAGAATGAATACACATGTCACGATACCACGACTACACCATGCACATACATAGTATCACATGCCCGCAACACAACATGTGCGACATGCACGCAATACCACATGTACACCAGTACCATATGCTCAACATGTACACAATACCACCTATACACAACACTACATGCACAATATGTGCACAATATCACATGTGCATGACACCACCTGCACAAAATGTGCACAATATCACATGTACATGACACCACCTGCACAACGTGTACACAACACCAAATGTACACCTCACCACTTGTACAATGTTTACACAATACCACATGTACACAACATCACATGCACAACATGTACACAACACCACATGTACACAATGCCACATGCACAACATGTACATGACACCACTTGCACACAACACCACATGTACAACGTGTACACAACACCATATGCACACAACACCACATGTACAATCATGCAAACAACACCATATGTACATAGAACCATATGTACAACACGCACACAACACCATATGTATATAGCACCCTACATACACAACATCACATATCCAACATGCGCACAACACCATATGTACACAACACCGCATATCCAACATGTGCATAGTACGATATGTACACAACACCGCATATCCAACATGTGCATAGTATGATATGTACACAACACTGCATATCCAACATGTACATAAAATTGCATATGAAATATACACACAACACCATATACACAACATACATACAACATCATATGTACACAGTACTACATATGTTACATGTACACATCACGATAGGAAAATCACTGAATATACAACATGCACAACATATACACAACAGTAGTAATGCACATCCATAGACCACATACTGACCCCATAAGCAACCTTCCTTCTAGTGTCTTTCCACTATCCATGCATATCCTAGCATGTCGCAGATCACACTGCTTTCACTTCGTTGTTGTACCCCTCAACATTACCTGTCCATAACATAAATATAGGCATAGTACAAGCATATAATATCAATTAAAATCCACATGATATTGACCTTGTAGATTTGTTAGGGCTACTCTTCCCAATTGATTCCTCATAAACCAAGAACCTCTTCATACCATTCACCTACATAAGCAATCATTCCTACACGAGAATGATCCCTAACATCCTTTCCAGATAGTGACATAGATACATGCATGCATACATATATAATCATTAGCATAAAACAATCATGTTCCTATCAAACAACGACATACATACATACATACATGTATACATATATAAACATCAACATAATCATGATCACAACACAATTTCTAGATATCATAAGGTCTAGGTTAAGAGAATTTCCTTTATTCATGCACAATGTGCACAACATTGAGAACAAGTATTCCCAACATAACCAAGGAATATAACACCTCATATCCACTTACTTTACCTTTTTGTTTCCTTTCTCATGTATGTACTGTCACCGTCCATTTACCACAATGGATCCAACCATTCTAACCAACTATCATATTCTTACCTTTCACTGCACTTACTCATGCACTGAGCTTCATCTATGTCTTTCATTACCTGTGAGGTTCCATTCAGCTCTCCCAAAGCTCCATCAACTTTCATCTTTCCCAACCAATTTCAAAGACCTCAAACAAAAGGAAAGAATAAGAAACAAACAAGAAGAAAAACATGAAAACCAATAATAATACAACACTACAAACAAAGTGGCATGATCATGCACTAGAGACAATCAAGATCGAAAACCAAGCGCAAACAAATCAAAAAGACCAAAAGCACAAGACTTAGCAACAAACACCATAACCCAATCTCCATGGGTCCCCAGTTCTTCCAAGGAAAGCTCAACTTGATCCTTCTTCAAGATTTCATGGCAGTCTCTTTTGCCATGCATCCCCTGCATTATACTTCCATAAAAACGTAATTGTTAGTGTATAATATAAACATACAATATATCAGTTACCTTAACTTGTTGTGCCAAGCACACTGACCTATAACTGAACACACATGTCATCCAGATATACCAAACATCAATACAACATATCTATCAATTCGAAATCAAATTTTACCAATAATAACAACCATGTCATAATCAACAATCAACTCACATTCAACAGTCATAATACATAATGCTACAACTATCACATACTTACACTCAAGTATATACTAGATATCTCAACACATATATGTTATCACAACCATTTTAAAGCAATATCATTCCTTCATGCAATCTTACAGGCACATATACTCATATCATGCAATTAATCAAACATTCAAACAACTTGCAAACATACCATGTTAAATAAATCATCTAGTTGACGTAATGGACACCAAACCACTCAAACACCAAATAGACGACATAATCAAACATTCAAGCACCAAGTATACGACATAAGCAAACTCATACCTCAATGTATCTTAGCAGAAGCTATCTTATCTGCACAATCAATCTACATTAGCACGATATAACTTCACAACACATCAACTCAAACATAAATAAGGTCAATATATTCATAACAATAACTAGCTAACATGTTCACATCATATACTCATAAACAAATGTCATTCATGCATAAAAATCACATATGCACAATCAGTCTAGACTAGTACAACATAATATCACAAATATATCGACTCATACATGAATGTAATAACCCTAACCATTTGCATAGACCAATCCAAATTAGCATAATACATATAACATCAAGATATTAGTACAATAACCCTAGTCATCAATTTAACTAACATATAACAACAACAAGTTAACATATAACATGATCATCAATAACATATAACATATTGATCTGAATCTTAATGTTAGTTTTGTTGTGCTAATTTCATCTGCATAATTATAAACAATTGTTGATCATTTGCTTCATGTGCATAGGTTTCTTGAGGTGTTTGTGAGTGTTAAACAAGTAAATGTATTGATTTTTATGTTAAATTCATGAGTGTATTAACATTAAAACAAAATGTCGAACAACAACAATAAAATTTACAACAAACCATCAAATGATCCATTAACACAGTGTTTCGATGAAGGAGTTCACCCTTCCTGGGCTAAATCTACTTGGTCCAGCTTCCATGGCTTGGGCCACTTTATTAGCTCAAAATTGAAAAAAGTGTTGTTTACAATCCTCTAATACTCCTGAAACCTACTCCAACCTGCTCAAAATGTCTAAATCATCTAGGATAGACTCTTTCTGAGCCCAATTTGGTCGAATTTTGCAAAATTTATGGCACAATCAGTTTGGCTTAGGAAATCTCCTCCAAAACTGGAGAGAACTCTAGTTAGCGCCGACAATTTTGGAGATCCCACCAAAATTGGTGGACTCCGCAAAACTGGCCACCGATTTAAACTCTAGTTAATTAAGGTAAGTGGGATTAATTTGTGATAAGTCGTTTGTTTAGCGTTACATGCTCTCTTCACCCAAATCCGAATTAGCACGTATTAAAACTTGTTTAAGGGTTAATTAAAACCTATTTTAGTGGCTAATGGCGCGCTTAGTTTTGGAGCCTCTGCCTTTGCTCATCGTAATGGTCATATGTATGAGGTTCTATTGTGAGGGGGTTTTCCCCCTCCTCTGCCCACATGTCCATATGTATTGAAACAAATATACGTCGGCAGCATAGTCTTTTAAGTTCCATTGGTGCAGCCTATTGGTAATATTGTGTGTTAGTGTGGGGGAGGTCGCAGGGTCAACCCTGACCTCCACCCTTCCACCAATATAATTTTTCCATTGCATATATATTATGAAATTTCGAACATTGTATAAAATTTCAACCATATAAAATATTTCGACCATGACATATATAGTCCTTCGACCATATAATAAAAAAAATTGCACCTCTATATAAAATGATTTCGACCTTAGGATATAATAATAAAAAATTCACCTTCCCAACTTTCCAGCAAATCCTGCACTGACACTTGTCACATTCTGATTGGGAAAACTGAAGGAAATTCCGCAAATATATTTTTTTTGTTGACTAGGCTTCCATGTCACCATTTTGTCCTTTCTGCAAAAAATTTAGTTGTTTAGGAAAACGAACAACAAGATCTATCTTCCTCATATGGAGTCGTTTTCCGATGAAACAAATTGCGCTGAATTCCTGGAGACGAGAACTTCGCGGTCATTCAGGTTCCGATAGATTCTGAGCACTTCCATTCTTTAGCTTAACGCTGAGCACCTAATCATTCCTCCCCACTAGAAGCATTTTAGACCCCAAAAGCTCTTTTGATTACTGAACATGTGGATGAGGGTATAGTTCCCTCACCCTTCCAGTCTCAATCCACTGAAATTTTCTCATTTTCATCAATTTGAGCTTTTCACAAAAAGTAATATTTTTCCTTGACTCTTGAGACCCTCTCTTGCTAATGTAGACACCATCATACTGCAATTTCCTTGAATTTGCAAAGCAGCAAGTTTTCCTTGCAGAAACAAACTTGTTCCCACCTCGGTCGTCAATCAAAGGAAACTTGGAAACTTTCTCACCTCAAACATTGTCATCATGGCGATTCTTAGCTTATCTTGCTTTGTACTTGTGTCAACTTTTGACCAAGTGTTTTTGCCATTTCCATGTACCCTTTGGAAACCAAAAACAAGAACTTGTGGAACCCATGCCTTCTTTATCAAATTTCTTTGGCACTTTCTCTTTGACCTTTTCTTTCTCTTGCACCAACATCTTGTTTCCAACACTGCTCAATATTGATGTTGACTGCTGCAAATATTTCACATCTTATTTACCTCCTTTCAAAGGTAACCTGTTAGAGTCCTGAAACATCTTATTACAAGCATAAGAAACTTCAATGGAATTAACTTTTTCATTCAATGCATATTTTTGAAAGGTCTCATTCAAAACATCTCTATGCTTGATCATTAACAAAGTCAAATTTTGTCTTGAATTCACTATTCTCTTTATTTCTCCTGCATGTATAAGAGACAAAATTATCTTCTTCTTATGCGCTCTAACTATGTAATCAACTCCATCCTTAAACAAGTGATAATTATTCTCATGGCGATGAAACACTGCTTTCCTATCATAAAGATAAGGACTTCACAAAACAATACCTAAAATCTCAAGCAGCACTACATCAAGTTCAACTTCATCAAGAAAGTTTGAATTGATTGCAAACCTTAGTATGCACTTCCTTGTTACCTTCAAGTTTTCATTATTTCATATCCACCCTAAAGGATAAGGCCTTGGATGTATCACATTTTCAAGGTTTATCTCCTTAACTAAGTCTTCAGAAATCAAATTAACTTGAGAAGAACTATCAAATAGTGTGTCTATCTTGGTATGTTTAGAAATGACTCTAATATGAAAGAGTTCAATTCTTGTATCTTCATCTTGAGTTACTGTTAGGTCCCTATATTACTATTTTAGTCCCTTATTGTTGTTAGTGTAACCCCCTTATTGTTATTGTTGTACCCTTGTAACCCCAATATTGTTATTATTGTTCCCTTACATTATTATTGTTAGGTTGGCTAGGATTATATTGTGACCCCATGGACTCCTATATATAGAAGGAGACTTTTCATTTGTATCATCCAATAATTGTTCATTTATGTAATGTAAAGGAGGCTGCCCCCTCGAATTCTCTTATTTCTAAGGCATTGATTTCTCTTTTCTTCTATTTTTGGAGTTGGTTTCATAACATTTGGTATCAGAGCTTTGGATTCTAGGGTTTCACTGCTCCAAATAGGTCATCGTGCAATTTTCACTATAAATTTTTTTCTACGAAGGTTCAGAAGCTGAAATTTTTATCACGCGAAGCCAAAATCCTGAAGAAGTTCGTGTAAAAATTTTAAATCTTGGTTCACAATATTAACGGAGATATGATATGTGGAAGTTAGTGTTTTTTTAGGCTCCCGAATTTCATCTCAAAGAGGTGACCGTGGGAAAATCGTCATAAATCTCTCTCTGAGCATCGGATTGGAATTCTGTAAAAATTGGCCGCAAGTACACAGACTGTAGTTTCTTTTGTATCAATTTCAGAGGTGAAGGAGGAAACAGTGACACGTGGCATGCTGTACGAGTTCTCTCCACCAAACTAGTCCATAATTAGGTCATTGTGGGAGATTGGGCATAAATTTGCCTTGAAGAATCCAAATCAGGTCAGGACTGTGGCATTTGAAAGAAGATTTAGAGGGCTACTACAACACTAAATTTTATATATCAAAGATCCTAAATAATAGAGATAATTCAATTTCAATATTGAGCTCCTCAAAAGAAAGAAAAATGTGTGTATTATTCTTTCGAATCACATAAGTCTTGTTTGAAGAATCAGTTTGAATTGATTCCAAGGGAATATTGCAAAATAGATATCAATATTGGGTTCTAAAATGCCCCCTAAAAATAATTCAACACCCATTAAACCTTCAGAAGGCTCTACTATGACTCATGAAGATGAAGAAATGCAACATGACATATCAAAATTACAAGAGCAAGTGCACCAAATTTTGCTCTCGCAAAGAGCAACAAAAAGTGAAATGGAAGCTAAGATGGATGGTTTGAAGAAAGGCATGGAAGCTAAGATGGATGGTTTGAAGAATGGCATGGATGACATGGAACCTAAGATCGATGAAAAAATGGAAAACATGAATAATGATCTAAAATCAGACATGGAAAGTTTGACAAAGTTGATACAATAAATGTTTCCTAATGGCGAAAAGATAATAGAGGAAACTCGTGATGAGAACAAAATAAATGTTATTCGTGATTTCATAAACTCTAATGTTGGATGGAAGACCCACCATATTCCAAAGATCAATATGAGGAAGTTTTATGGCAAGGATCCCGTAACATGGCTACTACAGATGGAGCAATATTTTGATCTCAATAATGTGCAAAACACACAAAAGGTACGCATTGCAACTTTATATTTAGAAAAAAAATACATATGTATGGTATCAATGGCTTCGTTTAGGATATCATCAAATTAGAATGAAGACTAAATATATTCCGAAAACAACATTTCTAACTCATGAGGGTCATTATGAATTTTTGGTCATGCCTTTTGGCCTTACCAATGCACCTTCTACATTTCAAGGGTTGATGAATTCCATTTTCAAACCCTTCCTTAGAAAATGTGTGCTAGTATTTTTTGATAATATACTAATCTACAACATGTCTTAGAAGGATCGTGTTCAACATGTTGACAGGGTGCTCAACAGGGAAAATTTTAAGAACCCCCCTAAATTTTTTTGTATAATAAATGGGTGAATCTCCATGATACATATGAAAAGAGTAAGGTGATTTTATCAATAATATAATATGTATATTTAATTTTTTTTGGGTAATCTCTCATGATATTATATTATCTTATAAAATCATGACGAATATTTCACTGAATTATAAAATCTTGTAAGATCTTGGCGAATATTTCACTAAATAATAAAGACTTTGTAAAGGGCTAACAAAGTTCATAATGAGTACTTGTTCTTCACTTCAACACCCTTCAAGAATTCATCCAGACCAACTTTAATGACTCTGTGAATTATTCAGGGAATTTCCGTCTAATATATTCATTAGAAAAACTCTCACATTGTCGCATATGACCAACAGAGTTTTGTACAAGATACATGAGTTCTCGTACATAATGTTACCCCAAAAACCCTCTGGACTTGTCTAAGAACAAATTGATTCCAAGTGACTCGGATCTGCTTTAGGATAAGCTAGTCTTCTGCATGCCCTCAGAACAAAACGGATTTTTCCACAAGTGTGAACATCTAGCTTCAAGGAGTACTTCCACCTATCTTATATAAATTTGTTGGAAATATTCAACTTCGAAACTTTGACTTGTTTAAACAATTCACTTTTTCTATACCTCATAACATACTTGCATGCCCCAACCTTGAATCACCGAAAGAACAATCAACAAAACCCCTCGTCCAAATCTCAGAAAGGTGTTAGCCTGCCTCAGGATATTAAAATGTTTGTTCTTATTTGTCTCAAACAAATTCGTAGATCCTCTAAACCTTAGCTGACTTGCCTCAAAATTTCTAGATAGAGTCCTTCCCTTGAAACAAAGGCATAGGAGAAATAAAGGTTTACGACTTTTATGTACCAATGGTACCACTACCATCAAAACTCTCCATTGTACTTTTTGGGTCGAAATACAAAGAGAAAACTAGAAGTAATCAACATTGCACAGCCTTCTTCATAGAAAATAGTCAAATAAAAAATATAATGATATAAAAAGTCTCAAATGTTCACACAATAAGAGTTTCTTGTATAAAACAATAACATTTATGTTTGGTACTCACTTTTGGAAAGATGAAACTGTAACGAGGAGCTTTCATAGAAAAAGGCTCAACAACAAGATTCACTAAGTGAATTTCTTGAAAATGAGCCCCATTTCACTTCTCTTACTAATTAAAATAGAGAAAGACCCAACAACGAGATAACTTCTATTTATGAAACCCCATATTGATCCAAAAATATGAAATGTTGAATATTTATCTTACTAAACTTACTTAAACTGAAAGTCCTAAGTTTAGACAATGTATAGAAAATCCCTAAGTCGCTATGAAATATCTACAACTAATTTAACATATTCAAGCAAAGGCTTGAAACCATTACAAAGACCCACAATGCAACACTTGGTTCCAGAGAATCAATGCACATCTCATATTTCTAAATTGTAGAAAAATCAAATACCTGATTTGGGATAATTCAATAACAACAATTCCTTCATACTTGGGTTGATAAATCACAGATGAGAGAGGAACAGTGGCTCATCCAAAGAGGAATCAAAGAAACCCTGATGCAACGGAAGGTCTAGCCTTCTTTCTGTAAATCACACACATGGAGGCTTTTTGATCTCAATAGGAGTTGAAAGGCGTATCACTTTGCTTAGGCTACCTTCCATCTACCAATCAGATTATCAAGAAGTTGGAAAGGAAGAGGATAATTTGTTTCATACTTCTTCTTTTTTAGATATATGATGCCCAGTTGGAGGCTCAAACACCAGGATCTGTCACCAACTATTCAAGTCTTGCAGTGGTTCTCCAAGCATCATGAATTAAACATGACACCTTCCATTTTGACTTCAAAAATATTGACCAAATTATTGGTTGCTCAGTGCTGAGAAATCCTCACTTATCTTCACAGAAAATAAATAAAAAATTCTACTTTTCGAGGAACTAGAATATTCCTTTCTATCTATTCACCTCCATGAATGATCCTGTAGCCATGTTTTTCAGTGAATTTTGGTGATGTCTTCATGGTTGTTACAACTAATGTTGATTGTGTCCATCAGACTTGTGCAATGTTAGTCGGTTATGTCTTGTTTCAGGCTATAATATGAGTACATCATGTTAGTGCTCTAGAACATGGATTACAACAAAGGGTCATTTGCAAAATTTGGGTTTCCTACCAGATCCCTATAGAAATTTATGGTAGGACCCTTCCTACAACAAATATGTATAACATATTACAACCTTCAGAATTAATTCCAACTTCCATCTCTCTCTGACATTACAATATCATTGGATGCCTAGTGAGACACAAGTAATACTTTTTGTGTTCACAAAAGACACAATTGAAATTTTATGGTACGACCTTTCCTACAACAAAAAGATGCAAGATTTATTGTAACCATCAGACTTAGTTATATCTCTCTCTCTGAAAGAAAATATTACTAGTTTCTAAGTGAGACATCTGTGACATTGTATTTGTGTTTCCACGGTGGTTGTAGAGTTTTCATTTTAGGATTAAAGATAACCTTATGTATTAGTAAGAATGAAACATTTGACTATCAAGATCTTCCCATAATCATATTCAAAGTATACTATTTCTTTTGGACCTTTTCAACTTTTGAACCTCTTTTTAGTTTTCCCATTTAGGCCTATTGACATTTTATATAGACTCAATTAGCATGGGCAGAGTCCTTTAAAACTTAAATCTAATTAAATAAAACAAAGCATTCATATTACCTAACATCTATATAATAGTAGAAATGAGGGAAAAATTGAATAGAAAGTAGGAGGTTCTGGGATTTTGATATCTGCAACTACTCCCATGGAATAAGTTAGTTGGAGAAATTCATATGAAAATGCAACAAGTTATTAAGAAAAGGGCTAAAGAACCATGCCTCATTAAGAGAGAACCAAGATGTGCTCAATTTTTTTTTTATTAAAGTTATTTGCTAAGCTTGAAACTTTAAGGCGAGGTCATTCTTCCTTTAAAATAACAGTAGTATGGAATCAGATATATCATTGATCTCTTAGTTAAATTTACTTACATTCTAGTTTTTTTTGCAAATTTATCAAGCAGTTACTAGCCCCATCACTGAGAGGGAATTTTAGAATCGGGATATTGAAGAGTGGAACTAGTTTAAAATTCCCTTAGATCACATGTTTCCCTCATTTAATGGAAATGGAAATGTAGATGCAGATCTAGAAAGCATCAAGCTCCTTTAGTGTTAAATATTTGACTTTGAGATAAACAAAAGAGATTATCGCACCAAGAGATTACATCTGATTATGAATATTTCAATTACATTTGGATGCATGCCATGTAGTACTTCTTTTGGAGGTAAGTTATGTTGTTAATTTAGAGAAAATTAGACAGTAAGAGAGGAATTTGTCTTTAGAGCTGACCTTTTATGTACTTTTCCCACTGTCACTTGAGCTATAATATTTTCGTTTTCCAGAAAACATGAGTTGTAGGCTATTGTATCTCTTATTTATACCATGTGTTATGGAAACTTTCATTTTATTCTTGATATAAAGTTGAACAATAAAAATAAAAAAATTCGACTCAATGTGGGCTTTTGTATTGTAAGAAAATTGATAGGGTCATTCAGTTATTGTCTAGAAATTGCATGCTTGGATCAACATTCGAAGGTGGAGGAGAAATAATAATGCTTGTTATAATTCATGCAATAGTTAGGATTTTGAACCAAATCTTATCTTTAGCATGTGCCCTTTTTTTGAAATATCTCTTGGGTATTTTGGTTTTTTGTATTTTTTTTTTTAAGAAGGGAAAATGGATCTTGATGATGCATCATGCTCTTTCTTTTCACTTTCGATATTTTTTGGAGCAAGTACAATGAAATTTGTGAAAGTCAGATATATGTAATAGTGGATTGAACTGGATATATTACTTCTACAAAAGTATGAGTTTTCTAGAGAGATTATTTTTTTATCGTGAATCACTGTAAGTTACTTGTTCCATTGTAGATAAAATACAATTTGTTGGAAGCATAAATTCCACATGTGTTTAATGAGTAAATAGGTTTTTGAGGAAACTAGATCTCGTACAATCTGGTATTACATTCTGGTTGGGAGATTTATTTTCCACAATGGATTCATGGGTAGAATATTGAATTAAGCATATATGGTCGCTTTCAAAAAACAATATTGATGATTTAAACGCTTCAGATAGTCTTATGCAGACATTTCCATCTCATGAATCGATAAAACAATTTGTATTCTCTTCATGATCCTGATAACCCCTTCTCTGTTTTTCATTTGTTGGATTTACATCAATATATCAAACTCAAGCCAAATACTGTATTCAAGATATGCAACATAATGCTTACTGAAGGGAAGAAAGAAACTCAGAGAAATCATGACAACACATAGGGAATAAATTAAATGCCCATAGCTGGAATGGAATGGAAACAAAACTCAATCATTTTAACAGTGGTATATCCAACTCAACCTAAATACTGTATTCAATATATTGAACAGAGAGTCATATTTGGTGGTCCTTTATTTTCCTTTTTGTTTTACTGTTGAGGGAGATTAACCAAACATGCCATCTTCTTGATATACAATCCTCAAAATATTGGTTTGTTGGTGCCCTTTTCATTCTTTTTTGACATACCTTTTCTTTTTTCCCATGAAGTGTGTTCCTTAACTATAAAAAAACACACAGGATTCATACAAGTTTTGAGAACATGCCCATTTGGTCTATAGTTGAGTTTTTCGGACCATATTAAAAAGACCATTCTAAGATATGATTAGATAAAGTAGAAAGAGCTTACCAATCGTATGCTTAACTATTGGAAATATATTAAATTTAATGGGAAATGCAATCTTTTTATCATGGAAAATTCAAATCATTACTAAAATAGTTTCAAACATAGCTAAAAGAGTTGGCCTAGAATTGTGTTTGTGCAATTACATGTGGATGTGCATCAATTTGTGTTTTTCGAATATGGCTAAAAGAGTTGGCCTAGAATTGTGTTTGTGCAGGCACATGTGGATGTGCATCAATTTGTGTTTTCTTAAAGTTATCTGCTAACCCTGAGACTTTAAGGAATATGATCATGTTGTATGGATTTTGTGTGGATGTACATAACTGTGCGCTGCCCAGAAACGCCTCTTTCTTGGCTACCTGCACTCTCCCTCTCTCTATATCGCTCAACCTCCTCAACTGCTCATGTATGTTTAAGGCCTTCTCATCCCTCTTCTTCTCCCCCCTCCTCATTGTCATGTTCACAAAAACCATTAAGAATTTTTTTATTAAAATGTTATGCCAATCCCAAAAGAAAAAATAAATCATTATACGCAAAACAATAGCATCATGATTCATCATCTATAAACAAAGAACATCATTCGAAAGTAAAATATATAAAATTTTCCATTAAATTAATTCATATCTCCAAATCACCTAATTAGCACTCAAAATATTTAAACAAAACAACAAAATCATTATAATAACTTTAATCATCCTTTGCAAAACACATCTCAAATATTACATACATAGTCCACTAATCGGTATTGGCCCAAACCCAAGGCACACTTTGAGGACCAAGGGTGACCTAATAATTGTTACGAGAATACATATTCTGCATCAAAGCATTAGATATTATAGTAATGCATATGATATGTAAGCATATATATTGTAAGAAAGAGAATAATCCACAAACCACAAAATGCATGTCTATAAGCTTGAAGAAACATTGTGAATGGAGAGAATAATCCATAACCATAAACAACTTGCAAGAGTATTCTAGTGAAGGACACAATGATATATACCAACCACAAACCTTTATAGTTTTTTTGAAAGGAAATTGAGTTGTAATAAACAAGCCGTACATAATGATTTTCTTATCTGCAATAGTGGAACCTTGTCATTATATAAAAGAAGTGGGCTACTAATACAATTGTTGATTTCTTATCTAGACCATTAAATTCGAAAAAAAATGCTCAAGGCCACATTTTCCCCCCATTGGTTTCATTATCATACATTTGCCTGGATCACTGTGATAAACTCAAGCTGTCTTTCCCAAAGCTGCCAAAAATTGTTCAAACTGAATTCTTCCTCATTTGTATCCAAATGGTGGTGGAATATTGCTACTAGATTCATCATTCCTTAGGGTTGTTTTTTCAAAGCTCATTTTCCTATAGAAGGTCATGATACTCACCCTTCGTCATGTTTAGGGTTTCAACTATAAGAGCAAAGTATTAATGACTTTATTGTGGCTCCCTCTGGATCCTTCTTTTACCTTATTCATTTATAAATCCAGGAGGTTATTTGCTCTTTCTACCTCTATTTTGGCCTTGAGCTTCTCATTAACTTTGGAATACACTGGTTCCTGCAGTGTTTCCAATTGCAATACACTAGTTTCAGCAGTGTCTCCATAATCACTGGTTTTGGCTAATTGTGCTTCACCAAGTTGCTTTTTGTAAGATGTAAACCTTACTATGTTTCTTGATCTATTAAATATTAACGAAGTCCTAGTATTATCTAATGAAAGTTCTACTAATTGCTATCATGATTGTTAGTATGGTATAGTACTATAATATAGATATAACATCTTGTGGAAGTGGAACATAATCCTTCTACCAAAGGAATAGCAGGTCTGCTTCACAACATAATTTTGTTATGAATGTTAAATACAACATTTTTTATGTATTCACTTTATAATTTTGAAAAAATATTAATAAAATATGCATAAGAGTCAGGATTAGGATCTGCTACGTAAAACAATATTTTCAAAGATGTGGACTTAAATTTGAATTGAAATGTATAATTCTTCAAGTTCCCTCCATGCATCACTGTCTACCATGAAACTACAATTACATCCACATCATCTATCAATTTTAGAGTTTCGCAACTACCTATTATTTAAAAGCTATGCCATTCTATAAAAGTCTCTGCAAATGTACTTTTTTAAGTTTTAAGTTGTTATAAGAGATTGCATTGGCTTTACTTACATAACTAGGTATTTGTTACAAAATTGTAATAGTAATCATTCATTTTCTAGCATTTAAATATGCAGTTCATAATAATAATCTACACGGCTTTGATTCTCCATAATTTTCAAACGTGTCTTGACTATGTTAAATTAATGGCTAATTTTCAATAAATTGGTTGAACATTGAACTTTCTAAATGCATTTTTGAAGTCTGAAGAGAGTTCAAAATGCATTTTTGAAGTTTGAGGAGTTTTCAAAATGCATTTTTAAGCCTGAGTTAAACTGCAACAGGGGCATCATCGGGAATAGTTTTTACAAAACTACTTTCAAATGAAAATATGCTCAAGCTCATATTGCAATAGGTAATAGAAGTGCTGATTCTAAATAAGGTTATGTACTGGAATTTAGATTTGAGTGGGTGTATCCTATGCACCGTTTTATTCATTCTGGGTTTGAATCTGGTTGCATTATGGGGCATGCCGAGGAAAAAGGTCCCATAATGAGAATTATTTATGTTCTGCCTTTCATGGTAAACCTTGCTTTCCCAGTAATTGGGACTTAAAATTGTTGGATGTAGGCTAACAGATGAGGTGTAGCCAAATACCCAAGGTAATGCACCACAGGTGCTAGATATAGATATATTCCTTAGCATGTCAGGGAAGAGGCCTGCATATGTTGCTTGGCATGGCCTAAAGAAAGCATGTAATAAGAGCCACATTCACTTTAATGACTTAGTCAATAATATCCAGGTTGAACTCTCAAATTTAGCTATAACTAATATTAGCACCAAAGAGTCAGTTGGTAAAGCTTTAGGTGTGGGTTCAACAAATAACAAAAAAGATGTGTATGATCTCAATTCAAATAATAATAAGTCCAATGGTGTCATCATATCAGAGCAAACTTCTCAACAATATTTTCTTGTGAAGACAAGGATAAAAGATCCAAAGTAAAATTTTCAAATGTGCCAGAAAAGGAAATTAAGTGCATCAATGAGAGTTACTTTGGTGCTTATAGTCGGTTTTCAATTCACGGGGAAATGCTTAGTGATCAAGTATGGATGGATGCATAAAAGGGATCTATTTTGAACAATCCTTTTCTTTTTAAGCGAGTTGTGGTTATGGATGTTGGATGTGGAACATGGATTTTAAGTTTATTTGCAACTCAGGTAGGAGATGCAAAAGTAATTGCAGTCGAAGCAAGTGGGAAGATGGAATCTATAGCTTTTCAAGCTGCAAAAGAAAATAGCATTCTCAAATAAGAAAGTGATAATGCCAAAAACCAGACCTCGCATGGAGTTATCACTGTAGTCCATAGCATGATAGGAGATATTGATAAATGCATGGAAATTGAAATTCAAAGTGTAGATGTGATAGTGAGTGAGTGGATACTGCCTGCTTTATGAATCAATGCTCAACTCGGTTATTTATGCTTGTGATCATTGGTTGAAACCTGGTGGAGCAATCCTTCCGGACATAACTAACATGTATGTGGCTGGTGTTGGAAAAGGCAGAACTAGTCTATCGTTTTGGGAAAATGTATATGGCTTCAATATGTCTTGTATTGGTAAGGAAGTGGTTGAAGATGCTCCTCAACATAAAATAGTTGATGTTGTGGATAGCTGTGATATAGTGACAGAGACCTTTGTCTTACATACATTTGATATTATGACAATAAAAGTTGTCCCGCTGATTTCCTTTATGCAGGAACATAGTAAAATAATATTACGATTATGTAACTCTAGAAAATTACAATGATGTTTTTGGTGTAAATTTGAAATAAAATATGCAATAAAATGACAAGTGGATTTTTAAAGCCTCCTTACCAATTGTTTTTCTGGAATAAGTGCTTCTCTTAAACGTGTTCATTACATGAAAACCCTTGGAAGGCTCCAGGAAAGCCACGACGATGACCATAATTCCTATTTGATTGTTGATGTTGGTGGGATTTCTTAGCATAATTCAAGTCCATGAAATCAACATTGAATTGCTCTGATGTTGAGACCAAAGTTGCGCGAAGTGGGGACTTTTTTTTGGAAGCAGGGATGTTTTACCTGTGGGTCTACATTTTGGGCCACAAGTACCCACAGGAAAGATAGTCGGGCTCCTATTCTTTAAGCTCATGGATTATCTTCAGTACAGTCAGACTCCTATACAGTAAGCGAGAATAACACAATAGATATTAGATTAATATGGCCTACCTATTTTTTATTAACATATCATAATTGCAGTTGGATCTGGTTTCCTAAATCGATGATGATGCAAACAATTGTGTACTAGTGGACTTATTACAAGGTTTCATTGAAAAATCAACCCTAATTATTGTGGTTTTATGAAGAATTATATTGTTGATGTCCTTATATCTCCATGGAAAAAATCCCAAAGAGATGGAGATCTCTTATTAGCTCTTTACACAGTTTGGAATTTCCTTTACAACTAATCTAGGGGTCTTCCCCTATTCTTACCATGTTCCTTTGAATCAACAAAATCTAGTTGCCTTCAATTTTGTAACTGGGATTCTAAGTAAGTTATTTTTTTCTATTGTCTATGTTTGTCATGTCCTACCTCTCTATGCTAGGAAATATTCTTGTGAAGTCCAAAAATCTAGGATTTTTGAATTTCTATTGAACAAGGGATTACTAATTCTTACCCAAATGTTGACAAGTTGATACATTAATTCTTTAGTATCAAAATCAAAAACTCGCAGTTATTTGTAATTATCTCATCTCTGCCAAGTTCCATTAATGGTTTACAATGTTTGAAGAATTATTCCTTTTATAGTTAAATCCATATTTTGTGAGAACTATTTCGTAATGTTTCAATCAATATATTTTCTCTAGTTGTCAGACCCTAAGCTAAGCTAATGTTTTGAAATTTTAACTTTTGTGTTTCCATTGGGGAATGCTTTGATCAATACTCTTTTTATGAATTTTCTTCTGCATTCATTTTGTTTTTCTTAATTCTAGCTATGTACTTAGCTTTGTTTATGTTGTTGATACTGTAGCTATAGGAGGTGTAAGCACTTCCATTCTGTAGTTACAGTGGATGTCCTATTTTAGTCCCATTGATATACTTTTGTATCTGGACATTAATAAATTTATTGTGTGAAATTAGAATATAAATAATTCTTCCTTTTTAGGCTCCAAAAATAACAGTCTTCAAAACATTCCTAAAACTATCCCTAATTCTATTATATGTCTATCTATAAACAGTCTGCCTAGTCTCCTTGAAGGAAGCCTTCACAAAATTAGATATTCTCTTTCTACATGAAGCCAAAAGTCTACAAGTACTGCAGTAGCAACATAGAGACATCTGAAACAAATTCTAGGGGTTTGGAACCCTACATCAGAACATCAACTTTCAGAAGCTAATACTTATATCCCTCCCCTGAACTCTTGTTCAGTAAGGGAACGATCCTGTAGTAACAAAGGTTTTTTTAATAACTGATCTGCCAAAGTATTAATTTCCTTAAATATTTGTGCAAACGCTAGACCATCAAATCTCCCCTAGGGTCAACTAACAAATTATCTGTTGTGCACTTATTATTAGACCAATCCACCATCAGCTTTGAGTCTCAAAACACTTGCAATTTTTTTATACCCTATCTGTTGTTGTTTTCTAGAGGAGCCACATAGCATAAATATTTGTTTGGTTATTCGTGCCAAGTAATAATGCTAAATTTAGCTTGAAATGGTGATGTCAATCCAAAAATAGAATGACACCAACCCACACAAACCTGGAACTTCTTGACAGGCTTCATCGAAAAACACCCAGGCCTATTCGTAGCTATTTTACTGTTTCCTATAGAATTTTGGTTGGTTACTCTTTCGAGGAAGATCAATTTCCACTGCAAGTATTCCTAATTTTATGGGCTACTTGTGTTGGTATCAACTCTAGATCTCGGAAGATCTTTATGTTTCTAGATAACTAAATACCTTAAATCACAAAAAGACTGTAAAGTCCTAAAAAATTTTACAATTTTTTCTAAAATCCAAGAATAAAGACATTCAATAAGAGTCCTCTGCTCCATTTAATAAAAACATTTAGTGAGAGTCCTCTGCACCATTTATTTATTTTACGACACCACCTCCTGAATCATGCTTTGATCAATGAACCAATTGGAAAAGGAAACAACGGTATGGTTTCTCCAGCCTCAAACCTCGGATGGATAGTTAATGCATCCTTTTATAATCTAATATATGATTGGTTGCTCCTGGAAATTCTACTGAATGAAGGTGAAAAATACCCACCCCCATTTATATATTCACACTAGGCTACCAAGCTGATTTGATCTGGGATCAATCAATCACCTGTATGCTTTCTCATCATTTCCAGCATCTCTGTGCCCATATGTATTGGAACTATACTCTATTCATGCTTCTCAATAAATCAATATATTACAGGCTATCCATAGGCAAGCTCCAAAAATAGGAAACAAACAATTCATCCACGGATTCCTCACTTGTCCTACATAAAATACATATTCCTACATGTTAATCTTTTGGCAATTATCCCAAATTAAAATTTTGTTGTCGAAAGTTAACCAGAGAAAGTTTTAGCTTTAAGAGGAATTTCTAAATTTCAGACTAAGTGATACCACAAGGATCTTTCCCTCATCATTTCTTCTTCCATCTTTAGCATGTATTCTAATATGGCGATATATTCATCACACCCCTCATTTTTTACCATTTAAAATGGTTTATCTTGTTCAAAAATTTTAATTGCACTAGAATTTAAGTTATGGTTCCTTTCCTCAGTTTTTACTCCTTGAAATTTCAAATCCCATGCTAACTTCAAGCCATGAGATCAAATATTCCTGCCATCAATTGTTCCCACATTTTCCATGGAATAAATCCCTAAGAGATAGAGATTTCTTATTAGCTCCTTACACAGTTTGAAATTGTCTTTACAACCAATCTAGGGGTCTTCCCCTATGTCCTTTCCATGGAAGAATAGTCCATACATTTTCAAGTTCAGTCCCTTTCAACCCTAAGTGCTTCAATCACTGCTCTAATTGTGTCTTGCCAAGATGGAGCCTAAACTACATTGAAGGGAATCCCATATGCATATATGGCTTGGGAAACTCTAAAATTTGTCTCTTCCCTCTCACACATGTCAAACATTTTTTTTCCAAACTTCTAATGTTGAATCTCTTCCTGGCATCTTCAACAACTAGGGGAACTTGTTGTACCGTTCTTGAAGATGTTAGAGTATTTCCGAGTTCAAGCTTGTTTCTCCTCCTTTCTTCCTTGGATAATTGTGCTTCACCACGTTGCTTTTGTAATTATGCCTCCTCCTTTTGGCTCATACACATACAAAAAGAAAATTAATCATTAAGAATCCAAAAACCCTTGTATATGACTCTCTTAACTTTTGTTTCCACTTGCTGCAATTCCATAAGCAGCTTCCACCCGATATTTCATCCTTGTTCCCTATATTTGTGAGATATTTCCAGAAAGAAGAATATTTAGTATAATTTTGCCCGTTTTCTCTCCCATTTCGAGTTCCAGACCTCAAACTAGAATGGCTTGAGGGTCAAATCGATCAGACCAGCTGGTTCCACCAGTTTTGATAACATTGGTCTCCCCCCATCATCTTTCTCGTCAAATACTCGTGCTTGATATTTTTCCTGCTATTCATCTTTGCCAAGAACCTTTTTCCGTTGTGGGAAATAGTTCTCAGGTTTCCTGGAATGAATTTGGTAGAAAAATCTAGCATCCTAGTGAACTAGTGTCGATTGGAAAATTTGCAATTCTGATCCTAACCAGAAACTGGTTTGTCACCCTAGTGTGGAAAATCTAGTAATTATGTCTAGAGTGATTTTCAACATTCTCCAGACTGAGGTGGGGTTTCCTCATTTTGTACAACTACTTCTCTAATAAGATGGTTTGCTTCTGGATTTTGTTCTTCAGTACCAGAGACTTGGAGTGTGCACCATGGTCGTACCTTCATCCTGGACTACATCAAGCTGTAATTTTTTGCAGAAATAGTTAAAGTGTTAAGGGGACTATCTAGATTTTCTTCAGTATTCCCATCCACCACTTGATCATCTCCTGTATCTATATATTGTTCTTCACAGTACAGATATTCCTTGCCTAATTATGAAATTAACATTATTTCCTTGCTATTTGTGTTGGGTTTCTCATCAAATTTCAGATATAATTTTCACCACTTATAGATGTGAATTGGTTAGAAATTGTCGGGTCAAATTAATTCAAAGAATAATCTATCAACATCTAAATTAAATAAGAGGATTCCAATCCTTCATATCTTGACATATGGAGTTTTTTAGAATCTTTACCAAATTTACTACCAGACTCTTCTTCCACATTGTAAGAAGTCTAAGAGATGGGATAAAAATTGAGGAGAGGTGCTTCTTACTCAGAATCAATGTTGATGTCACCCTAGCTACCTCCTTACAGTCAGTCATTACTTTAGATGTTTATAACTACTTCTGTTTGGGAATTCACCCTTTTTAGAAATGTTTCTTCCAAAGAATTCACAACATAACTCATCCAACTCATTTGTCCATTTCTTTAATCCCATTTTTTTCTTTCTTTTCGGACCTTTGTTGCTACCACTATCATCTTCTCATCTATAATTAGTTTATTTATTTATTGTTTTCCTATCCTACAAAAAATGTTTTGCAAACTGAAGAAATTGAGGGGAACTATATCCTATGGCAATTTGCATAAATATCCAAGGCCTACTCTAATAGTAACAAGTAGTTTCACTGTCCTAATGAATTCATCATAATCCTTCTATAATTTTTCTCCGGGGATATGAGAAGTTTAGGTTCAACCTAAAAATCTGCTGCTAATGATCTCCTAGGCACATTGACTGATATTTTCATACCCTTATTGTATGTCTTTCCTCTTTCAAAAATATCTCTTTTGGCTCTCCAGTCATCTCTTGAAATGTATTAAATCCTTCTAAATTCCATGTTGGCTGAACTGTTATGCCAAGGTCTATAGGATGCTAAAACAACTAGAAGTTGAACAGGTTCTGCTATCATTAGGTAATTTCTAGATATTAATGCTACTCTTGCTGCTTGTATTCTCCTCTGGTGGGAAATTATACCCCAGTGTTTTCTTCTCAGGATAGGAAATAGTTAATTATATTGTGATGTTGCTTTAGTGGTACTTTAGCCTATGAACATGGCCATACCAAGTTTCCCCTTTTGATGGTTTTCAGTAGTGTAGAGTGGAGCTTTTATAGAAAACAGATACAGGTGTAGGAATAAGTAATTTGGAGAAATAATAGTGATTTTTTTTGGATTTGAATTGTGTTAAAATATAGAAACATCAAAATTTAAAAATACTTAAAGTAAATGGTTGCAGCCTAATGTCAATGTGCTTGAAACTGGTACTCTAGATGTGCTATTGGTATGCCTCCAAAGGGTTTAGTTTGTCCAATATTGGTCACCTAGGGATAGAAAAGGTAGAGGGTGGTATGAAGGAAAGTTCATGAGGCTTTGTAAATATAACACCCCCAGTCTTTAATTCCCCATAAATACCATAATTGTCATTAAATATGTTAACAATTACAGCAGGGGAAAGTAAATGTAAATGGATCAAAAGTTCCTAGAACAACTGTAATATGCATTTTTTGAAATATATTTACAAAGACTAAAGAAGAGAGTAGCTAACACGGATCTTAATTCCTGTGATAGAAGATTTTTTGAGGGGAAAATCTATAATGTGGATTCGGGAAGTTTCTTGCTTTACTTGAATTAACTGTATTAATTTTCTGATTTGATATTGAACCACCCACCTACCAGCAGTAATGGGAAAGAATGGGAGTAGTGTTGAGCTGCTCTAGGATTGCACTTTTTACCATTTAAACTGGTTTATCTTGTTCAAAAAGTTTAATTGCACTAGAATTTAAGCTATGGTTCCTTTCCTCGGTTTTTACTCCTTGAAATTTCAAATCCCATGCTAACTTCAAGCCATGAGATCAAATATTCCTGCCATCAATTGTTCCCACATTTTCCATGGAATAAATCCCTAAGAGATAGAGATTTCTTATTAGCTCCTTACACAGTTTGAAATTGTCTTTACAACCAATCTAGGGGTCTTCCCCTATGTCCTTTCCATGGAAGAATAGTGCATACATTTTCAAGTTCAGTCCCTTTCAACCCTAAGTGCTTCAATCACTGCTCTAATTGTGTCTTGCCAAGATGGAGCCTAAACTACATTGAAGGGAATCCCATATGCATATATGGCTTGGGAAACTCTAAAATTTGTCTCTTCCCTCTCACACATGTCAAACATTTTTTTCCAAACTTCTAATGTTGAATCTCTTCCTGGCATCTTCAACAACTAGGGGAACTTGTTGTACCATTCTTGAAGATGTTAGAGTATTTCTGAGTTCAAGCTTGTTTCTCCTCCTTTCTTCCTTGGATAATTGTGCTTCACCACGTTGCTTTTGTAATTATGCCTCCTCCTTTTGGCTCATACACATACAAAAACAAAATGAATCATTAAGAATCGAAAAACCCTTGTATATGACTCTCTTAACTTTTGTTTCCACTTGCTGCAATTCCATAAGCAGCTTCCACCCGATATTTCATCCTTGTTCCCTATATTTGTGAGATATTTCCAGAAAGAAGAATCGTTAGTATAATTTTTCCTGTTTTCTCTCCCATTTCAAGTTCCAGACCTCAAACTAGAATGGCTTGAGGGTCAAATCGATCAAACCAACTGGTTCCACCAGTTTTGATAACATTGGTCTCCCCCCATCATCTTTCTCGTCAAATACTCGTGCTTGATATTTTTCCTACTATTCATATTTGCCAAGAACCTTTTTCCACTGTGGGAAATAGTTCTTAGGTTTCCTGGAATGAATTTGGTAGAAAAATATAGCATCCTAGCGAACTGGTGTCGACTGGAAAATTTTCAATTCTGATCCTAACCAGAAACTGGTTTGTCACCCTAGTGTGGAAAATCTAGTAATTAAGTTTAGAGTAATTTTCAACATTCTCCGGACTGAGGTGGGGTTTCCTCATTTTGTACAACTACTTCTCTAATAAGATGGTTTGCTTCTGGATTTTGTTCTTCAGTACCAGAGACTTGGAGTGTGCACCATGGTCGTACCTTCATCCTGGGCTACATCTAGCTGTAATTTTTTGCAGAAATAGTTAAAGTGTTAAGGGGACTATCTAGATTTTCTTTAGTATTCCCATCCACCACTTGATCATCTCCTGTATCTATATATTGTTCTTCACATTACATATATTTCTTGCCTAATTATGAAATTAACATTATTTCCTTGCTATTTGTGTTGGGTTTCTCATCAAATTTTAGATATAATTTTCACCACTTGTAGATGTGAATTGGTTAGAAACTGTCGGGTCAAAGTAATTCAAAGAATAATCTATCAACATCTAAATTAAATAAGAGGATTCCAATCCTTCATATCTTGACATATGGAGTTTTTTAGAATCTTTACCAAATTTACTACCAGACTCTTCTTCCACATTGTAAGAAGTCTAAGAGATGGAATAAAAATTGAGGAGAGGTGCTTCTTACTCAGAATCAATGTTGATGTCACCCTAGCTACCTCCTTACAGTCAGTCAGTACTTTAGATGTTTATAACTACTTCTGTTTGGGAATTCACCCTTTTTAGAAATGTTTCTTCCAAAGAATTCACAACATAACTCATCCAGCTCATTTGTCCATTTATTTAATCCCATTTTTTTCTTTCTTTTCGGACCTTTGTTGCTACCACTATCATCTTCTCATCTATAATTATTTTATTTATTTATTGTTTTCCTATCCTACAAAAAATGTTTTGCAAACTGAAGAAATTAAGGGGAACTATATCCTGTGGCAATTTGCATAAATATCCAAGGCCTACTCTAATAGTAACAAGTAGTTTCACTATCCTAATGAATTCATCATAATCCTTCTATATTTTTTCTCCGGGGATATGAGAATTTTAGGTTCAACCTAAAAATCTGCTACTAATGATCTCCTAGGCACATTGACTGATATTTTCATACCCTTATTATATATCTTTCCTCTTTCAAAAATATCTCTTTTGGCTCTCCAGTCGTCTCTTGAAATGTATTAAATCCTTCTAAATTCCATGTTGGCTGAATTGTTATGCCAAGGTCTATAGGATGCTAAAACAACTAGAAGTTGAATAGGTTCTGCTATCATTAGGTAATTTCTAGATATTAATGCTACTCTTGCCGCTTGTATTCTCCTCTGGTGGGAAATTATCCACCAGTGTTTTCTTCTCGGGATAGGAAATAGTTAATTATCTTGTGATGTTGCTTTAGTGGTACTTTAGCCTATAAACATGGCCATACCAAGTTTCCCCTTTTGATGGTTTTCAGTAGTGTAGAGTGGAGCTTTTATAGAAAACAGATACATGTGTAGGAATAAGTAATTTGGAGAAATAATAATGAAAATTTTTGGATTTGAATTGTGTTAAAATATAGAAACATCAAAATTTAAAAATACTTAAAGTGAATGGTTGCAGCCTAATGTCAATGTGCTTGAAACTGGTACTCTAGATGTGCTACCGGTATGCCTCCAAAGGGTTTAGCTTGTCCAATATTGGTCACCTAGGGATAGAAAAGGTAGAGGGTGGTATGAAGGAAATTTCATGAGGCTTTGTAAATATAACACCCCCAGTCTTTAATTCCCCATAAATACCATAATTGTCATTAAATATGTTAACGATTACAGTAGGGGAAAGTAAATGTAAATGGATCAAAAGTTCCTAGAACAACTGTAATATGCATTTTTTGAAATATATTTACAAAGACTAAAGAAGAGAGTAGCTAACACGGATCTTAATTCCTGTGATAGAAGCTTTCTTGAGGGGAAAATCTATAATGTGGATTCGGGAAGTTTCTTGCTTTACCTGAATTAATTGTATTAATTTTCTGATTTGATATTGAACCACCCACCTACCAGTAGTAATGGGAAAGAATGGGAGTAGTATTGAGCTGCTCTAGGAGTATGTCCATGTACCCATTCTGGAAACCTCTGATTTACCACACAACCTGAGGAGGGACCCAAAGAAATTCTCATGTTGGGATCATGTGTGGTGTGTGTGAATAAAGTGAATAGAGAGTAAGAGCAGAGGATGGCAGTGAGTAGTGGAATGGGAATGTGTTAGAGATATAGAAGGGCATGCCATTGAATTAGTGGAACCTGTGAGAAAAAAATTGAATCACATGTAGGGCTGAATATGTGGCTCTGCTCAGGGTGATAGACCCTCTATGTCACCGCAAACCTGTGTGGAATTGTAGACTACTTGATTGGTGAGGGAATTCAGTGCTAAATCCATTAGCCTGAGCTAGAAGGCTAGATGATAATGCTGAGAAATTTTGTTGTATATATGCACAAAAAGTGTTAAAAAATGGAAGTACTGAGGAATTATTGGGTTAGAAGGACCCTTTATGTTGTGCAGACCCAGAGTGACCACAAGATGAAAAATAACAGGCCCTAGCTCTACTATTATTTAGATGAAAATTAAATAGTTTTTGACTTGTCTAACAGTTCTTATCAGGTGGTTCATATTTTGGTTGGCTGGGTGGCGTTGAAAATTATAGTGTATTTTGTATATAATGGAGAAATAAGCAGATGCAAGACAGGTTGTCTTTGGAATAATAAAAATGTAGAGAAACAATAAGAGGGATTTTCCACAAAAAAAATAACTGAGTACAAGGGCTAGGAAATACCTTGCTAGTAGTAGTAACCAGTCCACCTTGCCTCAAAAAAGAGCGCATTCAACAAAGGACACACCCACACTGTAGAATTCAAACACACAGGCTATAGAATTTACATACCCACAACTTACATGCCTAAAACTCAACAATGTTGGGTTACACAAAGAAAAAAAAGATGACTTCCAAAGTCTCTTGCTCGAATATTTAGACCAAGAGTCCACATTATCTTGCCTAACCTTGAAAATAACTTGTGCTCTTCCACAGTCCGACCTGTGCTCTTCCACGACCTGAATTACGCTGAAAAATATGAAAATTAACTGGTGCAAAATCTCGATGGTCTCCTCGGCGCTGCTCTACTCTGATATGGTCTCCTCGATGTTGCTTTGTCTATAGACCAAAGTATTAAGGGCTGAAAGTTTATATCAAATGGCTTAAAATGGGTATGCACCCCTCCTAGGGTAAGGAGACACCAAGTTAAGTGCAGTAGACCTTCCTTACACTCCTTTGTAAAGTGAATAAAGACCTAAGGAGGACATGATAGGAGGGTCGATGTCTATCAGAAATATGCTTAGTGAGGTGATATCGTTAACCATCGATTAAGGGTCCTCTTTCCCTCTTCCCTCTTACCTAAAAAATCATACTTATCAGGTGATCAGAGGGAAGCAAACAAATAGAAAGATCAGTGTTTTCTCTTGCTTGAAAACTACGGAAGGAATCAGCATTGTATCTTGCTCGAAAATGAAAGAAGGATCAACACTCTTGCTCGAAAATGACCCGATCTGTGTTATTACTCGAAAACGTTCGACCTAATTATACTCTTTCATGTAAAATTAAAACTACCAAATGGAAAATGTAATTTATAGAGGCGAATTTCAACCTGCCCTCGATTCGAAAACTAAGAAGTCCGGCAATTGCAACAAAAACCAACTTCAAAACCTTTAAATCCTTTATAGAGGCGAATTTCAACCTTGCCCTCAATTTTCAAACCAAGAAATCCGATGATTGCAACCAAAACCAACTTCAAAACCTGTAAATCCAGGCGATTGCGATCAAATTCAATGATTCCAACCTCCAAACCAGGTGAATCGAGCCTTTGCAATGAAAATCGAGGGCGACCTTTGCAGTTTTAATCTGCTTTAATTTTTGGGGCTAAAATATAATAATTATTTATTTTAAAAATAAATTTTGGGTTAACTATATAAAATGGGTAAAATAGGTGCAATATAAAAAATTCGCCTCTCCAAACTATAAAACCCCTTAAATTTTGCCCTTGGGATAAAATTCACCCCTAAAATTTTCCATGGTGCTCAAACTATTGCAGGAGAAACAATTATATGCAAAAACATCCAAATGTTTCTTTGGAGTACGAGAGGTGGAATATCTAGGTCATATTGTATCTCACGAGGGTGTTAAGGTAGACCCTAACAAAATTAAAGCCATTAAGGAATGGAAAGTCCCCACAACCATAAAGCAATTGCGAGGATTTCTCCAGTTAACAGGGTATTATCGCAAGTTCGTTAAGAATTATGGGAGAATAGCGACACCTCTATCAACATTATTGAAGAAAGATGCATTTTCATGGACTCCTGAAGCAACTAAGGCCTTTGAACATCTTAAAGAGGCAATGTGCCTAGCACTGGTCTTAGCTACACCAAACTTCTCAAAAACCTTTATTGTGGAATGTGATGCCTCAGGAAATGGAATTGGTGTTGTTTTAATACAGAAAGGAAGATCCATTTCTTTTGAAGGTACGTCGATCAAGGAAAGTATTTACATAAAGCTATTTATGAGAATGAAATGTTGGCAATAATACATGCACTAAAGAAATGGCGACCTTACCTAATGGGAAGACACTTCAAGGTAAAAACTGATCATGATAGTCTTAAACACTTTTTGGAACAAAGACTATCTTCAGAATAGCAGAAAAAATGGGTCACAAAGATGTTGGGTTATGACTTTGAAATCATCTACAAAAATGGGAAGCTAAATTTTGTTTCAGATGCAGTCTCAAGAAAGGATGAAGAGGTGGAAGCATTGCTTTGTGCAATTTCTAATATCCAACCAGATTGGATAACCGAAGAAAGGGATGAATGGAAGAAGGACGAAGAAGTGTGGACACTCATTCAAAAGTTGCAGCAAGATCCTAGTACATTTGATACATTTAGTTGGAAAAATGATTCCTTATGTTACAAAGATCGCTTATATCTTTGTAAGAATTCCCAACTAAAACAAAATATTCTTTTGGAATTGCACACTTCTCCTTTAAGAGGACACTCAAGATTTTTAAAAACTTACCACAGGGTGAAGAAATATTTTTTTTGGGATGGCCTTAAATATGATATTCAAAATTTTGTGGCAGAATGTTTGGTTTGCTAGCAAAATAAAGTTGAGACATTTAAGACTCCAGGTCTTCTACATCCTTTATCCATTCCAAGTCAATGTTGGGAGGATATTTCAATGGATTTTATCACATGTTTACCTAAGTCCAAAGGAAAGAGTGTCATCATGGTGGTATTTGATAGAATTACCAAGTACACACACTTTTGTGCATTATCTCATCCATTTAAAGCAAGTACAGTTGCTACTACATTTATGGAAACAATTCAAAAGCTACATGGAAACCCAAAGATTATTATAAGCGACAGAGATCCATTTTTACTAGAATTTTTTGGACGGAATTATTTTCTTTTTTGGGTACTCAACTAGCTGATAGCTCATCTTATCATCCTCAATCAGGTAATTCGAACTAAGATAGTGAATAAATGTTTGGAAGGATATCTTTGTTGTTTTGTATCTGATAAACAAGCACAATGGGTCAAGTGGTTACCTCTCGCTGAATGGTGGTATAAAACTTCCTTCCATACCGCAGCAAAGATGACCCCATTTATGGCATTTTATGGATATCATCCACCATCTATCACATCATCTTTAAGGGAAAATTAGAAGGTTCAAGCAGTGGAATATCACATCGAGCATCAGCAAGAAGTTCTCCAACTCTTAAAGGATAACCTAAATTTGGCACAAAATCGAATGAAACAACAGGCAGATCAACATCGCAGCGAGAGAAGTTTTGATGCGGGAGACTGGGTATTTTTACGGCTACAACCATACAAACAAATGTCCCTCAAGCAAGCTAAGAAGGATAATAAATCATCTCCAAAGTACTATGTTCCTTACAAGGTGTTGCAAAATATTGGTACTATAGCATACAAATTGGAGCTTCCTGCTTCTTCGCGAGTGCATCCGTTTTTCCATGTTTCATGCTTAAAGAAGGTTATAGGTGAAAATCTTCCAGTTCAAACAATATTGCCAGAACTTGATGAGGAAGGAAAAATCATATTGGAACCTGAAGCGGTCACAGAAAAAAGAACTCGACAGCTACGAAATCGATCAATTTCGGAGTATCTCATCAAGTGGAAGAACTTACCCACTAAAGATTCTACATGGGAGGATGAGAATTTTATACAGAAACACCCAAAGCTAATCAAGCGTTGAGGACAACACTTTTTGAAGGAGAGGGTAATGTTAGGTCCCTATATTACTAGTATAGTCCCTTATTGTTGTTAGTGTAACCCCCTTATTGTTATTATTGTACCCCTGTAAACCCCATATTGTTATTATTGTGCCCTTAAATTATTATTGTTAGGTCGGTTAGGATTATATTGTGACCCCATGGACTCCTATATATAGAAAGGAGGTTTTTTCATTTGTATCATCAAGAATTGTTCCTTTATGTAATGTAAAGGAGGTTACCCCCTAGTGGCTTATTTCCTGAGGCGTTGATCTCTCTTTTCTTATTTTTGGAGAGTGGTTTAATACTTGGAGTTACATTTAGTGCTGAAGAACTAGTGCTTGCTATGTTCTTACCTTTCAAACCCATTTTCGTAATCTTGGTTTCATCTCCTGAATCTGAACCTAAGTCATGTTCAATGATTGCAATGATTTTCCCCTTCTCTTTGGCTTTAAGTTTGTTTGGCCTCAACTCTGGATGAAGTTGTCAACAATGGTCTTCATCATGGCCATTCTTCGAACAATGTTTACATGTGAGTTTCTCTTTCTCTTTTTTGATAGAGCTATTTCTCTTTCCTCTTCCATTAAACTTGCCCTTTCCTTTACCCTTATACTCAAGGAAACTATCACTTTTATCATATGCACTTTATTTCCCTCTTGCTTCTAGGTGTGTGGCTTGAACGCAAACCTCATCTAAGTTTGTGGGATTGAACATGAGAATAGTATGTCTAAGGTAACTATGCAAACCCCAAATATACTTTAACAAAGTTTCTTGAGAATACAAATTGACACCCAAAATAAGAGCTCTTCTCCTAAATTCATGAGTATAATCTTGCACACTTTTCCGTTTCAATTGTCTAAAATTTTGCGAGTCCATAATGGATTTTTTCATGTAATCTAGAGGATAGAATTGCATTTTAATGGCAGCAATAAAAATTGAACAATATATTGAGATCTTACCGTGGTTTTTAATCTCTTCTTGAGTCCTTTCTTCCCACCATAAAAGTGTTGATCCCTCCATCGTCAAGGAATCCAATTAAATCTTTATGTTATCTTCTTGAAGGCTCTAAATTCTGCAATAAACCTCCAATTGCCGAATCCAATTATCTAACTTCTCTGCATTCACTTCGCCATTATACATTGGAATCTCAAATTTGACATCAAGTTTGAGTAAGGGAGTTTTTCCTTTTGGGGTTTTTGAGTGAGTATGGGTGGTTTATGTTGTGGAAGTGGAAGATAATGTTGATGGTGATGATGAGAATGATGATGAAGATGGTGGATATGGAGGAGGCTTTCCTCCACTACCATTTGAATCCTTCTCTTCATCCTTTTTGTCTTCTAAGGTTCCATCTACATGTGGAGACTTAGAACTCTCTCCAACCATCTTGGTGCTCCTCTCTTCAAAAAAGATCCTAACCCTTTCAGTTAGGTCATAGAAAGCCTTCTTGAATGCTTCCTCTTCTGAAATACCCTCAGTGTCTCCTGCACTTGACATGATTGATATGGATTCAAGCTCAGCTTCTGGTGCAACTTGTACCTCCTCAATCTCAGCTAGATATAAAACCTGAGGTGCTTCAAGTACAGTTGGGAGTGAAACTTTGTGTGGATATGGTGGCCTTGTGGCTCTCCTTCTTATGGTCCTAACCTCAGGACTAGCAACCAACAATTTCCCTTCTCCTCTCTGCAACTTTAACCTTGTAAGAATCACAAAATTTCAACCATTAAAACCCTACTTGCACAAAACTCAAGCAAATATCAAGCAAAAAACCTTTGCTCTGATACCACCTTGATCTAAATCTGAATGTTAGTTTTTTTGTGTTAATTTCATTTTCATATTTATAAACAATTGTTGATCATTTTCTTCATGTGCATAGGTTTCCTTATGGTGTTTGTGAGAGTTAAACATGTAATTGTGACAAGTTTTATGTTAAATTCATGAGAATTTTAACATTAAAACAAAGTATTGAACAACAACAATAAAATGTACAACAAACCATCAAATGATCCATTAACACAGTATTTGATGAAGGAGTTCACCCCTCCTGAGCTACATCTCCTTGATCCAACTTCCATGGCTTATGCCGCTGTATTAGATCAAAATGGAAAAAAGTGTTGTTTACAATCCTCTACTGCTCCCGAAACCTGATCCAACATGTTCATAAAGTCCAAATATGCTAGGATAGACTCTTTTTGAGCCCAATTTGGTCGAAAATTTCTCAAGTTATGGCCTAATCAATTTTGGCCTAGGAAACCCCACCAAAAATGGAGCAACTCTAGTTAACTCCACTAAATCTGGAGATCTCGCCAAAATTGGCGGACTCTGCTAAACTAGCCGCCGATTTAAACTCTGGTTAATTAAGGTAAGTGGGATTAATTTGTGATAAGTCGTTTGTTTAGCACTAAATTCACTCTTAACCCAAATTTGAATTAGCACGTATTAAAACTTGTTTAAGGGTTAATTAAAACCCAGTTTAGTGGCTAATGGCGCATTTAGTTTTGGAGCCCCTGCCTTTGGTCATCGCAATGGTCATATGTATGAGGTTTTATTGTGAGGGGGTTGGCCCCCTCCTCCGCTCGCCGATCCATATGTATTGAAACAAATATACATCGGCGGCATAGTCTATTAAGTTCCATTGGTGCAACCTATTGGTAAGACTATCCGTTAGCACGAGGGAGGTCGCGGGGTCGACCCCGACCTCTGCCGTTTCGCTAATATAAATTTTTCCATTGCATATATAGTGTGACATTTCGACCATTGTATAAAATTTCAACCATATAAAATATTTCGATCATGACATATATAGTCCTCCGACCATATAATAAGAAAAATGCACCTCTATATAAAATGATTTCGACCTTAGGATATAATTAAAAAAAAAATCACCTTTCTAGCAAATCCTGAATTGACACTTGTCACAGTGTGATTGGGAAAACTGAAGGAATATTCCCATAATATATTTTTTTGCTGACTAGGCTGCAATGTCACCATTATTTCCTTTCTGCAAAAAATTTAACTACTTAGGAAAACGAACATCGGGCTCTATCTTCCTCATACGGAGTCAGTTTTCAAAGAAACGAATTGCATCGAATTCCTGGCGACGAACACTTCGCGGTCGTTTAGGTTCCCATCGATTCTAAGCACTTCCATTTTTTAGCTTAACACTGAGCACCTGATCACAAAATCATCAAGTTAATACCATGCTTGACTAACCAACTCATGTACATATGATCACACTAATTTAATAACATCTATCACGTATGTAACCATAAAATCAATAGAATGAAGGGCATACACATAAACATAATGCATATAACTACACTGATCAACTAGCATTTATCATGACTGTAACCATAATAATAATAGAATTACAAGCATATAAGTAACCCTAATGCTTACAACAACCATGAATCACATACATGCATGCCAAACATACAGACTTGTATGACGATTTTCTCTTACCCCAAAGTCCATTGTTGCAACATCACTTTAATGGTTTGCATCTCCTACTTTATATCAACCAACACATTAGCATCATAACATACCAATATCATCATGATGACCTAATTGCATACAATGACCTTATGCACAACAACCTCAATCAAACCAATGCAAACTTGACCATATGCACCCACTTGACATGTATAACCAATCATGAACGACCAATGCATGTTCAACATATGACATCACACAAGCAAGAATACACAGATAACACCGAAGCATGACCAATATGTAACCCTAGCATAAGAAAGCAATGCATGTACAATATGTAACAACATGTAAGCAAGTGTGCACAAAAAATACTCAAGAATGAGCACCACATAACCAGTCATACACTCATAACAACATGTTGACAACAACACCATCATCACTTCCATGGCGACACCACTATCACCATGCCCAACACAACACGGATACAACAAACACATATGGACCACAAGCATACTAAACACATATGCAACCAACATAAATGCATGATCAATACACTACCCATCCAGTCCAAGAGTTGAACCATGCTCTGATACCACTCTGTAGCACCCTCTTCCCACATCTACCCAAGTAACTGGCCAATTGGGGTAAATATGTGACAAGAGACTACTATAATGAGATTTAACCTCCTAGGTGACATTAAGGAAGTGGAAACGACGAAAACACAATATACAAACCTTGTACAACAACAACAACACTCCCAGGAGATAACACAACCTTTCAGGCCTCTTACCCCTGGGTCACACTGACATTTTGACCTCTTTGAGCCATAGCTGCAGGTAGAGGCTTGCATTCCTGCATCCAGGAGGTTATATTCATAGGCATAACACTGCATGCCAGCACCCAGGGCCCCAAATACTAAGTTATGTGCCGACAGCCTCAGAATTTGAGCCACCTTTTTAGGCCCGGAACCCAGTGCTCTACCCATAACTTCATGAAAAGTTCAGAGCTGATAAATAACAACAAGACACTGATACCGAGGCAATCACATAATTAAGAACTCATCTGGACCCCTCCTAGCCATGACAGGCATTTTGAGAAACATGAAAGCTACAGGTATAAATAATAAAACAGAGCATAGGGGTCTAATACTTATATGAGAATCGCTAAGAAGCATTGCTCCCCTACATCATCAACTGCAATACAATCTATTTGACGGTAAATACATTGTGTATTCATTTACAAGTAAAAATGTGGGGAGATACATACATAATCACTCTAAAAATACATGCTCATAACTAACATAATGATAACAAAAATACCATGGATACAACAACAATAGAATTCACATAAAAATAAGTACATTTGCATACCAAATACCAAGGGAATGAATTTCTCATTAATGAATTTATAAACCAACCGGAGATGGGACTACCACATTCCACCTAACCATAGATTCGCTGAGCCAAGTCTCACTTCCCCCAATCACCCCCGTGCCATATTCCAAGCATGAATGTGGGATCTCATCAAACACATCAATCACAATCAATCTAGGGATTCCAGAGGCCAAACCACCTCAACCCTCAACCAGTGATTCCACCTCACGGCCGGACATCACAACCAACACAGATTTGTCTCTATCCAAGCTGTTCTAGGGCTCCAAAGTGTTTGTTCCAACTAGGGGTTCCAGGACTAGTATCTCAACCCCAACTGTTACAGGGCTTCCAAAGCATTTGTCCAACTAGGGCTTCCAGGACTAGTAACTCAACCCACCTATGGCTTCTAGAGCGTTTGTCCAACCAAGGCTTCCAAGACTAGTAATTCAACCCACAGTTTTTTGTCGGGCTTCCAGAGCGTTTGTCCAACCAAGGATTCCAGGAACTAATAACTCAGCCCACAACTAAGGGATCATGAGAACCATCCAGAAAACAATAAATGGAAATAAACCCACAACACAATGGCTATCTAGGAAATGGTAAGACTAGAAAAATCCACTGTCAATCCAGGAAATCCTCCATGCCAATGACAAATCATAACCAAGAAACCACATGCATGCATAAATATCAAGGAAACCATACATGCAACTCGATACCTACAAAGAAATATAGTTGTAGCCGTTGATCTCAATCTCCTCTTGCGCTTTCCTACTCTTCCTTTGCCTTCTTGCTCAAAATCACCAAGTATACACACTCTCCAAGAGTGCTCCAAGAAAACTCTAAGTATCCAAGGGTGTGAGAGAGAGAATCGAAGAGAGTTCCACCATAGAACTAACCAAAGTCCTACCCACTGATCCTCAAAATCCTTTTTATTAGTGAGGCCTCTATTTTCTTCATTTTCCATTATTTTCCTTCATTTTCCTCCTCTCATGCAACATGTGACCTTTCATCTCCCTTTCCTCCTAATTTTCATTATTTTTATAAATAAAATGCCAATTAATTCCTCATGCCTTTCCAAGGCCTTTTCCATTGCCTTTTCCAATTTCCTTTAGCCATAATAATCGAAATGAACACCTGTTAGGATATTTTTCCCAACATTCAACTTGGAATACATGTCCCATCAACCGTGGTTATTATTTTAACTTTATTACATGGAGTTTTCACCAGGGTTGTTACAACATGACCATCTATTTCGTGATTGTCTGATTAAAAAAAGTTTACCATACAATGAGGGTTTTACCAAAGTAATGTCTTGAAGGACCTCCAGATACATGAATGCACAACCACGCTGTGCTTGAAGAAATGGAGAAATATTTGGGGTAAAATGTGCCAAACGCCTCTCTTATGGTTGAACAACCCCTTGCTTCTACCCTGGAGAAACAACCCCAAATGAGGAAGACCCTGGAAGATGAAATTGGAGAAGGCACTACTACAGAGTTCTGCTTTGATTTACCTAGAAGTATAAACGTTCTGCAATTAAAAAAGTTGACTTCGAGTCCCTTTCCGTTGAAGAACAATTCTTGGTGGGGCTTTTAAATGAATGGGCTACACAAGACTTGGAAGAATTACTGAAAGAACAAAAGGAAATTTATGCAAAGACTTATTTTGAATGGCACATAGAAAAGGGACAGTCTTCTTTGGAAAGAAAAAGGGAAAGAACTATTAGTGAAAGATTTGGCTAAAGGCCCTAAACAAAAATGCGACAAGTCGATATGAGATTTATTACAAGAGAAGGGATTTTCACCCTCTCTAAAATCGTGATGGATGGTGATGGTCTTCGTTCTTGTTCTGTTTATATGTAGGTGGTGGTTATATGTTCTTGTAATGGTGCAAGTTGTAAGTTTCAAGGTGGCTGGTGGAGGTAGTTTGTCAACTATGTATTGAAGAAATGTTGGTTTTCTTTTGTTATATAACAAGTACAAGCTATGTTTTTTGTAATTATGTTATATCTAGTATAGGATAGTGTCCTTGCTGTTTTTGGTGGTGCAATCTCTTCATGGCACTCGAGTTGTTTAGGTCTTTCATTTTCGTCTATTGGTTATAGGTTTTTTAGCTATACTCATAGAGTATGGATGTAATCGATGTTAATATTGGGACTCCGGTTTTGATAACCAACCTCTCCGCTTCTCATGCTATCCATGTAAAACTGTTTATATATTAATAGGAACCTTTTTGTACTAACTTAAAAAAAGAAGACATAATCTTGTTTTCATTGAAACCAATTTCAATTTCATAAATAATCCTTTATATAACGTATGGTTGGCTTTCTTAATGAACACTTAGTTCATATGAATAAGTACATATTGTTGTTACTTTTGAATGAAAATATTTGATTCAAAATAATTTAGAAATTCTAATTAGTGTTGGAGTTCCATTTTATTCAACTAAAAAAATATAAATACAAACTCTTAGGCTAACAAAGGAAAAAATATTTGTGCTACCCAGACCAAATGATTGAATTAATCAGCTAAATCATTTTTTTTGCTACTTGTTGTTTATATTACTTGGTTCATTGAGCATGGTTTTTAATGTTACATATATTTGTGTTTTACATTCCAAATACTATTATGTGTTGTTGCATATGTAAAAATATTAATGTTGTTGCTGGTCCTTGATGATGGGTGGAGTTGCCATCCTAAGAGTTGGACGAATTACAAGTTTTATACAGTTCTAATCAGGAATTCCCCAACAACAATATGAATAAATTGGAAAGTTTCCAATCACTTATAATATTAATGTTGATATAATAAATGAAATTATTACTTCTTTTCTTTAAAATTATTCATATTCATAATGTAAATAAAGTAAAGACATTTTATATAGTTTCTCTTTTTCATTTGAACAATATGATATTCTTTCAATTTCAACACTATAATTTACTATTTAAAATTTTATTTTATTCTATAAACAATTCATTACCCTTTAATCTTAATTTTAATTTAAATGACTAAACAAATAACCTTAAAATATAAATATTAAATATTTATTAAAAAACTACTTTATTAAGTGTCCATCAGGTTTTGGATAGAGAGTGATTGGGTGCTCTCTTAAGGCACCCTTTGATGTGAAGTCGTCGTATATTGGACATGTTGAAAATGTAGTCTTGCAAAAAAAAAAAAAAACTACTTAAAAAATAATAGACAAATAATTTCAAGAAAAAATGTGATTTTTTGTTATTTAAAATACATGTTTGAATATATAAATGGATTCTGACACCCTAAAAAAAGCAGGGCACTTAAATTCTATAGATTAAACAACTTAAACTCAAATTTTTAAAAATCTCTGTAAATTTTTAATTAAAATTAACCACAAAAAAAGAGGTGAAAAAACTATTTCATTTATAAATTATACTATATCTTTCATAAAATCTCTAAATAACATTAAAACAAAGTTGACCCATAAAACATGGCTTAGTTTATCTATTTAGTCGACCCATAAAACATGGTTTAGTTTATCTATTTATCATTTTGAAATTAAATTAATTAATAAGAGTTAAAGTTGACCCATAAAACATGGCTTAGTTTATCTATTTAGTTGACCCATAAAACATGGTTTAGTTTATCTATTTATCATTTTGAAATTAAATTAATTAATAAGAGTTGTCTTTACTGTGAGTTTAAGTTTTTAAAAATCTCTGTAAATTTTTAATTAAAATTAACCACAAAAAATTAGGTGAAAAAACTATTTCATTTATAAATTATACTATATCTTTCATAAAAACTTTAAATAACATTAAAACAAAGTTGACCCATAAAACATGGCTTAGTTTATCTATATATCATTTTGAAATTAAATTAATTAATAAGAGTTAGTTTTACTGTGCATTTTTGGAAGCTTTTCCAGTAGATTTTTTTGGTTTAATTTCTCTAAAATCCAGCAGAAATTTATTAAAATCACAAGTTTGATGGTAACCCTACACAATAAAAGTGCCCTACAATTTTTTCTCAGTGCTGAATCCATATATGTATTAAAAAAAACCAGTTTAAATAACACAAATTACAATTTCACCTTATCCAAAAATTCACACTCAAAACTACTTCTAATTAATATACTATTATTTCATTTTCACATATTATTATCTACTCTAATTAATATACGAGTAATGTTATTTCATTTTCACATATTATTATTTTAAAATCTAAATAGTCATTTTGATGTGCCATGCCTCTGCCTCGGAGTTGGCAGGTCGCCAACGAAAACTTCAACCTTAATACGATTAGATGTAAAATAATTTTACTATTTACCCGCCCACCAAGTATTCAATCGAGTATACATTCAGGACTTCCCGTTCGGTGGGAATGGAAAAGAAGTGGAAAGAAAGAAAGAAAGAAAGAATTTTTAATGTCCACGAGGCTAAAAATAGCCTATGGGACAGATTGCTTCTCTATCTGACTCTTGTATTCGGCCCTTTCCCTGTGAAGTTTTACAATGAGTACTCCCAGCTTATCGACAAACTCTTCGCTGAATAGATTATCCCAAGAATTCGCTGCCAGAATACCTGCATAGTTTTCTCTGGTGTCTTTGAAGGCCTCACATTCTAGAATGAAATGTTTTTCTATTTCCACTTTTCCGGAGGAGCAAAAAATACATACTCTTTCTTCCCACATTTCTTTTGGCCTTTTCTAGCGCCCTGTTTCACAACGGAGTTGATGAGAATTAGTCCTTAATTGAGCGATAAGAATTTTAGATCTCCAAGAAATATCGGCCCCTATGTATGCCTTTTGTTGATGGTTATGTGTGGGGTTAAACTCTTCTATGTAGTACTTCTTCTTTCTCTCTAGCTCTTTCTTCCAAGTATGTTTATGGAATTTATCCATAACAAAAGTTTTTATCTCCTTACTGTTTGTAGGACACATGCTCAAACAAATACCCCATTTACTAAACCATTTGTTATTTTGCCGCATCCAAGTCTTCTGTCTTTTACACAATCTGTCACTAAACACAACCTTAGGCCATCTATCCTCTTCCATTTGCTCAATTTTTTTCAGATACCTTATGACTCGCACCATAGCAATTGCTTCAATAGGAGCATCCCCTGTTTCACTTAACAAGATAGCATAAGGAACTGCACTTTTAATTTTGAATTTGTTTGTAATCAAACGTTTCTGAATTTTCTCAATTTGTTTCCACTGCATCTTGGTTGTGCTGCTGGCCCATAGTTCACAACCGTAAAGAATCACCGGAATCACTAGAAGCCAAAAAAGAGTTAGGGTGGTTTTCCAGTCCCACAGCTCTGCCTCTCTACACCTGTTTTGAAGAGCATAAAATGCTTTCCAACCCCCTAAAGTTCTTTTTTTTCTACAACCATCCCAACTTAAATTTCTGTTGAAGTCAATTCCGAGGTATTTGTAATATGCAACTTCTTCCAAAATGCTGCCTCCAAAATAGAACTTATGTTGGTTATGCTTTCTTTTTTTAGAGAAAACCACTACTTTCGTTTTGCTAATATTGACTTGCATCCCAACCCTTTTACAAAAATGCTCAAGGGAATGTAAATGCTCTTGCAAACCAAGAGCCGAATTAGCAATCAATATAAGGTCATCTGCGTACAAAAGAAGCCTGATAACGAACTTGCCCAAATGGATACCGTCACCCCCTTGCGAATTTAGCCACTCTTCGAGCTTGTCAATATATAACCCAAAAAGGGTAGGAGACAATGGGCAACCTTGCTTGACCCCGATATCGCTTCTAAAACTTTCAGAAATGCCAGCTGAAGTTCTGATTTTGACTTTCACCTCTTCATACAACCTATGCACAGCGGCTCTCAAATGCTTGGGAACCCCGAGTTCCTCCATTCTGCCCCAAAGCTTATCCCTAGGAACCGTGTCAAAGGCTTTTCTGAAATCAACAAAGCAGCAAAAAACTTCTTCCTTATTTTCCCAACATTTTTCAATGATGTGCCTTAAAGTTATACAATGATCAACTGTGGAATGTTTAGGTCTAAAACCTGCTTGCCCTTTAGCACGTTTATTTCTTTCTTCTGCCCACTTGCTAATTTTCTTTTCCAACATGCTTCCAAATAAGACTATAAGCACTCGCTCGCTGAGATAAAAAGAAACTCAAGACTACAACATCGGAAGGAACTCAGAAAATAGTCACACAACAGGAATTGTTGTGAAGTTCTAATCCCCAAATCTGAACTCATGGGTCGTCCTCAAGTATTCTCGGGCCTCTCATGGATGAGCTCAAATTCGGCAATTTTGGTCGAAAATTCCGTTTGGGTGATCTTGCTTCTGCTGGTTGCAATCGGAGTGAACCCAGTAAATGCGTCACTGGACCCTGAATTGTACTCGAAACACTGCCAGGAATTCGTTCCTGCGCCAAAAGCTGTCAACAAAATGGGGGGCTTCTTCAACGAAGAAGCCCACGCATTGACCTTTTACCACGCTTCATACGAGGGAGGAGATTCGATCTTTAACCAGAGTGACCTCACAAGCTTGAATTCCGTCGCGTTTTCCGTCTCTGATCTGTGGCAAACCGAGCGGGATGACGTCTTCAAAATCAATGGGCGTTTAGTGTTTCGCAGCAATAAGTATGGAGCAGCTGCTATCAATCATCGCTTTCAGAGGCCACCGTCCCATTTCAAGTTCGCTCGCCCGCCGCGGTGGATGCCGAGAGGTCGGGACATGGTGATCTCTGCGGAGGGTTTCTACTCAAATTCGTTGCAAAGGATGTGTATGCTTGGATTGGGTGAGAGGTATTTTCTGAACGGTTCTCGTATGACTTTCTTTGCTTCTGTTAAGTTTTCTTATCCCAAAACGAGCACCCTTGTGAGTAGTTTGATCAATGGGACTGTAGACAGCTTAGATAAAGAGAATTCCTTTGAGCCCATATCAATATATGCAATGTATGATAGGTTTTATGAGTACACTAGGGTTGAGGATGCCAAAAGGGTATGTTCAGTCAGGAATCCTGATGTTTTGGATGCCAATAGAGATATCTTGAAAAGTGGCACTCTCTGTAATTTGCACTGGTTGAGAAGGCCTCTAGATTTGGTGTGGAACAGTGAGTGCAGTGGAAGGGATTGTAGTCCATTCAATGTGAGTGATCGAGGATCGCTTCCGGACAGTATGTTGATTGAGAATTTGAAATGTAGTCCACAAGGGCAAGTGCATGGGTTTTTTCGATTCTCCAATCTATGGAATTCAGGCTTGAGGTTTACCTTGCCAGAGATCATGTTGATTGGGGAGGGTGTATTTGATGCTGAAAAGGGTCAATTGTGTATGGTAGCCTGCCTTATTAAAAATGGCGGAAGAGTATTGAAGAAGCTTTCTGAGGAGGATTGTGGTATCAGCATTTCAATGCAGTTTCTGACGACTTTAAACATTGTGGATAGGTATATGGTTGTGGGTCATGTTCAGAGCCAGAAGGGTAATATTGATTCTATGTATTTTAAGAATTTTACATTCAAAGGTCCTGCTAGAATCGATCGAGTAATGGGAACTATCATGGATTTGCCCAATTTGCAGTACAAGTATACGAAACTTGACCAAGTGAGGAACGTTTGTAATAAGACATTTACGGAAGGGGAGGTGTCTTTGGTAAAGAATAAGGTAAGAAAGTACCCAGATGGGTCCTCCTTTGGGGATCTGGGTTTTGATGTTTCCGTTGAGAACTCTGGGAAGTGGAGAATGCAGGGTTATGTGCATCCATTTACCATTGGAAATAGATATGAGAGGGATTTGCACCTTCGTCCCTTAGACAGAGTTGTTGCGACACATGGATTTAATCATGGGGGTGGCCCGTTGAATGTCAGCTACAATATAAAATTTGGGATGCCCTTTCGACAGAAGTGGAACGAAGCCTTTCAAGCCAATGCATCGTTTGTACGTTTCTCTTCTATATCAGCAGAGGGCATATATAATCCTCTAACAGGATCGCTGTGCATGATTGGATGTCGCCATGTTGGCTCATCGGGGAGCGACATTGAAGGTGATATGGATTGTCAAATTCATATAAAGGTCAAGTATCCTTCCTTAAATCCGGAGCAATATTCTAAAGAGCATATTAGTGGCAGCATTACAAGTCTCAGGACACAGGAGGATCCATACTATTTTAAGCCAATGAAATTGTCATCAACTACTATGTACACCGATCAAGCAGAAAACACCATCAGGAGAAAAGATTTGGAGATCATTATGGGACTTGTTTCTCTTTCACTAACGGCTGCTGTCATCTATATCCAACTCTTGCATGTTAGGAGAAATCCAAATGTACTGCCATTTGTCTCTTTGTTGATGCTCACTGTGCTCACCTTAGGGCATATGATTCCTTTGTTGCTCAACTTTGATGCATTTTTCATGAACCAGAAGGGAAAGAATGTCTTGCAATTGGGAGGAGGGTGGCTAGAAATGAATGAAGTTGTAGTTCGAATAATGACAATGGTAGTATTTCTTTTGCAACTTCGACTTCTTCAATTAGTTTGGACTGCCAGGCTTGCTGTGGCAGGTGAGAAGACTGCATGGTTCTGGGAAAGAAAGGTTCTCTATATTTGTCTGCCTTTATATGTGTTTGGAGGTCTAATAGCTTGTATTGTTCATTTGTCTGGAGCATCACATTCTAACAGCAGACATTTCTTTCAGAAGAATACTAAGCATGCTCTCTGGCAAGATTTTAGAGTTTATGCAGGCCTCATCCTCGATGGTTTTTTGCTACCACAAGTTCTGGGAAACTTTTTCGGTGACATAAAAGATATAATTTTGGTACCGTACTTTTATATTGGAATCACATTGGTACGTTCCATTCCACACGCATATGATGCATACCGGGTTATTCGGTATATACCACTGTATAGTAGTTCTTACTTCTATGCCAATCCGGACTTGGATTTATACTCGACTGCCTGGGATATTGTGATTCCTTGTGGAGCATTCCTCCTTGCTTTGCTTGTTTTTCTGCAACAAAGGTTTGGAGGCAGGTGTATTGTTCCTCGGAAATTCAGAAACAGAGTTGAGTACCAGAAAATTCCTATAGTTGATGGGTGATATGTAGTGCAATGCTGTTCACAGGATTAAGATAATACAAAGAACCAAGGCTTTTGCTGTATGTTATCTATTAAGACCAAGTGCAAGGGATTGCTAATATTGAATGGTTATTTTCAAATTTCTATTGCACTGTGATCTGATACATCTCTTGTAAATCTGTTTAAATAGCTTCTCTTAGTCGATATGCAAAAGCCTTGTTGGAAACATAGGACTGGCTCCTTTTATGAATCAAAATAAATGTAGTGCAGAAGTATAATTTTTTTTCTGAGTACTTGCCTTTGCACTTGCAGGCATCACACTGTGTACAAACCTTGTTGTATTAAGCATCTGCTCGACTGACTATTCTTGTCAATTGGTGTAGAAAATCCACGATATTCTAATCTGTTAATATGAGCACTCTGAAATAAAATTTCTTCTCACATAAACACAAAATTTCTCTACTAGATGTAGCGGAATAGGAACAGAAATAAAAGCACGGTCACACAATTCAAAAACACAGAATTCTCTAGGGAAACCAACTGGGAAAACTCTCTGCTTGATGATAATTTTATTGATAGTGAAAACTGAGCAATTGATCTCTTACAAAGTACAACTGTTTCAATATGAAAGACACACTTATCTTTCCTGATTGATCTAAGCTTGAAACCTTTGAGAGACTGTTGATCTCTGCTGCCCTCTACCAACCTGTGCACAAGCTTCTCTTGCACACTCTTCCTCTCTCAAGTTTCACGCACAAACTTGTGCTTCCTATTGCTTGGTTTCACCAACTCGTGCTCACCAAAACAATGATTAAACTTGTGCCTTCAGTCCTCCTTTTAAAGGCAATTCAAATGGTTAAAATCAGTGAGTTTTGGAATGATTTTGTGATTGATTGAGTTAGCATGAGTTAAGTGCTCATGCAACTTGTCCTATTTCAATTTCAAGTCAACCTCTTGAAACTCAATCACTTGTGTTTTTCCTCAATCAACTCACAGTAGAAAATCAAAACTCGACTTTCAATTTTAACACATTAGTTAACTGCTTCCTAACTCGTCCTAATTTTTAGGCACTGATTCCTAAATTATAGGAACTCGTCCTAATTTATAGGGAATCTCCTAATTGCTCCGAGAAGCGCTCTACAACCCAGTATATAGAGATGTGTAGATGTAATGTGAGAAATGTAATGTAAACTTTTGATATGGTGGAGTATATAGAGATGTGTAGATGTAATGTGAAAAATAAAAAATGTAATGTAAACTTGGGTATGGAAACATTTGAAATGTACAAGGGGATATTTATTTACTTCATAAACCTCTTTATATTTAAAGAAAAGTTTAAAAAAATGTTTTATTTAGGTGAAGCCTATGGGAAAAATACCATTTTAATACCATGGGCTAAATACCGTGGGCCAAATACCATGGGGGTATGGTAAATAATTAAATGTAATGTAAGTAAACATTTGAAATGTACAAGGGGATATTTTTATTTATTTACTGGTGTATGGTAAATAAAAAATAAAACCTCTTTTTATATTTACTCCATAGACCTCTTTATATTTAAAGAAAACCTAAAAAAAAGTTTTATTTAGGTGAAGCCTATGGGAAAAACTTTAATACCATGGACTAAATACCATGGGCCAAATACCCTATTTATAAAAGAGGTATGGTAAATAAATAAAAATAAATAAACTATAGGTATAGTAAATAAATAAAATGTCTTTTTATATCTACTCCATAATCCTATTTATATTTAGAAACACTCAAAAAGTGGTTTTATTTAGGTGAATCCTGAGCTAAATACCATGGGCCAAATCATTATTAATATCATGCCAAAAAAACATTATTAACCCTAATGTTAATATTAATATTAATTCTAATATTCACATTAATATATTATAATATTAATATTATTAAATTTAATAAATTTGGATCACGTAGGTTGGTATTTGAGTACACTATATGCATTGTCTATCTCAAGTAACAATAAACATGTAAACTTAAATGTAAAAATAATGTTTAATATTTAACATTTCAAATTTAATCTAATTAATTTAATGTGGGCCCTAATGAAAAATCACTTCTCTCTCTACATATATAAATTTAACACAAACACAGTCTCGAATTTTATTTGTGAGGAAGCATCTCTGTGATTGTGCGAACAATGAAATAATATTTGTGAAAAAGGATTTTGGGAGTTGTTTGAAAGTGGTATTAATAATATTTGTGGGAAAGGATTTCAGTGTCAACGGACTGATTTGGATTCATTTGGAAAATAATATTTGTGGGAAGGATTTCAGGGCAGAGAGAGAGAGAGAGAGAGAGAGCGGGGAGGGGGTGAACATAGAGGGAGGGAGGCAATAAAGGGAGAGAGAGAGGAAGGACGAGAGAGGAAGAGAGTGATGGGGGAATATAGAGGATCGTAGGGGAAAGAGAAAGAGACAAAGTGAGTGATGGGGGAAGAGAGAGGGAGGTAGGAGAGAAAAAGGGAGTGAGAGGAAGGAAAAGAGAGGGGACTTGAGAGAGAGGAGGAGAGAGGGAGGGATAGAGAGATGGAGATGGATGGGGAGAGACAAAGGGATAGAAACATGGAGTTGGAGGGGGAGAGAGAGATGGATAGAGAGATGGAGCTGGATGGGGAGAGAGGTAGGGAAGAAGAAAGACATAGAGAGTAACAAGTGGAGAGAGAGAGGGAGTGACAGGGGAGATATGGAGAGAGAGTGTGTATGGTTGGGGGTGAGATAAAGAGACAAAGAAGAAGAGATGGAGAGAATGGGGGAGAGAAGGAGAGAGAGAGACGTATAGTGACAAAGTTAGAAGGTGAAGAGAGGGAGAGAGAGAGTGGAGAGAGGTAGGGAAGGAGAGATGGAGATGGAGATGGAGGGGGAGAGAGAGGGAGGTAAGAAGAAAGACATAGAGAGTGAAAGTTGGAGAGAGAGAGAGAGAGAGATAAGGAAGATGAAGGGAGAGTGAGAGCGGATAGCAGGAGGGATGAGAGATAGAAGCAAGGGAGAGGGAGGGATGGGGAAGAGAGAGAGAGAGGGAGGGAGAGGAGGGAGTGATAGATAGATAGATTGGAGAAATAGAGTGTATGTTTTGGGGTTGATATAGAGAGACAAAGAGATATAGAGATATAGATGGAAGGTGAAGATAAAGAAGAGATATATGGAGACATGGAGGGAGGGACTGAGAGATTGATAAATATGGAGTGAGAGAGTGTGTGTGTTTGTGAGGTTGAGACAAAGAGACAAAGTAGGAGAGATGGAGGGACATATAGATATATATGGAGGGGGGAGAGATGGAAGAATATTTCTTACAATATATGCATTGATTTCAGTGTAGATGGTGATTTCTAATCCTATTTGATTGCTTGCACTAGATGCATTGATTTTAGTGTAGATTTTGATTTCTAATGATATTTGATTACTTGCACTAGTATTGATTTCAATGTAGATGATTTCTAATTCTATTTGATTTCTTGCACTAAATGTATTGATTTCAGTGTAAATGGTGATTTCTAATCCTATTTGATTGCTTGCACTAGATGCATTAATTTCAATGTAGATGTTGATTTATAATTATATTTGATTGCTTACACTATATGCATTTATTTCAATATAAATGATTTCTAATCCTATTTGATTGCTTGCACTAAATGCATTCACTTCACTGTAGATGGTGATTTATAATCATATTTGATTGCTTGCACTAGATGCATTGATTTTAGTGTATATGTTGGTTTCTAATCCTATTTTGTTACTTGCACTAGATGCATTGATTTGAGTGCAGATGTTTATTTTTAATCCTATTTGATTACTTGCATTAGATGCATTGATTTCTGTGTAGATGTTGTTTTCTCATCGTATTTGATTTCTTGCATTAGATGCATTGATTTTAGTGTACATGTTGATTTTTGATTTGATGTAATTGGATGTATGATAGTACATTAGTTTGAAAGTCATTGGATTAATAGTGTGCATTGATTTCAATGTAAGCACAAAAAATTATTGACAATGTAGAACAATTTTTGTGTTATAGTAATTAAACCTAATAATATTGGAGAGCAAGAGAGACAAGGTATGATGTTTACTACAACAACTCGAGCTAAATATTTAAATTGTTTATGATTTATGATTTCTATTGTCTTTTTCATATAATCGATATGGAAAGATGACAAAAATGGTGACAATAAGAATAGTAGAGGAAAATATTTTTAGATTGATCACAATGAAGGCTATTTCTAATTGACTACATTTTTATTATTCACATTTTCTATCATTCAATATTTTTACATTGTCACTTTGCAGTCAAAATTTTTATTTCATCATTTTTCAAATATTAAAGTTATTTTACAATATGTATCATCTCAACAAACTAGGTAACGAAGAAAACTTAAAATTAAAATGAATCGAAAAATCTCAAACATATTTAGCATATTTAAAATGGTTATATTAATATTAGATGTATTTACATATTATTGAGAAAATTAATCATATGTTCCTCATATTATCAATAGATTTTCCTTGATCGCACACGGTTGAAACCAGCCTAGATCCATCTTAACTCTGGATCTATCAAGCACTGAGAGGGATCAAATATTTTGAGGTGCAAACCTCTCCTCAAGTTTTGCACTCAAAAAAGAGGTTTGCACCTCTAGAGATTTGATCCCTCTCGACGCTTGATAGATCCAAAGTTAAGATGGATCTAGGTTGGTTTTTAGGAACTCCAGTTATGCACAAGAAGGAACTTGTTCTGGCTCCTATGATTAAGGCACAAATCAAGGAACCCTTTTCTCGCTAATATTTTCAATGCTCCCTCTGTTAATTTTGGACAACTAGGTCCAAACTCCATGTTGTGATGCTCAGATGAAGATACCAATATTTTTATTGGGTTCCTCTTTCAGAGAGGTGCAAGATTGATCTAAAGATCATCTTGATCCGATGAGCAGAACATTTATTTTGAATTTATTTTAATCTATTCAAAATATGTGCAGGTCAGCTTTAAGGTTTTGTACCCCAGCAAGATGTGTCACACACCTCAATGATGGATATAAATAAGGTCAACATTGGAGGACATTTCACTCATCTCATCCTCACACATCTCTCTCTCCTCATCTGATTGGTTCGAATCACTTGGAGTCTCTTCTCTCTCCACACGTGGGAAATCTGGCAGCAACAATTTTTTGAATTCGGTCTAGGGTTTCTACAGCAAGTTTGACCAATGTTGACTTTGGTCAACGCAAGGTCAATTTGACCTGAAACTCTCCCAAAACTTCGATTTCCCTAATCCACATTTTTTGGCACTATTTTCGAGGCAAGACATTGACTTTGAATTTTCAGCGTTGACCTAGCTGCTACTGCTGTTTGCGTTGACTGTTGACTTTTGAGTTGACTGTTTGGCTGTCCTGAGGGTTGTGTGACATTGTTGGTTCGCTGACCATACTGAGACTTTGCTGGTCGAAGCATCCTGTTGACCGCCATAACGCATTAACACAAATATATATTTCTGGCTTGTCTTTTGTCGATCTACTGGTATGTTCTATCAGCATTTTACTTTATTGTTTATGTGATTGCGGTCTGAAATAGAAGAGAAAGTAAAGTTGCATCAAGCATAGAACATCTACATAAATTTACATGGTATCAGAGCTGAGGTGAAGACAAAGCTCTAATTTGTAGCAATCATCGAAGAAGAGGATGGGTTCCTCAAATTACAATGGCTTCAAGGCTGATGACAAATTGACTGGGAAAGATGATTTCCATGCTTGGAAGATGACATTGGATCTTATGTTGGAAGACCAAGATGTCATGGACTATGTGCAGGGTAAAATCCAAGAGCCTCCATCCACTGCAACTGCTGCCGCCAAAACAAAGTATAAGAAGGGAGAGATCAAAGCAAGTTGATGATCAGGGACTCAATTCACAAGAGTCTGGTTGCCTACATCTCTGAGCTGGGCACATCCAAAGAGATGTATGATAAGTTGGTCCACATGTTCAAGGCCAACAATGTGAATCAAGTCCTATTCTTCAAGAATCAATTGAAGAATCTGAAGAAAGGTAGGGATGAGTCTGTTCAATCATACTTTCTGAAGCTGACCGAGATCAGGAACAATTTGTTGGCTATTGGGGAGACAATAGCTGATCGAGAGATGGTACTCACCGCACTTGGAGGGCTCCCATCCGAATGGCATGTGTTCAACACTACCATTCTCAATAACAATGTGATACTTGACTTTGATGAAATACTATCGAGATGCGTACAAGAAGAGACAAGGATGAAGGAGTATGAAAATGAAGGAAATGCTGCTTACGTTGCTCATTCTAGAAAGAAGAACTTTGGTGGTCCAAAGAACAAAGGAAGGGTAGGGGCCCAAGGAAAGAAGGGCAAGTGTTACACTTGTCATAGGCTAGGTCACTATGCTAGAGAATGCCCCTTCAAGAAGGATTCTCCCAATGGTGATGACAACAACAACAACCGGAGGAATGGCAATCAAAGGAACAACAGGTTCAAGGGAAAGAGGAAGGCTCCCTCCGGTGGAAATGGTCAACCTTTCAAAAGGTTGAGAAATTCCAGGTATGAGAAATCAAATGTTGTTGATAAAAGAAATGAATTCATTCTTGTATCTGCCCTCTCTGTTGCATCTCCACCCGACACTATGGATGTCTGGTTGATAGATAGTGGTGCCTCAAGGCACATCACTGGGTTCAAAGAAGCACTCTTCGATATAGTTGAGAAGGATACTAATCTGGAAATTATCCTTGGAGATAATGCCACATATCCCGTGAAAGGGACAGGGACTATGACCCTCCACTTGTCTCAAGGTCAAGTCCTCCGCTTGCAGAATGTACTCTATGTACCTAATTTGAAGAAGAGCCTTGTGTCTATATCGGCCATGGAAGACCAAGGTTTCAATGTGGCATTCATTGATGGAAAGGTGCGCATGTGGAAGAAGAGCTTCAAGAAAGCTATCACGATTGGGTTTAGAGTTGATACACTCTACTAGGTTGGAGGAAGTCCACAGGGAGCGATGACATGTGATACTATCCGACAGACTGAACTATGGCACTGGAGGTTTGGACACCTTCACTACAAGGCCCTTCCCGAAGCAAGGAAGGTGGTGACGGGGATGCTCGAGTTCTCAAATAATCATGAAGGTGTATGTTAGGGTTGTGTCGAAGGAAAGCATACAAGGGGACCTTTCCCCTCAAGCGTCACAAAGGCATCTGATGTCTTGCAATTAGTACATTCTGATCTGTCTGGTATGCTGCCCGTGACATCCTTGGGAGGATGTTCTTATTATATGACGTTCATAGATGACTTCTCTTGCAAAACCTGGATATACTTCTTGAAGAAGAAGGATGAGGTTTTCATGTGGTTTCGTACCTTCAAAGCCTTGGTGGAAAATCTGACAGGGAAGAAGATCAAAATTTTGAGGACCGATAATGGCACTAAATATGAGACGAACGAGTTCAAGAACTTTTGCAGAGAAGCTGGCATTAAGAGGGAGACCACCATTGTCTACACTCCTGAGCAGAATGGCGTTGCTGAATGAAAGAACAGGACCATTGTGGACGCTGCCCGTGCCATGCTATGTGACCAGGGTCTATCGAAGTTTCCGTGGGGAGAAGCTGCGAACACTGTTGTGTACATACAAAACCGATGCCTGCATTCTGCGCTGGACTCCAAAACTCCCGAAGAGGTTTTCAGTGGTAAGTAACCTGATGTTTCACATTTCAGATTTTTTGGATGTCCTATTTATTTTCATGTGCCAAAAGAGAAGAGGAGCAAGCTGGATGCTTTTGGGAAGAAGGGAATGTTTGTGGGCTACAACGAAACTTCGAAGGCCTATAGAGTCTATGTGCCTGGTCAAAGGGAAGTGGAGATATGCCACGATGTCACTTTTGACGAAGATGCTTCCCTGAGAAAAGTAGTCAATCTTCCGAGATCTGAGGAAGATCATGAAGCAAGGCCTAGAAATCAAGAAGAAAACGAAGGATGAGACGATGCTTGATGCTGAAGGACCGATGGACCCGATTGATCCACCTCCTTCACTGGGGAAGAGACCATCATGGCTCAGGGACACTCTCGAGGATGCCGAGGGACATATGGCCCCGAGGGGGACATTCCGTGAAAGCAAGAAACCAAGTAGATACCAAGGGTATCTAGCAGCCATGAGTACTATTGTACAATTTGAGCCTGGATCTTTTGAGGAAGCCGTAAAGCATCAAGTCTGGAAGGATGCTATGCACGAAGAATATGAGTCCATATTGAAGAATGATGTCTGGGATGTCGTTCCAAGATCAGAGGACAAAGCAGTTGTCACCTCGAAATGGCTCTACAAGATCAAGCATGGATCTGATGGAAGTGCTGAAAAATTCAAGGCAAGATTCGTTGCCCATGGCTTCTCTCAAAAGGAAGGCAAAGACTATGATGACATATTTTCTCTTGTGGCTCGATATACCACCATTCGATCTATCATAGCCCTTGCTGCTACACAAGGATGAAGTCTTCATCAGATGGATGTGAAGACCGCATTTCTGCATGGTGCGATAAAGGAAGAGGTGTATGTAGAGCAACCTCTGGGGTTCGAAGTCCAGGATTGGGACACCCATGTTTGCAGGTTGAAGAAAGCCCTCTATGGGCTGAAGCAAACACCCAAAGCTTGGTACGAGAGGATAGATAACTACCTGATGAAGCTGGGCTTCACTCGTAGTAATGCTGATCCGAACCTTTACTTCAAGGTTGATAGAGAGAAGCCTCTCATTCTGGTGCTGTATGTGGATGACCTCTTCCTGACAGGTGCTGACCCTCTCATTTATCAGTGCAAGAGGGAGTTTGCTGCTGAGTTCGAGATGAAGGACCTAGGGCTGATGCACTACTTCCTAGGCCTGGAGATCTGGCAGGGACTTGGCAAGTTTTTCCTTTCTCAAGGGAAATACATTGTGAAGCTTCTGGAAAGATTCAACATGGTGGACTGCAAGTCCGTGTTGACACCGATGGAGCTCAACTTTAAGAAGTTGAGTGGTAGTGTTGCTGGGCCCGTGTTAGCAAATCCTACCGAGTATCTTCAAGTCGTAGGGGCCCTGATGTTCTTAGTCAACACCCGTCCAGATATATGTTTTGCAGTGAACACTTTGAGTCAACAGATGGTCGAGCCTCATCACACTCACTGGGTTGGTGCCAAGAATCTTCTGAGATATCTTCGGGGCACGATAAACCATGGGCTGAGATACACTGTCGGGAGCGTGACACTCCTTGGATATACTGATGCCAATTGGGCTGGCAGTGTGGTGGATCGTAAAAGCACGTCGGGATGCTGCTTCTCACTTGGATCTGCTTCGATATCATGGATGAGCAGGAAGCAGAAGTCGGTGGCTTTGAGCACTATGGAGGCTGAATACATTGCAGCAAGTATGGCCTATTGTGAAGCAGTCTGGTTGCGAAAGCTCTTCAGTGAGCTGTTCGGGCATGTGCTAGATACCATCGTGATACTCTGTGATAACCAGAATGGGATTCGTTTGTCCAGGAATCCCGTGTTCCACGATCGATCCAAGCATATTGATATTAGGTACCACTTTATCTGGGATATGGTATAGTGAGGTGCCGTATGGCTCGATCATATAGGAGCTGATGAGTAGGTGGCAGATATTCTCACAAAGCCCCTGGGGAAGGTCAAGTTCCTAACCTTCTGTGAGAGTCTTGGTATCGTGGAACGACCCTATGATGAGGGTCCTGTTGGATGATGAGCTCTTGGAGATCTGGGGGGCTTTGGGGATAGCTTCTCGGAGCTATAAGCAACCACAGGGCTAGGCTTGCCGAACCTTGTTGGTGTGCTGCTTCCCCACTGCTATGATGATTGAGTTGGTTCACCTCTCATTATCTGTGCCCCATATGCATCCTACCCATTGAGTTCAGGATTCATGGGAAGTACCTCTCATTTGGCCAGTGAGGTGGGAAAAGCTAGAGACTAGTAGCAAAGACTAATGGACGCATCAGAGATTTCCGTACTCTCTATCTAGGATGGCATGGTCCAACCACTTGATCTGGGATCAAGTCTAGTGAGGTTTCGGACCTCCTACTGACTTAGGGTCAGATAAACCAACTTCGGGTTGGTATGAGACTCTTTGTGAGTCCTATAGAGGTTTCGAACCTCTGGGCTGAATCTGTCAGCCGGGAATGATGTCTTTGTGACTGACCCACTTCTGTTCTGAAATAAAGAAGCCAGCAAAGCAAGTTACGGCGAGATGATGCACGATGTTTGGATTGCACAGGGAGATGGAGTTCTCCCTAGTTGAGAGGGAGTGTTAATTTTGGACAACTAGGTCCAAACTCCATGTTGTGATGCTTAGATGAAGATACCAATATTTTTATTGGGTTCCTCTTTCGGAGAGGTGCAAGATCGATCTAAAGATCATCTTGATCTGATGAGCAGAACATTTATTTTGAATTTATTTTTAATCTGTTGAAAATATGTGCAGGTCGGCTTTAAGGTTTTGTACCCCAGCAAGATGTGTCACACACCTCAGTGATGGATATAAATAAGGTCAACGTTGGAGGACATTTCACTCATCTCGTCCTCACACATCTCTCTCTCCTCATCTGATTGGTTTGAATCACTTGGAGTCTCTTCTCTCTCCACATGTGGGAAATCTGGCAGCAACAATTTTCTGAATTTGGTCTACGGTTTCTGCAGCAAGTTTGACCAGCGTTGACTTTGGTCAACGCAAGGTCAATTTGACCCGAAACTCTCCTAGAACTTCGATTTCCCTAATCCGCATTTTTTGGCACTGTTTTCGAGGCAAGACGTTGACTTTGACTTTTTAGCGTTGACCTAGCTGCTGCTGCTGTTTGCGTTGACCATTGACTGACATCGTTGACTTTTCTGGGGTTGACTTTTGAGTTGACTGTTTGGCTGTCCTGAGGGTTGTGTGACATTGCTGGTTAGCTGACCATACTGAGACTTTGCTGGTTGAAGCATCCTGTTGACCGCTGTAACGCACCAACACAAATATGTATTTCTGGCTTGTCTTCTGTCGATCTACTGGTATGTTCTATCAACATTTTACTTTATTGTTTATGTGATTGCTGTCTGAAATAGAAGAGAAAGTAAAGTTGTATCAAGCATAGAACATCGACATAAATTTACACCCTCTTAGTGGGGAATGTGTTCTTGGAAGAACTTAGTCCACCAACATCTGTCTCCAACAATACCAAGTCCTCCACCGCTGTAGCTTCTCCCTCTGAACTAGAAGACTTCCCTGGTTTCTTCTGCGGAACTTGCTTTGAAGACCTATTCATTCCCACCATTATCATAAAAATCCCTCCCTCTCCCTCATTATCATCATCTGTGATTTGTGAGTAAGAGAGAGCTTGGAGAGGAGAGAGCAAGAGAGAGCAAGGGAGAGGAGAGCTTGGAGAGTGCAAGAGAGAGGAGTTTGCAAGGGATATTAGAGCTTGGGATTGAAGGCCAAAGAGGTAGGATCTACACTCTAATCTAGATATTTTGCAAAATGAAAATGTTTTATTCTCTCTTTTTCATTCCCATTTGGCATTCCTCCATTTTTTTGTAGGCTAAAAACTTGAAACATCATGGCTATATGGCTTGGCATTTTCTTGTTGTTGGTTCATTTTTTTGTTATTATGGTGTTGGAAAGTAGAAGAAAGAGGGTTGTTCAAGAAGAGGAGGATGAAGAAGTGGGTTATAATGGATTTTATGAAAATCTCGAAGAGGAGTATCTTGGTGAGGAGGAAGGGGAGAGCGAAGATGATGAGGCCACACCAACTAAAAGTGACCAAACACCATTGTGGAAATATGCTACTAGGCCTGAATTAGGGAAAGGGGGTGGAACCACTAAATTTTTTTGCCACCATTGTAATAAACAATACACAAGTTCATACACCCGTGCCAGAAGGCACCTTTGCGGGGAAATGCCATGGGATGGAGATAAACAAGTAGAAATCAAAACTTGTGTAAGTGTGTCAGCAACAGATAGAACCAAATACACAAGGGAAGAGGAGGAAGCCCAATACAAATCTAAAGGATCAAAGGGTTTCTTAGAACCTAATCCACCATCACATCATGCACAAAGAAGTCCATCAACTTCCACCTGTGGCAGTGGATATGGAGCCACACCTGGCACAGGAACACACATCTCTTTAAGGGGTAGAACCATATCAAATTTCCTCGACGAAGGGTATAGGAATGATGTGGATTCAAAATTTTTCCGGTTTCTCTATACATGTGGGGTACCATTCAATGTTATTCGCTCACCTTATTGGCATGAAATGGTTTCTGCCATTAATGATTTCCCCAAAGGATACAAGAGTCCTGGGTATGACAAGGCTAGAACCGTGGGACTTGATCATGAAAAAGAAAAAATAACTCATTCTTTGAGTAGAATGACAAGGTCTTGGAATGAGCATGGGGTGTCCATTGTATTTGATGGATGGACAAATGTAAAAGGCAAGCCATTGATAAGTGTTATTGCTATGTCTATTAGTGGTGCAATCTTCCTTTCATCACATGATTACTCAGATAAGTTCAAGATCGACATCAACATTGTAGAACCATTACTTGAAACAATTGAACATATTGGGCCATACAATGTCGTCCAAATCATCACTGATAATGCTGCTAATTGTAAGGCAACAAGAGGAATTATTGAGGATAAATACCCAACATATTTTGGTCTGGGTGTTTGGTTCACACAATGAACCTTTTGATGCATGATATAATAAAAACCAAACCTTAGTTCAAATGGATTGGTGATTTGTACAAGAGAAGAAAAAAAATGCTATGATTTATTACAAATCATAATACCCATGGGCTTTTCCGTAGTCACTCAAGATTGTAGCTGTTGAAGATTGCAAGACTAGATTTGCTAGCTATTACCTCACCTTCAGGCGCTTTTTGAAGGTAAGAGAGTCATTGGCTAGCATGGCATCAATTCCACACTGGCATGTATTAAAGGACAGGGCAACAACAATAGTTGACAGGCAAGGTTTTGGATAGGTGGAGGAGACCGCTCTTGATGGTCTATTTTGGGCACGTGTGAGGGAAATTTTGAATATCACCAAGCCCATTTATAGCATGATTCGCTTTGCAGATACATATAAACCAATGATTGGGGAAGTGTATGAGCAGATGGATAGCATGTTGGGGCAAATAAAAGATGTTAAGGAAAATGATCCCAACTCGTATTCAATGATTCACAATTGTGTGTGTGCACGGTGGAATAAACTCAATGATCCACTACATGCCTTGGCGTATATCCTTATGCCAAAATACTACTCTCCATCTTGGTTGGGCCAACCTGCACCTGTGGGTGGGGTTATGATCAAACCTCATACAGATCCAGAGGTACAAGAGGGATATATGAAAGCATTAGACAAGTCGGTCCCTGACAGGGAGGAGTGTGCTAATCTGCGCCTTGAATTAGGCAGATACTTCAGTTGCACTAGTTTGTTTGGTTCTTTGTGTGCAATGGAAGATAGAGACAAATTTGATGCTCTCACATGGTGGGACGCATATGGCGGCATGGGGCTTTTGCCAAAATTGGCAAAAAAGTTCTCTCACAGGTTGTAAATACTTTTTCTGCAGAAAGGTGTTGGAGCATCTACAACTTCATCCATAAAGTGAGAAGAAGCAGATTTAATGAAAATCGAGCAGGAAGCTTGGTTTATGTGCACTACAACTTGAGGTTGTTGAGTCATTATTGTGATCGGCCTTATGAGGATCTATCATATAAAGTTTGGGACAACAACCCATAGGGCGACAATTTGGAGGATGGCACTATACATCTAGAAGAATTGGAAGCAAAAATTTTGAGAGATGAGAATGAAGCAACAATAGCCATGCCACTGCCACACCCACCATCCAGTAGCAGTGCCAGTGCCAATGTTCGAGTTCCAACTATTGTTCCTTTGCTGGCGCCGCCTCCACCTACATTCTCACATGGAGGGCATGTGCCTTCTAGTTCTGGTTGTGGTACTATGCGGGAGGAGACTGCTAGAAGACCACCATTACCACGATCTGCTAAAAAATTAGACATTTCTCGTGGGCGTGGCAAGGTGACAACTGTCAAGCAATATAGAAAATAGATTTACTAGTCTTTTCTAGTTTCTAGTAGCTTTTAACTTTTTATAACTGTTGAAACTCGACTCTTTCATATTTATTATGATTTTTTTTGTAAACAATATATGACAATTTAAGTTTGAATTCTGAAACTTTGAAGTTGGTAGTTATAAGTTTATAGCTCATTATGAATTATGAATATGATGCTTTATGAAAGTTGAAAGTTGTTTCATTTCGTTTCATTTTATAACAGTTCGTTTCATGTTAAATATTCTTTGTTGTAATGGTTACACTTAGCTTACAAGTACAACTATGGTGATCAATGAATCAGTGATGATAAATGTTATATATTGAATTTTGAAAGCTTGAAACTTTAAGATTGATGAATTATGAGACTCAAGAGTCAATATGTTGTATGTTTCTAACTTGTTGACGTGGTTGATGAAGATTATAACTTCTAGATGATTGATGTTGTATGGTTCAATCTATGTTTTTATGTTTTTTATGTCTAATTCATCATTCTACATGCTTTTGTTTATATATATATATATATATATATATATATATGAAAATTCGCTCCCCGATTTGCTCCTGGACTGGGAGCTTCTGAAAATGTCACTTCGGCTCCTCGTTTTTGCTCCCTGACCGGGAGCTTCTGAAAATATCGCTCTGACTCCTTGTTTTTTCTCCCGCTCCCAAGTAACCTTGCCTTGTATACTTGTGTGTTTGCCTCTTGATGCTGAGAGACTCAACTCTCTTATGATCTCCCTTAACCAAATCCTCTGCCCACTGGGCTCAAACTTTATGAATCAATGATGATAAATGTTATATATTGAATTTTGAAAGCTTGAAACTTTAAGATGGATGAATCATGAGACTCAAGAGTCAATATGCTGTATGTTTCTAAATTTTGGACATGGTTGATGAAGATTATAACTTCTAGATGATTGATGTTATATGGTTCAATCTATGTTTTTATGTTTTTTATGTCTAATTCATCATTCTACATGCTTTTGTTGACATATATGCACCATATATATATATATGAAAATTCGTTCCCTGATTTGCTCCCGGACTGGGAGCTTCGGAAAATGTTGCTCTGACTCCCCTTTTTTGCTCCCGCTCCCAAGTAACCTTGCCCTATATACCTGTGTCTCTGCCTCTTGATGTTGGGACACTCAACTCTCTTATGAACTCCCTTAACCAAATCCTCTACCCACTTGGCTCAAACTTTACCTATACTAGAAGTCTTTGACTGAGTGGCTGCCTCCACTCGCCCTGGGCTATGCTCCTCATCATCATCATCCTATTGGTCAGCCCAACTGCCAACTAGCTTAACCTGAAACTAAGATACTAGTTGAGGATCCATCTTGAGAGCTCTATCCTACTCTCGCTCAACCACCACTTCTCTACTTTGAGCACTTCTTGCCTTGCTGCTCAAGGCTGCTGTCTTTGAATGCATGCATCTCCAGCTCCACAATTTGCCACTATCAATTATCATAGCTCCTTTTGTGTCAATGGACTTTGGCTCACTTATCTTGCCACTTGCTACTTCTTTGTCCATCAAAGATGCCAACTCATAGGGTCTTCAAGCTGCCCACTACTTGAATTACTGCTGCTCCAGAAAAGACAAGTCTTAAGGCAATGGAGGCTGCCCACTTTCATTATAGAAGTCCATCTCTACATAGTGAACTTGTTAAATTTGGCAACTAGGGCCAAACTCCATGTTGCATTGCTCATATGATGGAGATGATATTTTTGTTGGATTCCTCTTTTGGAGAGGTGCAAGATTGATCTAAAAATCATCTTGTTTGGATGAGCAGAACTTGTATTTTGAATTTATTTTCCACACGTGCAATTTGTCAAGGTTGGCCATAATTGTAATGTAGGCTCACAAGCCCCAAAAGTTGTGTCACACACCCACAGTCATGGATATAAAAAAGAGAGGCATGATGCCCATTTCATCATTCACTCATCTCACACATCTCTCTCTCATCTGATTGGTTTGTAGTTGTACAGCCTTAGAGGCTTCTCTCTCCTCCACACGTGTGAATCTGGAAGCTGAAATTTGCAGACTGGTTTTAGGGCTTTTTTTGGCAGCATTGACCAGCGTTGACTTTGGGTCAACCTTCACCATTTGACTGCGTTTTTAGCTCATAAAATCTGATCTGGAGAGGCCGCAGCTGGAGGCACATAAATCGAGGTCAAACATTGACTTTGACCACAACATTGACTGGTTTGACCACAAAATTTTGACTTCTGCGTTAACTGTTTTTTGGACTGTTTTTGGGCTGTGTGTGACATTGGAGGAAGACCGAATTTGAACAAGTTTGACTGAACCTGATTGGAGGTTGAAGGGCTGGTTTGACCAGCAAAGTCTTTGTTGGCTAGGGCATTCTGTTGACTGCTGTAAAAGAGATTTTCTCTCTCTCTGCTGAATAAGAAGAATTATATAAATTATTGTCTCTTATCTTGGCTTGTCTTCTGTTGAATTATTTTATGTTCTATCAACATTTACTTTCAATGATTATGTGATTGCAAATCTAAATTTGAATTGCGCTAATAAGAAGATTGAAGTAAACTGCTCTAAGGATAGATGATAGAACATACCATGGTTAACTAAAATTAACAGAACTAGGGCTGAATACTAAGCCCTCTTGGCTGCTTCCTTTTTCTTTTCAAGGATCAACCCTAAGCTTCAACAATTCTACTGCTCCAACCAGATTTGATGTCCTTCTCAAATGCTGGACTTGGGGCACCAAAGACACCTTCTAACTGCCCTCCAAACAGACATAAAATGTCCACCAAAATTGTCCTAAATCTGGACAATCAACCTAACAAACAACAACAACTTAGAAGGAAATTTACCATACCTGAGACGATAACTTCTGTCCCAAATCTCTGGTCCTGTGCATGCACTCAAGACTGCAACCTTCTGCCCTTGGTTAGGGCTGTCTGTAGCACCTGTTATAGCCCTCCTACTTGGCCTCAAATTGCTGCAAAAACTTCACCCCTTCCTCTTCTAACAAGTCCACTCCCGTGCTTTACTTTTGAGACTACTTAGCCCTCAATACCAGCCACCTGTAGGCCTTACAACCCTCCCAATCTAGGCTACAGGAGCTCCGCCTCCTTCTCAAACTGCACAGAAAACTGCGGCTTGTTCCTAAGAGAAATAGCACCTCAAACTACGCACAAAACTGCCCGGAATTCGTCCTCCAGCTCTCTTCCTGAACTTGACACTACTCCTTGAGGCTGCGTCTGATCAGATCTCCTTCTCCTTGGATGTGTTGCACTTGTGATGATCTTAAATATGTTCCAAAAGCTCTGATACTATGTAGAAAATCCACGAAATTCAGATCTGCGAATATGAGCAATCTGAAATAAATTTTCTTCTCACATAAACATATAGTTTCTCTACTAGATGCAGCGGAATAGGAACAGAAATAAAAGCACAGTAACAATTCGAAAACACAAAATCGTCTAGGGAACCCAATTGGGAAAACCCTCTCCTTGATGAGAATTTTATTGATAGCAAAAACTGAGCATTTGATCTCTTACAAAATACAACTGTTTCAATATGAAAGACACACTTGTCTTTCCTGCTTGATCTAAGCTTGAAACCTTTGCAAGATGGCTGATGTCTGCTGCCCTCTACCAACCTGTGCACAAGTTTCTCTTGCACACTTGTCCTCTCACAAGCTCCATGCACAAACTTGTGCTTCCTATTGCTTGGTTTCACCAACACGTGCTCACCAAAACGATGATTAAACTTGTGCCTTTGTTCCTCCTTTTAAAGGCAATTCGAATGGTTAAAATTGGTGAGTTTTCTAATTAAGGAATGATTTAGTTAGCATGAGTTAACTGCTCATGCAACTTGTCCTATTCAAGTCAGCCACTTGAACCTCAATCAAAAAATCAAGAACTCGACCTTCAATTTTAACACATCAGTTAACTGCATCCTAACTCATCCAAATTTTTAGGGACTGATTCCTAAATTATAGGAACTCGTCCTAGTTATAGGGAATCTCCTAATTTTTAAGAACTCGAGTCATACACAAGAAGGAATTCGTTCTGGATCCTATGATTAAGGCACAAATCAAGGAACCCTTTTCTAGCTAATATTTTCAACAATTGGAGAAGAACTTTTTGTTTGCATAAAGCCTTTTTTTAATCTTCTGTGAAGCACACCTTTCCCATTCCTCCAGTGAATGGCGTAAGGGAAATGTGAGAAATCTAGTTCTGAGATTGTGCTGTGAGAGAATACAAAATCCTCTAATAAAGTGAATTGTCTTCAAGAGTTCAAGTGGTTTATGTTGATCTTGACAAATCAATTCCCTCCTATTAGCATGGTATGAACTCCTGCAACATGACATAAAATTTAATAGCATATATACTGTTTTGTATTGCTGGGAGTATAACTGCTCATTTGTATGTTTTCCTTTTTAAATTTGACAACCCTGTGCCATGTTATCTGTAATCCTCAAACTGCCCTTGCCTGTACCCTTTGTTTCTCTTGAGCCTTGCTTGAAACTTCAAAATTTAAATGCTGGAATGACAATAGAGTGGGGAAAGTGCTATGTCAACACGTAGTGAAGTCAATGATGAAGAAACATCACTTCAAGTGAGGTTGAACTATCTTGAGCCTTGCTTGTAAACTTTGCTGGAATAACAAAGAGTGGGGAAAGTGCTATGTCAACACGTAGTGAAGTCAATGATGAAGAAACATCACTTCAAGTGAGGTTGAACTATCTTGCAGTTGCTACTAAATTTGGGAAAATTGGCATGTCTGTTGCTGTATTAGTTTACTTAGTTCTTATTATTTGGTAAAGATTGCTTCCTTTGACACATTTTGGATCTAATTTCTTGATAGTATTCGCTTTAGAATAACAGACCAAAATAACGGAAAATACTATGCTACTTTACCTACATATTAATAATTTAATATGCAGTTCTCGATACAACTCCAGTGTCAAGTTTAATTCTCTGTTTCCAAAAATTGTCTGACAGACTAGGAGGAACTCTTTATTCCACAAATTACTTATATTCAGGAATAAATTTATTATGCATGGAAATAAGCTTAATTTTTTATTCAAAAATATTATTGTTACTATTCCGTATGGGCTCTCTGGTTACTCCCTAGATAGCATTCCAATTTTTTTCCTGCATCCCACATAGCATTCCATATAAAATATGATATTCTGTATATGATAGAGTCCAGTTTTCATATGCAGTTTCATGGTTACTGTGGTTGATTTTATGCACTATGATTTGAACGGACAGGCTTTGCTGTTGCGTTCTGATATTTTTCCAACAGATATGAAATAACACATTGGTAAACGGTCCATCTGTGTGAAATTAAAATATGACTAATATACAAGCAACTTTCCTTCTTTGCCAAACCACTGCTATTTTTAGTTGCCATGTGATTACTATTGCGAGGGTGCTATGTTGCATACTTATTTAATGAGATGCAGTATGAACGATCTTCATATGGTATGCAATATGAAAGAACTGAATAGACCCCTGTTAGTTTGACCATTTCTCATGGCAGGTTATATGAAATTCTGTAGAAGTACATCGATTTCTTCCGAGCAAAATTTATGTTTTGGAAAACATCTGATGTTTTAGTAATCCGTCCTTTATTATTAATAATTATACGGTTGCATTCTGAATTTATTCAAAAACGCCCTAAAATAATTTTTGTGCTACATTGGATATGGTTTCTGGATTAATCTGAACAGCTAAGGTTATGGAACAGCTAAGACCAGAGGTTCACAAAGTGAAGGGTCCGAACTAGTTTTGGCACAATCTGGCTGGTCAAATTTAGGGAGGATAACATTTCTCTTTTCAATGACCTGGATTCAGGATGAGACACAATTAACCACATGTTTCTTAACCTCTAATCATTAAATACCTTAAAATTATAATTCAATTTTCATAATATATTTACTTATTTACAATTAAAGAAAGCGCATTTTTTTTTCTTCATAATTGAGATGGATTAATTGTATTGATCATAGAAGTCATGATTCGTATATGTATTCTTTAAATTGAAATGGAGATTAATGTTGATGCTCGAAGCACTTGCATAAGTAAATGGAAAGCACTCATACAAGTGGATGGGAATAACTATTTTACACTTGTAATATCTACTTCGAAGAATCAGTGAAAAGAAAAAAATTAAATATAATATAGATAAAAATGAAAATGAAAAATGATTTACAATGTTTAAAAATATTTATATTTCTGAGTTCAGACTTTTGGTAATCCGTAGTGATTATGGAAATTTTTGGATTGAGATCACATAAGATTTTTGAGAGTCAAAGTTTCTAACTTTGACTCTCAAAAATATTATGTGATTTCAATCGGGAAAAGTTTTCTAAACATTTATATTTGTGAATCATATATTTATGAAAAATATTGTATTTTATATATTTGTGAAACACACATATATATATAAAATATTGTATATTTCCATAATTGATAAAATAAATGAATTTTGTAATGATCGTCTATCGGTGAAATGAATATTACTCATGAAAGAAAAATAAATATATACTAGCAATTGCACCGCATGTTGCAAAAGAAACGCCGTAAGGAAATAGCATAGGAAAGATTAGTCTAGAAGAAATAAGATGTTGTAGAGAAGGAGCAATAGTGGAGGAATGAAAAGCAAAATATTATTCCATGGAAGCAGGTAGTGAAATCTTAATGCAATACTGCTTCTTTGAGCCTTACAAATCATGAGGCCTACGTTGAAGTTAAGTAAAATACCTTGTCTGATCATGCCAACATGAATGCCTCATGAATAAAGAAATAGATCGTGATTTTCTACCTTCAAAATCAAAGGTTGTTTTGGTGCAGTTCCTCCATATTTAATCTTGATCAATTCCTATTGAGTCACCTATGTATTATTTTCTTCATGATCTTTGAAAATATTCAAAATATCACATTTTTCTTTACCACTGAATGTTTTCCATGTTCTTGTTTGTGATATGAAGTTGGTTTTTTTTGTTCTTTGTGCAGACAGTAAAAAATGTATGGAGAGGTGGCTTTCATCACTTCAAGAGTAGTAAAAATAAGGCGATTGAGAAAATAGCTCCAACACTGAGAGAGATTTGGTAGCATTTATGGAGTTGGCGAACATGTCTTGTTCTGTGGTGTTGGCTACTCGAAATAGCTTTCTTGATCTTGTGTAGAAGAAATGAATTTTTATTTATCTTATATTACATTAACCATGAAATTGCCAACATTCATGGCACACTTTCCATCACATTTGTAGAGAAAATTATAACAGAGTATAACACTTTTCTTATCAAAGCTAAATGCTCCTATATGCAACATCGATGAATTTCATCACTTAAGAGCAGTAAAAACAAGTTTATTGAGAAAACAACTCCAACACATTTGTAGATAAAATTATAATACAGTATCACACTTTTCTTAACAAAGATAAATGCTCCTATATGCAACAACATGGATTTCATCACTTAAGAGCAGTAAAAACAAGTTTATTGAGAAAACAACTCCAATGTATTTGTAGAGAAAATTATAACATAATATCACACTTTTCTTATCAGATCTAAATGCTCCTATAGGCAACAATGATGGCTTTAATTAGTTCAAGAGTAGCAAAAACAAGTTTATTGAGAAAACAACTTTAGCACTGAGAGAGATTTGGAAGCAATTGTTGAATTGGTGAACATGTCTTGCTCTATGGTGTTGGATATTGAGCATAGCTTTCTTGATATTGTATACAAGAATGTAAATTTTCATGTAGCTTATACTACATTAACCATAAAATTGTCAACATTAAGGGCACATTTGCCATCACATTTGTAGAGAAAATTACAATAGAGTATCGCATTTTTCTTATCATATCTAAATGTTCCTATATGCAACAACTACCTTGTGCCTCATAGTTTAAGTTTGTGCAAGGAGGAGAAGAAGAGTGTCAAGGTGCAAGCTATAATATGAAGATAAAGAAGAATATTGTTTGGGACTTGAGATAGACTCATTCTCTGCACATTTAGAGTAAAGCTTAATAAAACAAAACTCATCATACTTTTGAATTTTTTAAATAAATATCTTAAAAATTAGAATATCAATTTAATACATTTTACTCAATTACACATTTAACAATATTTATTTAAAAAATACAAATACAAATTACTATTTTAAATAAAAATAGTACAACACATTTAACAATATTCATTTAAAAAAATACAAATACAAATTACTATTTTAAATAAAAGTAGTACAAAGAATCAAATTAATTGTCATGGCCCTCATGTACCTTCGTCTTATTACTTTTTAAATACCCGATGTGTGTAACTTTTTCTTAATCAAATAGTGTCAATTTTGTAAAACTATAATCTACAAGTTTCACTTTTTATAGCTTTGGTGGAAGGGTAGAGTATATAAATTCCCTTACCGTTTAAGAAGCATCCTCAATTATTGTACCATCCACCTTGACATCCAATCTAGACATCTTAGGTTATTCTAAATTGATCAATATTATAAAATTTTTAGGGTGGTGTTCTATGTGCACTAAAATTCCCATGAGGTCCATCACTATGTATGTGGTTCATTGCAACCTTGGATATATTATGTGAGTTGTTGTGATTTTTTGCTTGTGGCTACAACTTAGTTTTGGTTGTCACCTAGTTATCATGATTCAAAACTTTGTTATCATCTCAGACCCATATAGCATTAGATATATTTTGTGAGCTAATGTGATGTTTTGTTTGTTTCAATGATTCAAAAATCAATTATTATGCAACAATATTGACTTTATCTTGTCTGTTTTGTTTATGAACCCTTTAAAAAAACCACAAGAACATTTTATTTTACACTATGATCTCCCCAACATGGGTGGGGGTTTAAAAAATTGAGATTAAATTGAGCAGTTATTGTTAGAAATTGTTGTATAAGATGGAAAATTTGGATGGTTTGTAGAAAATATGGATGTCATAAGAGATATCTATTTTGAATTTTTTAGTGTCTCTGGCCACCATGCATTTAATAGGATCCATTTCAACTAAGAACGTTAATAAATCACTGTGCGAATGATAACTTGTGACATCTCTAGCCATTTTCTTTGATTGTGGATCAAGTTATAAACTAATAACTTGTGAAATCCCTAGCCATTTTCTTTGATTGTGGATCAGGTTATAAACTAGAATATACTCTCTCTTAAGAAAACTCTACAATATATATTGGATGGAGGGAAAGGTTATGATAAAACTTGTACAAAAAAACCCCTTAGGGTTGTCTCAACTTACTCCATTGTTAATTACATAGTGTCAATTTTGTAAAACTATAATCTACAGTAAAGACTGAGTGGGTTTTTTCTTTTGTAAGTTTTGCTTGGAATTGAAAAATAAAAAAATTATAAAAGCTAAAATTATGTAGTGAAAAACTTTGTTTAAAATTTCAGAATAAAAAGTTGAGTAAGTTTGACATCATATAATATGAAAATTGTTTATGATTATAGAGTAAAAAACATGTAATATTTTTTTTAGCTACAATTAGGTAATTAAAGATATGTATATAGTTTTTTTGAATTGAAGAAATTTGATATTCATTAACAAACAAAAAATCCTAAAGAGTATGTATGTAGTTACAAAAGTGTTATGTAGTTAGAAACTATTACAATTAAGTAATTAAATGTAAATTTAGTGTTATTTAAGAAATGAGAATTATGAACATTCATCATTATTGCTCAAGATAAATCATGTCCTATGAAATAAATTGGAAATTTAAAAAAATCACATATTTAAAAAAAATTCATTATTAATTTAATTTTCTATATATTAAGAAATACTACTCATGAGCAATAAAACAATTGTAACATAAATAATATATAACAAAAAAAACCTTGTATTTTTGGAATAATAAAATAGTTGTAACAAAAATAATATAGAACAAGAAAAACTATGTATATTTGGATGTATGAAAATTTAGATACATTTTATTAAGTAAAAATGTAAAAGAATAATGGTTATAACCATTTAAAAATAGTTTTATTAAATAATTAGTTTAGATCTATATTATTTATGAGAGGGATCAATTTTCTTTTTACTCTAAAAGAAGTTTGCATATCAAGACATATGATCTCTCTTGGCTCTTGGTAGATCTAGAGTTAAAATTGATCTAGACCATCTTAATTTCCCTCTTTAAATAAAAGACATTCCACATGAATACCATGGGTCAATACCATGCGCTGTTTTTATAGTTTATTATTATTTTATTTTATTTTTTTGTATTTTTACCTAGTTAAAATGTTCATTACATTATGTCAATATTTTTATTTAATTTACTTTTATTTTTATTTTTGTGTAATTTGACATAGTCAAAATGTTAAATTGAGGTTAAAATCTAACAAATTTTTAATAACAACATTTTAACTTAAAAATCACCAAAACTTAAATTCAGTCTAACTTATTAAAAAGGGAAAAAACTAACATTATAAAAAAACATATAAAAAACTATTTAAAACATGGACACAATGGCAGCTAGGGGAGTTGTTTTCATATAAGGGGGAGTTGTTTTCATATAAGGACACCTTAGAGCGTAGTTATATAGAAATGAAAGGTGAAAAATGGTTAACATTCACAATATTTAAGATTATTTATAAATGTATATTAAATAGAAATGAGAGGTGAAAAATGATTAGCACTTACAATAAACAATTTGTGAAATTAACTTAGGATAAACACTTGCAATTGTTTGTTTGGTTTTTTTCCTACATTAAAAAAAACACATTATTTTCCTCTATTCAAAATAATAATAAAAAATATACATTTCATAATTATTTAAAACTATTTCGGATTTTCAAAAACTAAATTAAAAATAAAGATATTTCACCATATACTCCTAAAACCACTAGGGGATACATAGACATAAAATTAAAACAAGTGTGCTGCTTAGTACTTGCCAAAAATTATTGTCAATTATTAAAACTTGTGATTTGCAAGGTTTCATTTTGTAGGCAACATTATAATAGTTTAGATCTTCTTCAACTTTTGAATTTAGGTTTTTACTTCATAATATTAAAACAATTTTTCAAAATATTAAAACAAATGAAATTGTTAAAGTTTTTAAGTACTAAGATTTTTATAGTTGAATTCACAAAATTAAGATTAAAAAATGTTTACTTAAAACAATGAAATTTCTATTCTGCATTAAAATCATTACAACAAAAAAATCCACAACAAATGACATCAATTGGCTTTTGTTTACTCTCTATATTCTTAAATAACTAATGCATCTGGAAATGTTTATAAATATTTACCTTGCATTAATTGACAACTGGAAGGCTTATATGACTCCTACACAAGTTTCTCATAAAATCAAGCTAGCTATTAAAGTTAGGTAAAAATGTTTGAAAGAAAAACATTTAATATCATAAAATCAAGCTAGCTATTAAAGGTAGGTAAAATTTTTGAAAGAAAAACATTTAATATCATAAAATCAAGCTAGCTATTAAAGGTAGGTAATTTTTTTTGAAAGAAAAACATTATATAATATTAAAGGAACACATAATTAACTATAAAAAGGCGTGTTGACTTAAGGGCATACCAAAGAACTATAAAGGTTTATAATGGAGGGGACATTGTTTTTTCTTATCAATACATTATATTATTTTGAAATATGTTGTTAGTAAATGAATCATTAAGTTTTAGGCATTTTACATTTTTATGAAAAAAACAATAGAACAATATTTATAAGTATTGGGAGAATTTAAATTATTAATAGAGTAGATAAGCAATACATGTAAAATTGAAACTATAATATCAATTCCAATTAGAAATCAATTTATGAAGGTAAAAAATGCATTTTATATTTTATGAAAAAAACAATAGAACAATATTTATAAGTATTGGGAGAATTTAAATTATTAATAGAGTAGATAAGCAATAAATGTAAAATTGAAACTATAATATCAATTCCAATTAGAAATCAATTTATGAAAATAAAAAACAATTTCGATGATTTTTTTCATATATATCTATATATATATTATTATCCAAAGCATACATACTCTACCCCCCTATGGTTTTGAACTTGTGACCTCTTAAAAGGAATCATTAAGTTTTAGGCATTTTACATTTTTATGAAAAAACAATAGAACAATATTTATAAGTATTGGGAGAATTTAAATTATTAATAGAGTAGATAAGCAATACATGTAAAATTGAAACTATAATATCAATTCCAATTAGAAATCAATTTATGAAGGTAAAAAAGGCATTTTATATTTTATGAAAAAAACAATAGAACAATATTTGTAAGTATTGGGAGAATTTGAATTATTAATAGAGTAGATAAGTAATAAATGTAAAATTGAAACTATAATATCAATTCCAATTAGAAATCAATTTATGAAGGTAAAAAACAATTTCGATGAATTTTTTCATATATATCTATATATATATTATTATCCAAAGCATACATACTCTACCCCCCTATGGTTTTGAACTTGTGACCTCTTAAAAGGAATCATTAAGTTTTAGGCATTTTACATTTTTATGAAAAAAACAATAGAACAATATTTATAAGTATTGGGAGAATTTAAATTATTAATAGAGTAGATAAGCAATACATGTAAAATTGAAACTATAATATCAATTCCAATTAGAAATCAATTTATGAAGGTAAAAAAGGCATTTTATATTTTATGAAAAAAACAATAGAACAATATTTATAAGTATTGGGAGAATTTAAATTATTAATAGAGTAGATAAGCAATAAATGTAAAATTGAAACTGTAATATCAATTCCAATTAGAAATCAATTTATGAAGGTTAAAATTTTTTTTGATGATTTTTTTCATATATATATTATTATCCAAAGGGTACATACTCTACCTACCCCCCTATGGTTTTGAACTTGTAACCTCTTAAGATGAAATAAATGCTCTTAACCATTAGGCTCTCTCTCTCTCTCTCTCTCTCTCTCTCTCTCTCTATATATATATATATATATATGAATGCAGGAAGATACTCAAACGCAACAAGGGTTTAGAGGAAAAACTTAGATTGCATTTTCAAAAATATCTCTATATTGGTATAAGAAGTGATAGAAAATCATAAATGTGTTTGTTGGATTTTTTTTAGTTGTTACAATAATATTGGAGTCCAAGTAGTAAGGCTTAAAAGAGTTTTTGTTAAAGATTTCCCATTATAATTTAGAAATATTTTATTTAAGTAGTGACATAATAATTTTAGATATTGTTCTTATATTAAGTGGATATTATATATCAATATTAAATCTAAAGGTGAATCTATATATATAAAGTGATTTCACTTTTAAAATATATATATATATATATTAAACTATAAAATAAAATCATAAAAACTTGGGTAAATT